>CM051236.1:36661220-37016220 GCA_027917425.1 Gastrophryne carolinensis | reverse complement strand
TTTGGGGACTCAAAAATAAGAGTAGGGACCACACTAAACACAGAGTGCCTTGCCGGGGCAGTGTGGCTTCCACATGTATCTGCAGATATGTGCAACCAAATCTCTGTCTTTCCACATAGCTAGACATGTTTGGTGCTTAATACTTGGATGATGAGAGGGTTAAACTGGGCGGTAAATTTGTTCCCAGGCCCTGAATAATAATGATGATGATTTTGTATAAATAATAGTGATGGAGCTACTCCCACCCCCTTTGCTCTGCTAATGATAAAAATGCATATACATTTGCTGGATGGATTGGGGAGAGGTCACTTATACACCAGACATCAAAAAATATCCAGCCAGGCTTGTTTTACTTAAAGTGGACCAACACCGAGAGGTGATCGGCCCGGAAATCTATAAGATTCCCGGGCCGATCACCTCCCACCCCGCGGGACATCCGAGATCGGGATGTCCCGCGGGGTGAAACCCCCCCAAACACCCCAAATCACCTACCTTATCTTCCGCCGCCGCCGCCTCCCTCGCGCCCCTCTAGGCGTGCGCGCCCCCGCGCCGGCCGTCTGTGAATGGCCGGCACGGGCGCGCGCGCGCCGAAAGTGACGCGAGGGAGGCGGCGGCGGCGGAAGCCGCTTGGACGTTCCTGTTCCCCGCCTGGACGTTGGCGGGGATTGGACCGGGCAGTCACGTGGGAGCGGGGAGAGGTGAGTTTATTGGGGTTTCTGGGGGGTTCCACACGAAGTGGACCAAAACCCAGGATAGTCAAAATCCTGGGTGTTGGTCCACTTTAATGAAAGGAAGAAAAAAATCCGGGGCGACAGGCTCTGTCACCCCTTATAGACTAAACCTGTCTCCCCTGGATTTTATTCCTACCAGGAGAGGAAAACCACAAGCTTGGTGGGAGTTGTATTCAGTTCGGATGTATAAGTGACCCCTCCTCTCATTAGCCAACGTGTTTATATGGATTTTTAATATTACGCAATTTCGCGATAGTGCTCCTTTAAGCTCTGATTTCTACACATTAAAGTGCATGGACAGTATATTACCCTAAACTAGACTCAAGATGGCAGTAGTGGGTTTAGGCCATAGACCAACATTAGGCCATAGGCTATAATGGGGATTGTTCGGGAAAGTGAGGTAAGAAGGGTTATTAGTCATAACCGGATGCTGAGTAGAAACATAGTTATAACTAGAAAGGCAGTGATTGGTTAGAGGGGTAGAGAGCAACCTATCAGATGGGGGACATGAGTCTCTGGGGGGGGGTGAATTGCATGCTGGGAACTAGTCCACATGTCCACAAAGCAGTGTGGCCCACCAGTGTTCCCTATAGCCAGTCTTCCCCTGGGTATAGCATGGCTACTATCCAGATTTTTGATTAAGGTCCAACTCAAGACAACAAGCCAACTAAAAGTTAAACCAGCCCCTAAGGCTATTTTATCCTCCACCCCCGACATTTGAGTTTACTACTCGGTTCCGGCTGGAGTTGCACATGGGCTGTGTGAGTATTAAACCGGACCTTCAGCATCATTCAGTGAAAAGCCCAAACCCTTATAAAACTATTCCCCATCATCTAAAATTAATATATTTTACGTTTTTAGTCGCTTATTCATTATTCTTTTCCCCACTGGGCAGCAACTCTAGAACTCTAGGATAAGGGCGCCGCCATCTTGCCTCAGAAGCATCACATACTGAGGAGAGGAGAGGGGGCAAGTGCAGGGGGCGGAGTTATAGCTGTGCTTTGCACAGGCAGAGCAGAGTTGAGGTCAGAAAAAGGACAGCAATCCCAGAATGCAGAGCGGCATAGTCAGAAGACACTTCCTGTCTGCAGGCAGCCTAAAACTCGACGGGCCGTCATCTTGGATGTTAAAAGTTTAAAAAACTGCAATTGGTGCAGGTAGGATGATTTTTAATGTGGGCAACCTGTATGTAGGGGGTGAGGGAAACATACAAAATAGACTCTTATTCAGGGTGAAGGTCTGCTTTAAGGTTGATTTGTAGCATTCTAAGGGGATTTCAGGCAGACCGGCATGCCAAATAAAGAGGATTGGAGGGATGCCCTGACCCTGAATTCTGCCTCACTAAATAGTGATTGCACTTTACGTTTTTTATTATGCCAGTTATTTAAAGTGGACCATCACCCTCGGGTGATCGGCCCGGGAATCTATAAGATTCCCGGGCCGATCACCTCCCTCCCCGCGGGACATCCGAGATCGGGATGTCCCGCAGGGTGAAACCCCCCCAAAACCCCCAAACCCCCTTACCTTAGCCTCCCTCGCGCCCCTCTAGGCGTGCGCGCCCCCGCGCCGGCCGTCTGTGAATGGCCAGCGCGGGGGCGCGCGCGTCAAGAGGGACGCGCGGGAGGCGGCGGCGGAGGAGCCACGGACAAGCGGCTGTCAGATCCGTCGGCGCTGGGAGCGGGGAGAGGTGAGTTTTCCGGGTGTTTGGGGGGGTTTCACACAGCGGGGCACCCCGATCGGGGGTGCCCCACCGAAGTGGACCAAGACCCAGGATAGTCAAAATCCTGGGTGTTGGTCCACTTTAAGAAATGCTAGTGCCATGTAGCGTTAGGTGAACGCTGGGCGCAGTACTTAAACCACATTTAAGAAAGTGAATCTGGTGAGCGCCTCTAATAGCGTCACATGTATTACTAGCGGTGGCTCAGTGTGAAGCGCCGGCGCTGTGTGTTCAGCAGCACCATGTAGTACCTGTCGCTCAGTATCGCTCTCCCATACATTTCTATGGGCTTCAGCGCAGAGTGCCGGACACACTTAACTGGCGCTACCTACGGCTCGCTGCAGCATTGTCCTGTTAGATGTAGCGTTGTCTTGGTCTTTTTGACCTCGGGACACCACCTAGCGTTCTCCATTGGCTCTGTGGTGAATCAGGGAAAGCGCTTCTACAGCGCCCCCTACAGACATCACATTATCACTGCTGGACAGGATAGTACAGCGCCACTTGTCCGCCCGCTTGCAGCGACTACTAGTGGCCGCTCTAAGCGCCGCTACACAGCCGCTCACATGGCAATACTGTTCAACAGGTAGGTGGAACACTAAGAGGCTAATTCATTACTAACGCCAGGTATCGGCAGATGAGCGTCTGTATAGCGGCGCTCGTGTGCGGGTATCGGGCACTGCAGTAACCTGTAACAGAGCGCCTCGGTCGCTGTAGTAACCTGGCCGGCATTGATGAATGAGATGTATGTTGGGTGCTTTAACACCAGTACAGCGCTGCAGGGAACAAGGGGTAGCGCCAGCTCAGTGCGACCGACTCTCAGCGACTCACACCACAGCGTCGGCACTCTAAATCTGGTCGCTATAGCATAGAGCGCCAGACGCTGTGTGATTAAAGTCCATTTTTGAACACATATTCACCTGTAACAAAGCGAAAACACATGGAATGACATTGTTGTAACATTGTGATGTAATGACCTGTAATGACAATACTGCATAAAAAATCTAAAAAGTTTTCCAAAGGCCAAGAGAGGTGACAATTATTTGAGAGAAAAAATAAATAAAAAACACTGTTTAAACAGAAGAAAAGGAACGTCCATTGAAATGTATGGGAGAGCGACAGGTAATGACTGGCGCTCTGGAAGCTAGAGCGCCAGCGCTATACGCTGAGCTGCCTGTAATGATGAATCGGACGCTACATGGCGCTGTTAGAGTCGCAGTCGCTCACCAGAATCGCTTTCATAAATGTGTTATTGCTTACAGGGCCCAGTGTTCACCAGACGCTGCCTGCCGCTACGAGGCGCTACCTGGCGCTATCCCTTGATGAATAAACCCCTAAAGGTGCTCCCTAGATAAGGGGTGTGGACTCACCGCATATTTTCAGCCTTGCGGCTCATGCACTGGTGCAGGAACAGGTAGTCCTGGGGCGCGCTGGCAGATAAGGTGGTCTGGTGGAGGTGGTTGGAAGGGGCTTCAAAGGTGAAGAGGGTGGGCTGGCTGGAATGGGCCGGAGCCGAGGTCTTGCGCTCCCTGAGCAGGTGATGGGTGGAGGTGAATTCGGCGGGTGAAGATCGGGGACCATGGTTCACAGCTTGCAGGTTCCTCAATGAATCTACAGGAAAAAAGGAAATGAAAAAGGTCACACATCAATAATAATAATGATGTTAATCTTTATATCGCATCAGCTTATACCATAGCTCTTTACACTAATGTTCTGGTCGGACAGTCATAAATTACATAGCAACAGCAAAACTCAAAGTGTCCCTCATTTGGAGGGACTGTCCCTCTTTGGAGCCCATGTCCACCTGTCCTTCATTGTTCTCATTTGTCCCTCTTTGAGGTGTAACATGCAGATCTGCAGCAATAAATGATTCATTTGCCTATTCTAAAGTGTTTATATAGTTGTAACTGTTACATCCTATCTCCTATCTATCAATCAATGAGGGGGCGTGGCTTAATTTAACAATTGTTCTTTCCCACCCTATAAAGTTGGAATGTATGCAACATGCAGGTCGGCAATAGAAACAGGAGGGGCGAGGGCCCTGCTTGTAAGAAAGCACACTCCAAGATAAACTCGCTTCACCAGATCCTTTGCATGACCCAGAGGGCTGTGTGCTGCGGCTCCCTTAAAGTGGACCAAAACCCACCGTGATCGACCCGGGAATGATGCCCCGCTGTGTGAATTCCCCCAGGTCGCCCATACACTTAGAGGCCGATTTATTAATAGCGCCAGGTAGCGACAGATGAGCGGCAGTAGCGTTATTTTCACAGCGCCCGCAAGTATTCGCTGTGCTTGGCCGTTGTTCGGTTGTTGACAGCGACTCAGTCGGTGTGCGGTAATGTTGAATACTGGGTTAGGAGTCGCTGTTTGACAGGTTCCGCGCTGTATGGGAGCGCATGACGGCGAATGGCCATAGCGAACGGCTCCCAGCATATTCATTAACAAATCACGCTCAAATAGTCCTCGCGCTGTGAAATGCATGTTTAAACCCCAGAGCGCTGGCGGCGATGGGTTAAAAGTAGTTTTTTAACCCCCAAACCACCTTATTGTTTGAAAAAAAAAAATAAACAAGTTTTTAGAAACATTTTGTAATATGAATACATTAATATCAGACCTGTAATATCAATTCTGCATAAGTGGTCACAGAATTTTTGACATTTAAAAAAAAAAAAAAAAAAACATTAATATCAATTAATTATGAATATTTAAAGATTGCTCCATTGAAATGCATTGGAGGTCATACCTGTCGCTGTTCAAGGTCGGATGCTGGCGCTGTGGGCTGAGGCTGGAATAATGATGAGAGGTCATACCTGGCGCTGTGATGGGATTAGCAGCGGCGCTGTTCGTTGAAGTCTGCTACATGATGAATCCAGCGCTAGCTGATGCTCTCGCCGGCGCTAGCCTCATTTAGCGTGATAAATGCGTGATTGTGTTCGCAGCCTGGCGTTCTGGAGTCGGTAGCCACCGATAGCTGGCAATACCTGGCGCTAGTGAGACACTACCTGGCGCTATCCCTTGATAAATAAGGCCCTTACCTTGTTTCCCGGTCCAACGGCACATGCATGAGTCATGGCCGTATCCCCGCTATCCCTCTAGCATGGAGCATGCCCACGCTGTTAGAGGTTAGAGGGGGATGCGGCTATCAGCGCACTCGGAGCGCGCTGATTGAACAAGCAGCCACACATGCGTGATAGGAGCAGGAAGAGGTGAGTTGACCTTGCCGATCTGGGGGGTTTCACGCAGCGGGGCATCCTCGTTCGGGGGGGGAAAGGACCAAAACGCGGAATAGTCAAAATCCAGGGTTTGGGTCCAATTTAAAGAGGTACTATTCTTAGTATGTCACACACCCCGCTTCAAGAATCCATAACATGTGGGTAGTATGGTCCTGAAGAGGCGTTCCTGCAGAGATGATAGCAAAAGAAAGCCCCTCCCCGATCCATAAACACCTGGGACCTCCCACTCACTACCCAGTTTTCCATCTCTGCAGACGGCGAGCAAGTCAGAAGATGATGGCTCCTCCTTGCACAGGGGGATTTAAGGTAGCCGGGATGTTTCCCGGCCCGTTATGTATTTTTTCCGTTTGGACCTCTTTTTCCCCTTAATATATATGCCTCCCAGCCGTGGCTGCAGGTCCAGGCGAGGGTATATTGGCACCTCTGGTGCTTAGGAGCAACGCTCCGCCGTGAGACCCTATACGAGAGGGTAGGCGGCTTTACCGGGTTGGTGACCACGGTTTGGGATGCCCTGTCCCTTAGCCTTAATATGGGAATGGCCCTCCCAGGATCCCCTTTGTTCCACTATGGGGATGGGGGGAGTGGGTTCTCCTTTTTATTACACTCTTACTTCCTGCACTGTCTTTTAACTTTTTGTTATGTGTGTGTTTCTTTAATTTTATCTGCACCGCGGCCGTCTATATTATGTGCCTCCGTGCTGTGCTGCGGTTCCCTGCTCAAAATGGAGGTATTTTACCTCAGGGTCTCTCTTTGTAAGGTATAGGAGGGGGCGGGGCCGGACCTTCGGCGCTAGGCCGAGGTCCGTTCCTCCCGGCCTTCTTTTATTGCTGTAGTTAACACTGGCCAAGCACCGCAGCAGTACATTAGCTGCGGCGCCGGCCGGTTTGGCGCTCTTTTCATGAGGGGATTTTTTCCCCTCACGATTCTTATAGGGGCGGGGCCGGACTTGCGGCGCGCAATCGCGGCCCGCCCACTACCTTCCCAGCGCCGCTGAGTTGTGGCTTGACTGAGTTGCGGTTGACTGTTGCTAGGCATAGGAGGGGGGGGCGTGACCTTAACAACGCGCGCGTCCCGCGCTGGCCACGCCCCCTCCTCCTCTTCTTTCTGTCAGAAATGATTTCTCCTCACGATCGGGTGGCCGTGTGACGTCCCGGCGGTGCTGTGAGTGGCCTGTGGCCTTTCTCTTTTTTACTTTGCTTCTTGTTGCTACTTTTTCTCATAGTCCTTTCTTTCTTCTTTCAGAACGGAGGCTTGTAATTCTGATCTTCTATAGTATTAGAGGTTCTTTCCCGGTCCTCATCCCTGGGTTCAATTTATATGTTCACAAATCCTCCCACTCGGGACATTAAAGGGGCATCCCGGGTTGTCTAATTGGCGTAATTCCCTGGGTCTTAGCGACTATTCAAAGTTCACCTTATGGAGGCATCCCCTGATACTGGGACTGGGACCCCTTCGGGGCATCCCAAAAAGTGTATGTTGTGTGGGGTTTCCATCGCTGGGGATGATGTGTTACTCTGTATACCATGTGCACAGCAAACTATTACGCGGCAGTCCGAACCCCAAGCATCGGGGTCAGCACAGCCGGTCGCCTCAACTCCCCCTCGCGCCTTGACTCGTGCCCCGTGTGACGTTGTCATGGGCAGGGACCTGCAATCTGAAATGTGCGCCAGATTGGCTAGCCTTGAGAAAATGCTCTCTAGCTCGGTCGCCCGTAAGGCTCCGTCCAAGAGAAAGCATTTGTCGCCGGCTCCGCCGGTGGATGATCTTGATGACAGAGATAATCTGGATTGGTCCGATTATCCCCAGCTAGAGGACGGGGAGGTTGATGAGGGTTCAGAATTTTCGGACGATGAGCAGTCTGCTAGCGCTGTTGCCGAGCTTTCTGACTTAGGGAGATCCTTGGACTCTCCTCACGCTCTGTCTCTGATGCTGGAAGTTCTGAACATTTCCCCTCCAGAGGAGGTGTCACACCAGAAGGGTGAATTGTTTGAGGAATCCAGGCCGCGCCTGGAGTTTCCTATGCAGCGGCATTTTGATAGAATCATTGACAAGGAATGGGATAGGCCGGCTCGGCTCCCTGGCATCCCTCAGGGGTGGGATAGGAAATATCCCTTTTCTCCTGAGGCGGTCAAGCGCTGGGCGTCTCCCCCCGAGGTAGATGCTCCGGTTTTGGGGTTATCCAACTCCTCGGTTTTAAACAGACCTGATTGCTCCATTCTCAAAGATGGAGAGGATAAACGTATTGATCAGATGGCTTGTCATGGCTTTACCAGTATTGGGTCGGCCATCCGGCCTGTGTGTGCTTCGGAACTAATGGTTTTGGCTGCCAGGTCTGTGGTCAGGGACCTGTTGTCTTCTTCTGGGCTTCGTCCTGGTAGTAACGAGTTCCTTAGCCTTAAACGATGTGAGTTGTTTTTATCCTTTGTGTTGACTGCCTTAGATGACACCTTGATGATGTGTGGTAGGACGTCGGCTCTGCTTGTGGCTATCCGGCGGTCGGTGTGGCTGCGCCAGTGGGCGGCCGATTTCATGTCCAAAAAGTCACTGACGGCTTTACCCTTTGTGGGTCTACGGCTCTTTGGAGAGACATTGGACTCTGTCACCAAGGGTGGTAGGTTACCTCAACGTAAGAAACAACGCCGCTCCTTTCGGGGGGCGCCTGCCTTTAACCCCTCCTTTCGGGGAGCCAGATCTGGCAGGGGTTCTGCATTTCCCTCTTCCAGAGGAGATTCTGGAAGCAGGGGTAGAGGACGTGCCCGTGCTGGATACAGTTGGGGCTCTAAGCCCAAACCGGCAGCTAAGCCGGCTCAGCAATGAGGGGGCGCCCTCACCCATGCGGGTGGGGGGACGGCTGCAGCACTTCTCTCAGATCTGGGATCAAGAGGTCTCGGACAGATGGATCCGGGAAGTGGTGTCTTCCGGTTACAAGCTGGAGTTCGAGCTCCGCCCCCCTTCCAGGTTTGTCAGGTCTCGGATGCCGCCGGAGCCTCTGGCAGCGCAGGGGCTCCTGTTGGCAGTGGAGAATCTTCTGGACATGGCTGTCATTTGCCCAGTGCCCCCTTCAGATCGGGGCAGGGGCTTTTATTCCAATCTGTTCACGGTACCCAAGAAGGACGGGCTGGTCCGACCCATCTTGGATCTGAAGTTCCTCAACAGGTTCATCTGGCCGAGGAAATTCCGCATGGAAACGCTGCGTTCGGCCATTCATTCTCTTCGTCAGGGAGATTTTCTGACGTCCATAGACATCAAGGATGCTTATTTACACGTTCCGGTTTTTCCAGCTCACCAGAGGTTTCTCAGGTTCGTGGTGGAGGATCGGCACTTTCAGTTTGTGGCACTTCCTTTCGGTCTCACCTCAGCTCCTCGGGTGTTCACCAAGGTGCTAGCGGGAGTGATGGCTCTGCTAAGGGTTCAAGGTATCCGCATCGTGCCCTATTTGGACGATCTACTGATCATGGCCTCTTCCTTCAACCAAGCGGAGTTGGACACCAGAGCGGTGGTGTCTACTCTGGAGAGGTTCGGTTGGGTGATCAATCACCCCAAGTCTTCACTATCTCCGTCCAGAATTCTCACCTTTCTGGGAATGTCTCTGGACACTTCACAGGCCAGGGTTTTTCTGCCCCAGGCCAAGATTCTTTTGATTCAGGAGTTAATTCGGCTTCTCTTGTCAACCCTTCATCCGACCATCCGGCTAGGGATGAGGCTGGTGGGGTTAATGGTGGCCTCATTCGAGGCAGTCCCCTTTGCGCAGTTTCACACAAGGACGCTTCAGCTTCATCTGTTGAAGGCTTGGGACAAGTCTCCTCTTTCGTTGGATCAGTCCTTCCTGATGACTCCCCGAGTTCGTCGATCCCTGCAGTGGTGGCTGGGGTCGGTCAATCTGTTGAAGGGCAGATCTTTTCTGGCTCCGTGTTGGGAAACTGTCACCACGGATGCCAGTCTGTCAGGTTGGGGGGGTGTTTGGAAGGACCTCCAGTTTCAGGGTCTGTGGGGCCCGCAGGAGGCTCACGAACCCATCAATGTTCTGGAGTTGAGAGCCATCAGGCTGGTTCTGTTTCGCTTGACTCATCAGTTGAGAGGCCTGCCAGTGCAGGTCCGGTAGGACAACAGGACGGCGGTGGCTTACATCAACCACCAAGGAGGGACTCGCAGCAGGAGTGCCCTCAGGGAAGTGTCTTTGATTCTGGACTGGGCAGAGACCCACGTCCCGTGTATCTCAGCAGTCTACATTCCGGGGGTGGAGAACACGGAAGCGGACTTGCTGAGCAGGGCCTCCTCTCGTCAGGGGGAGTGGTCTCTCAGTCCCAAGGTGTTTCGTTCAATATGTCTCAGGTGGGGGGTCCCAGCGGTGGACCTCTTTGCTTCTCGTCACAATCACAAGCTCCCAGTCTTTGTGTCTCTCTCGCAGGATCCTCTGGCTCTGGCAGTGGATGCCATGTCTCTGAACTGGAGGGATCTGGGGTTCCTTTACCTGTTTCCTCCGTTCCCAATGCTAGCCAGAGTGGTGCGCAAACTGGCCTTGGACGGCGCGTCGGCAATTCTGGTGGCCCCAAGGTGGCCAAGGCGAGTTTGGTTCGCAGACCTTGTAAGACTGGCAGAGGATCAGTTTGCCCTGCCTCTGCTGCCGGACCTGCTCACCCAGGGTCAGCTACGCTATCCCAATTTACCATCGCTGGCTTTGACGGCATGGCTGCTGAAACCGCCATCTTGAAGGAAGAAGGTCTTTCTGACGCGGTGATTCAGACTCTTATCTGTGCCAGAAAGCGCTCTTCCTCTTCTATTTACTACAGGACTTGGAGGGCCTATATTGATTGGTGTGAAAGTAGGTCTTTCTCTTGTCGAGAGTTCTCCATACCTAGAATTTTGGAGTTTCTTCAACATGGTCTAGATCTGGGGCTCCAGCTTAGTACATTGAAAGGGCAGGTTTCTGCCCTGGCAGTGTTCTTCCAAAGGTCCTTTGCACTTCATCCCTTAGTCAAGACCTTTTTCCAGGGTGTTACGCATGTTCGGCCTCCTAGGAAGCCTTTTGTTCCAGTTTGGGATTTGAACCTGGTTCTTTCTGCTCTCCAGGGCCCTCCGTTTGAGCCCTTGAATGAGGTAGATTTGTCTTCTCTTACGCAAAAGGTGGCCTTTTTGGTGGCGATCACTTCGGTTAGGCGTGTTTCTGAGTTGGCAGCTTTATCCATTAAAGCTCCGTACTTCGAGAAACATCAGGACAAGGTTGTCTTTCGTTTCAAGCAGGATTTTCTTCCTAAAGTGGTCTCGGAGTTTCATCTGAATCAGGACATTGTTTTGCCTTCTCTATGCCCAAATCCCAGTGACGATAGGGAAAGGGCTTTGCATTCCTTGGATGTAGTTCGTGTTGTGGAACATTATCTGGAGGTTACGTCTTCCTTTCGTAAGACTGATGCTTTCTTTGTGGTGCCCTGTGGGCCTAGGAAAGGTTTGGCTCCTGCCAAATCTTCCATTAGTAAATGGATTCGTCAGGCCATCATTGGGGCCTATTCTGCCAAGGGGAGGAGTCCCCCTTTCCGTGTTACTGCTCATTCTACTCGTGCAGTTGGTGCGTCCTGGGCTTTTCAGCACCAGGCTTCTGTTGAGCAAGTTTGTAAGGCCGCTACCTGGTCTTCTGTTCACACCTTTTCCAAGTTTTACAAGGTTGATGTTCGGGCATCAGCGGATGCTGTTTTTGGCCGCAAAGTTTTGCAAGCTGTTGTGGTTTAGGGTTGTGCATTGTTGCCTAGTTTTGGATCCCCGCCCTTTTTATGGACACTGCTGTTGGATGTCCCACATGTTATGGATTCTTGAAGCGGGGTGTGTGACATACTAAGAATAATACCATTTTGTGAATACTCACCTTGTAAAATGGGTATTATGAGTATGTCACACACCCCGCTTCAACCCGCCCTTTTGTATTTAGGATCCTCTTTATTGCGAACTTTGCGTGGTTGTGTTTATATTTGCCTCTTCCTGGTCCCTTACCTTACTGCTTCTGTATACTGGGTGGTGAGTGGGAGGTCCCAGGTGTTTATGGATCGGGGAGGGGCTTTCTTTTGCTATCATCTCTGCAGGAACGCCTCTTCAGGACCATACTACCCACATGTTATGGATTCTTGAAGCGGGGTGTGTGACATACTCATAATACCCATTTTACAAGGTGAGTATTCACAAAATGGTATTTTCTAACCCTCCTGTCCTGCCTGAGTAGTGTTACTTGGTGACTGAAGTTCTAATTTAAGATTTGTCTAAACATGTTTCAAATTCATCAAGGATTGAACAATTTGCCATCCTTCCCCCCCATCAGTTAGTAATCATTTACAAAAGTTGAAAGCCGATCTAATTTCCCATCCTTTTATTTTATGTACCACTTGTTAACTGATTAAAAATCTGTATGTGACATTGTGCACATTGCAAACTGATCCAAAAATGGATCCATTTTTAATCCATCTGTACAGTGAGACAAACACAAGAAGTGAGTGAGCTGCCCTAACCTTAATGCCCAGGGAGCAGTTGGGAGCTTAGGTGCCATGCTCAAGAGCACTTCAAGCGGAACAAAACCGGCGTGGCTTTTCCCTGGGGCAACCCAAACTGGGATTCCCTACTGTGTGAACGCGGCGCCGTTAAACCCTCACCTTTCCCCGCTCCAATGACACGTAAGCAGGCTCTTATACGATCAGCAAACGGCTTTCGGCAATCGGCTGCTGCACCCCCTGCATCTTTCTCTCTCATCCCAGCCATTCGGATAGGCTGGGGCTAGAGCGTGCGGCGCTGGGGATGTGCCAGCTTTCACTTCCCATTGAAATCAATCAGAGATCATTGCCGAAGGATGTAAACAAATCAAAGGGCTCTGATTGGATGAAAGCATGCACTACTGCACTAAGGAGAGGTGAGTTTTACTGGGGGGGGGGGGGTTCACACAGCCAGGATTCCGAATTTGGAATGTCCCAGAGGGCATGGAAGAAAAAAGGGAAAGTCAAAATTGTGGGATTTGTTCTGCTTTCAGTCATGTTCGAGACAAGAATCGAAGTCCAGGTACAAGATCAGTTCCTTACCACCAGACCAATTGAAAGTACATAATACTCATTTTATGAGCCATACAACTTATATTTTTTGTAATTTGATTTTCTAAAAGTGGACCAAAACCCAGGATTGTCTTGACTATCCAGTCTTTTGTGCCATTCCCTGGGGGCACCCCGCTGTGTGAAACCCCCCAGGACACCGCAGCCAACTCACCTCTTCCCGTTCCCATGGCACGTGGGTTGATGTGGCGCTGTGGGACCTGGAAGAGGTGAGTTGGCTACGGTGTCCTGGGGGGTTTCACACAGCGGGGTGCCCCCAGGGAATGGAACAAAAGACAGGATAGTCAACTTTAACAATGAGCAAAAGGTGCAAAATAATCAAATCTTTTCCTTGGATGACAAACTGATGTCAGGCTACTGATCACAAAGTTGTGCCACGCCCAGGGCTGGATTATGAGGGGGGCAAGGGGTGCACGCCCCGGGGCCTCCACCACTTACCCTGCAAAGGGGGCCTCCTTCACCCTTTGGGTTAGGTCTGGTCCAGGAGGCTTTTCAGCCTTTGGTCTAATGGACCACGCAGGTGCCGCACAAGGGGGGCACAAGGGACTCGATGTGACATTCCAGGAAGAAGGTGGGAGCCAGACAACCACCAATCAGTTACTTGGCTGGACCATTAAGTAAAAAAATACTGTATCCGGGGTCTCCAGATTTTGTGCCCAGGGGCCTCCACCACACTTAAAGTGGACCAAAACCCTGCATAAGAGCCTATCTTGTATGTTTCCCCCCACCCTGTACATACAGATTGCTCACATTAAAGATCATCCTATCTGCATCTACTGCATGTTATGAGCCTTTAAACATCCAAGATGGCGGCTCATGGAGCATCAGGCTGCCTGCAGACAGGAAGTGTCTTCTGACTGTACCGCTCTGCATTCTGGGATTTCTGTCCTTTTCCTGACCCCAGCTCTGCTCTGTCTGAGCAAAGCAGAGCTTTAAAGTGGACCATCACCCAGGGGTGATCGGCCCGGGAATCTATAATGTCACCGCGGGACATCCGAGATCGGGATGTCCCGCGGTGAGGGCCCCCCCCCCAAAACCCCAAACAAACTTACCTCATCGGCGGCAGCGGCGGGTGCACTGTCTTGTCCGCCGCTGTCACCCGCTTGTCCGTGGCCACGTGGGAGCGTGTTGAGGTGAGTATTGGGGGCTTTCTGGGGGGTTTTACACAATCGGGGTGCCCCCCTGAAGTGGACCAAAACCCAGGATAGTCAAAATCCTGGGTGTTGGTCCACTTTAACCCCTACCTCTTGTATTCTGCCCTGCTCCCCTCTCCTCGATTTGTGTGATTTGTGTGATGCTTCTGAGGCAAGATGACAGCACCCATATACTAAAGTCAATCTACAAGGAACACAAAGAAACCGCTGCACCAACCAAAATTAAAACCAATATAAACCAACAAGTGTGCAGCGGTCCCGTGAAGCAACTATACACAAACACCCACCACGTGGATCTTTGCAACACCTTGCCCTGAGGAAGTGACGCTTGTTCGCCGTTGTCACAGAACGCGTGGGAGGCAGGCACTGTACATATCCTGGTAATCAATAATCTATAATATACTCATTCCATTTTTTGGTCATGGTTATTCCCTCTGGATCAAATTTTTGCACAATGCATATGCATATATTTTATGGTAGATTAGGTTATTAGCACATTAGCACACAGGTTAGGTTAGCACATTGCACCTTGGAGGTCCCCCTGTTTTTCTGGGGAGCTGGTGATCTAGATATGTATAAGTGATCATATTATCCTTGTTTGCACAGTTAATTCGTGAGAGTTAGCACATTGCACTTTATAGGAGGTTTCAGTAAGAGGGGTCATTTTTGTGAGGGATTAGGAAGAGGGATAACATAAAGGGACATGACAACAAATATTGTTCTTTGATTCTTTAATATCCAGGTATTAATAGAGAATTGCACAGTGCTCAACAAAACATTTTTATGGTGTTTTGTCTAGATTGTATGTTTTTAAATGGTTTTAATTGTGTTTGTAAGCTCTATGTGAAACATGAATAAAGAATGTAATAAGGAAGATTAAGCAGTGGTGCGGTGCTCCCATTTGTGTGGCTGTGGGGAGCACAGGCTCTCCCCACATGGTGGGTTTTTGCATAGACATAGGCCCTCATTTAACAAGGGATAGCGCCAGGTAGCGACTGGTGAGCGAACGGTAATGACGGTCACCGCTACGAGAACGCTGGCTCCCCACCACAATCACACATTTATCAAGCCGATCCTGCTTAGCGACTGAGAAAGCGCCATATAGCGACTCATTCATCATTATTCCAGCCTCAGCCCACGGCGCCAGCGTCCGACCTTGAACAGCGACAGGTATGACCTCTCGCTACCTGGCGCTCTCCAATGCATTTCAATGGAACAATCTTTAAATATTCATAATTCATTGTTATTAATGTTTTTTTTATTTTTTTTAATGTCAAAAATTCTGTGACCACTTCTGCCATGTTAGATAATTTTTTTAAGGTAGAAAAAAAAAAAATTGTGCAGAATTGATATTACAGGTCTGATATTAATGTATTCATATTACAAAATGTTTTTTAAAACTTGTTTTTTTTGGTTTCCAAAAATAAGGTTGTTTGGGGGTTAAAAAACTACTTTTAACCCATCGCCGCCAGCGCTCTGGGGTTTAAACAAGCATTTCACAGCGCGAGAATTTTTTGAGCGTGATTTGTTAATGAATATGGTGGGAGCCGCTCACTATGGCCATTCGCTATCATGCGCTCCCATACAGCGCGGAACCTGTCAAATAACGACTCCTCACCCAATATTCAACATTACTGCACACCGACTGAGTCGCTGCCAACTATCGAACAACGGCCAAGCACAGCGACTACTAGCGGGCGCTGTGAAAATACTGCTACAGTCGCTCATCTGTCGCTACCTGGCGCTATTAATGAATCGGCCTCTTAGTGACTAAAAACGTATTAATTTTAGATGCTGGGGAATCGTTTTAAGGGTTTGGGCTTCTTATTAAATGATGCTGAAGGTCCGCTTTAATCCAGCCCTGGCAACGCTGCTATTTTAACTTCAGGCAATGTAAAAGCGATGTATATTCACAAGGCGTAAGGGGTTTTGCAGTCCCGAAGCATGGCAAGTCATGCTGGGACTTGTGGTGCACCTCCATCTATTTGTTAGTCCACGGCCTGGTAAGTATTCATCAGCTGGGGCCATTTGTGTAACAAGGCTTCCAGTAAGACGCTGTGTGACGAGGGGAAGCGCTGGATGAGAATGAATTATGGATGCGGCGTGCATCAGTGCAGTTATGAATCACACTGGCCGGATGTCGCTTAGCCATGAAAGAACAATTATCTGTCCTGCTAAATGTGATATTGTCCTCCCAGCTCTGCCCCACAAACCACCAGCATCAAAGGCCTGGCTGTGACGGGGAGATGGAGGGGCCTACACCAAGAGGGCCCGGATACAAATCTCTTCTATTTTACATAAATAGCAAGTACTATATACACAGAGGCTGATTTAGCACTAGCGCCACATATTGCCATGTGAGCGTCTGTATAGAGCGACCACTAGTAGACTCTGTAAGCGGGTGTGTGGTGCTATAACCTAGCTTAGCGGGCGGACAAGTGACGCTGTAGTATGCTTTCCAGCAGTGATAAATGTGATGTCTGTAGTGGGTGCTGTAGAAGCTTCTCCCTGATTCACTGTAGAGTGCCCAAGACTACGCTACATCTAACAGGACAATGCTGCAGCGAGCGATAGGTAGCGCCAGTTAAGTGCGCCAGTTAAGTGCGGTGAATACAGCCTCCTTATCTGGCATTTGCACTTTAGATTTGATTGATTGCACAGGTTTATGGTCTTGATGAATTATTTGTAGTCATTACCTTTTTATACTTGTATTTTTTGCACTAAGTGGAGTAATTGAACACTCACTTGAGTAATTAGAAATATATAAAATATATATATAATTTTTTTTTCCTTGGGCTATTTGTGGAGCTATTTAATACTGATTTCTATTTGTACTTTTTGATACCTTCTATAATATGGATTGCTAAGTATTTTAGCATCACAGGAATAGTGGATGAATTGATTTTAACAGTGTCTTTGGCCCTTATTTATGAAGGAATAGCGACAGGTAGCGACTGGTGAGCGACCACTAGTAGACGCTGTAAGTGGGTGTGTGGTGCTATAACCTAGCTTAGCGGGCGGACAAGTGTCGCTGTAGTATGCTTTCCAGCAGTGATAAATGTGATGTCTGTAGGGGGCGCTGTAGAAGCTTCTCCCTGATTCACTGTAGAGCGCCCAAGACTACGCTACATCTAACAGGACAACGCTGCAGCGAGCGATAGGTAGCGCCAGTTAAGTGCGTCCGGCACTCAGCGCTGAAGCCTGTATTTATTAAAAAACTACACACAACCAGTGTTGGCGCTCTAAAACTGGGCGCTGTACAGTTGAGCGCCAGTCGTTGTGTGATAAAAGTTGGTTTCTCAGCACATATCCACCAGTAACAAAGCAAAAACACATGGAATGACTATGGGCCTTATTTAACAAGGGGTAGCGCCAGGTAGCGAATGGTGAGCGAACGGTAACGACACTCACCGCCACGAGAACGCCGGCTCCCCTCCGCAATCACACATTCATCAAGCCGATCCTGCTTAGCGACTGACAGAGCACCAGATAGCGAATCATTCATCATTATTCCAGCCTCACCCCACAGCGCCAGCGTCCGACCTTGAACAGCGACAGGTATGACCTCTCGCTACCCGGCGCTCTCCAATGCATTTCAATAGAACAATCTTTAAATATTCATAATTAATTGCTATTAATGTTTTTTTTTTTTTTTTTTTTTTTTTTAAATGTCAAAAATTCTGTGACCACTTCTGCAATGTTAGATATTTTTTTTAAGGTAAAAAAAAAAAAAAAAAAAATTGTGCAGAATTGATATTACAGGTCTGATTTTAATGTATTCATATTACAAAATGTTTGTAAAAACATGTATTTTTTTTTTTCCAAAAATATGGTTGTTTGGGGGTTAAAAAACTACTTTTAACCCATCGCCACCAGCGCTCTGGGGTTTAAACAAGCATTTCACAGCGCGAGAATTTTTTGAGCGTGATTTGTTAATGAATATGCTGGGAGCCGTTCGCTATGGCCATTCGCTGTCATGAGCTCCCATACAGCGCGGAACCTGTCAATCAGCGACTCCTAACCCCGTATTCAACATTACCGCACACCGACTGAGTCGCTGTCAACAGCCGAACAACGGCCAAGCACAGCGAATACTAGCGGGCGCTGTGAAAATAACGCTACTGGCGCTCATCTGTCGCTACCTGGCGCTATTAATGAATCTGCCTCATTGTTTCTACACTGTGACAATGACACTGCAATGCCAGACTTGCACATACAATTCTGCATAAAAAAAACACAATAAAAGTGTTTGGTTGCAGGGCAGGAGAGACCACACAATGATCTGAGCCAAAAATGTTAAGTTTACTATAGCAAAACGCTTTTTATACACAACAAAATGAAACCCCATTGAAATGTATGGGAGAGCGATACTGAGCGACAGGTGCTACATGGTGCTGCTGAACATTTACACTGAGCCACCGCTAGTGATACATGTGACGCTACATGACGCTGTTAGAGGCGCTCACCAGATTGACTTTCTCAAATGTGGTTTCACATACAGCGCCCAGCGTTCACCCGATGCTACGTGATGCTACATGGCACTACCTGGCGCTAGCCTTTCTTAAATAACCCCCATTAATATATATAGCGGCATACACTGTAACTACATGCGATGTTGTGCTCACTGTCCAGTCTCATTTATTTGCCCCTCTTGCCCCGACAGCACTTATCAAACAATGGGGAAAAAGAACAAAGGCCCTTATTTAAGAAGGGATAGCGTCAGGTAGTGGCTGGTTAATGACAGGTAGCGACAGGTAGCAACTGGTGAACGCCGGACACGGCACGCAATTACACATTTATCAAACAGAATCTGTTTAGCGACTGGGATAGCGCCATGTAGCGTCTGATTCATCATTTTCACAGCTTCAGCGAACAGCGTCGGCGTTCAGCCTTGCACAGCGCCAGGTATGACCTCTCGCTACCTGTCGCTCTCCCATACATTTCAATGGACGAACCTTTTCTTCTCTGTAAACGAGGTATTTTTTTTTTTTTTTCAAAAAAATCACAAATAATTCTGTGACCTCTCCTGACATTGAGTAAGCTGTTTTTTCACAATTTTTTCATTTTTTATGTATTTCTTCAGAAATGACATTACAGGTCTGCCATTAAAGTGTTCATGTTACAATGTTGCTACAATGTAATTCCATATGTTTTCGCTTTGTTACTAGTTGATAGATGCTGAAAAAAAGACTTTAAACACACCGCCTCCTGCGCTCTGGGCTTCAGAGAAGCATTTTTCAGCGCCAGAGATTTGTGAGGCTGTTGTTTTGCTGAATATGGTGTGAGTCGGTCGCTATGAGCAGTCGCTAACATGCGCTCCCATACAGCGCTGTACTGGTCAAATAGCGACTCCTCACAATGTATTTAACATTACTGCACAGTGACTGAGTCGCTATGAAGTAGCGACCCACGGCTGAGCACAGTGAGTTCTAGCGGGCGCTCTGAAAATGCCTGCTACAGACGCTCATCTGTCGCTACCTGCCGCTAATGATGAATCAGCCTGAAATTCTTTTCCGGACATACATCAGAGTCTTAAAAATCACTGATACTACAACAATGAGGTCGATTCAGAGCCAGGTGAGAATTCTCACTCCTTTTTTAGGAGACAATTCACTAGGAGGCCATTCACTTCCATTATCTATATTGGGGCTGATTCAGGGCCAGGTGAAAATTTACACGCGGCAGACATTGGCCTTGATTCACAAAGGCCCTTATTTAACAAGGAATAGCGACAGGTAGCGACTGGTGAGCGGCCGGTAATGACGGGCCCCGCCACGAGAACGCCGGCTCCCCACCACAATCACACATTTATCAAGCCGATCCTGCCGAGATAGCGCCATATAGCGACTCATTCATCATTATTCCAGCCTCAGCCCACAGCGCCAGAGTCCGACCTTGAACAGCGACAGGTATGACCTCTCGCTACCTGGCGCTCTCCAATGCATTTCAATGGAACAATCTTTAAATATTCATAATTAATTGTTATTAATGTTTTTTTTTTTTTTCAATGTGAAAAATTCTGTGACCACTTCTGCCATGTTAGATAATTTTTTTAAGGTAAAAAAAAAAAAAAAAAATTGTGCAGAATTGATATTACAGGTCTGATATTATTGTATTCATATTTAAATTCTTTATACATTTTTTTTTTGGTTTCCAAAAATATGGTGGTTTGAGGGTTAAAAAACTACTTTTAACACATCGCCGCCAGCGCTCTGGGGTTTAAACATGCATTTCACAGCGCGAGAATTTTTTGAGCGTGATTTTTTGATGAATATGGTGGAAGCCGGTCGCTCTGACCAGTCGCTATCATGCACTCCCATACAGCGCGGAACCTGTCAAATAGCGACTCCTCACCCAATATTCAACATTACTGCACACCGACTCAGTCGCTATCAACAACCGAACAATGGCCAAGCACAGCGACTACTAGCGGGCGCTGTGAAAATACCGCTACAGTCGCTCAACTGTCGCTACCTGCCGCTGTTAATGAATCGGCCTCAAAGAGTCGAAAAAAATTCTCATAGTAGTAAACAATTCATTTCATGAGAAAAAAGCCTGAGAATGTCACTGTTAGTTATCACCAGATAGGAAGACAATGAAAGTCAATGGTACTTTTTTACTCCTGAAAAGGGTATTTAACCTGTAATCTGTAGTAACCTGTAGTAAAAAGCTGCCATTGTCTTCCTATCTGGTGATTCACTAACAGCAACATTCTCAGGCTTTTTTCTCATGAGTTACATTTTTTACTACCATGAGAGTTTTTTTCAACTCTTTGAATCAAGGCCATTGAAAGTGAATGGTAGTTTTCTCTCGTAAAAGTTAGGTTCTCACCTGGCTCTGAATCTACCCCAAGGTGTTATAGAGTAATCCCGGGAGATGCACAATAACAAAGATCATAATGGGGGTTAAGAAACGCTAACGCTCTGTAGTGTCACGTAGCGTTGGGGGAATGCCGGGCGCAGTATGTGAAAACCATATATATGAAAGTCAATCTGGTGAGCGCCTCTAATAACGTCATGTAGCGTCACACGTATCACTAGTGGTGGCTCATTGTAAAATGTCAGCGTTGTGTGTACAGCAGCGCCATGTAGCACCTGACGCTCTGTAGCGCTGTCCCATACATTTCAATGATGTTTTATTCGGTTGCGTATAAATAGCGTTTTCCTAAAGTAATGTTCTAAATTTTTGGTACAAATCATTGTGTGACCTCTCCTGTCCGGCAACCAAACACTTTTATTGTGATTTTGTATTAATCATTTATTTATGGAGAATTGTATGTGCAGGTCGGCCATTGCAGTGTCATTGTCACAGTGTTACACAATGTCATTCCATGTGTTTTCGCTCTGGTGCTGGTGGATATGTGATGAGAAACAGACTTTTATCACATAGCTTCTGGCGCTGGAAAATAGAGCGCCCAGTTTTAGAGCCCGACGCAGGTCGAGTGTAGTTTTTTCTAAACTATGGGCTTTAGCGCTGAGTGCAGGACACACTTAACTGGCGCTACCTATCGCTCACTACAGAGTTGTCCTGTTGTTAGATGTAGTGTCGTCTTGGGCACTTTGGCCTTGTGAATAAAGAGGACCGGTACTCCAATTAGTTAGTGTGAACGCTTGTATTACAATAAAGCAGTAATTGTTCCATTAGTAAACATAGAACAAGAAACAAAGAGGCCGATTCATTAATAGCGGCAGGTAGCGACAGTTGAGCGACTGTAGCAGTATTTTCACAGCGCCCGCTAGTAGTCGCTGTGCTTGGCCGTTGTTCGGTTGTTGATATCGACTCAGTCGATGTGCAGTAATGTTGAATACAAGGTGACGAGTCGCTATTTGACAGGTATGGGTGCGCATGATAGCGACTGGTCAGAGCGACCGGCTCCCACCATATTCATCAAAAAATCACTCTCAAAAATTTCAAGCGCTGTGAAATGCATGTTTAAACCCCAGAGCGCTGGCGGCGATGTGTTAAAAGTAGTTTTTTAACCCCCAAACCAAAAAATAAAAAAATTTTAAAGAATTTAGTAATATGAATACAATAATATCAGACCTGTAATATCAATTCTGCACAATTTTTTTTTTTTTTACCTTAAAAAAATTATCTAAAATGGCAGAAGTGGTCACAGAATATTTCACATTAAAAAAAAAAAAAAAATTAATAACAATTAATTATTAATATTTAAAGATTGTTCCATTGAAATGCATTGGAGAGCGCCAGGTAGCGAGAGGTCATACCTGTCGCTGTTCAAGGTCGGACGCTGGCGCTGTGGGCTGAGGCTGGAATAATGATGAATGAGTCGCTATATGGCGCTATCTCAGTCGCTAAGCAGGATTGGCTTGATAAATGTGTGATTGTGGTGGGGAGCCGGCGTTCTCGTGGCGGGGCCCGTCATTACCGGCCGCTCACCAGTCGCTACCTGTCGCTACCTGTCGCTATTCCTTCATAAATAAGGGACAAAGTTCATATCAAATGCAAGCAACAGTCCTTATATCCAACGTTTCAGGGGTCGGAAGCCTTCCTTGAGGTCCGGTCCTCTTTATTCACGTGGATCTACAGCGGCGCCACCGCGGTCCTGGCACCCACCAATAATGGTTTTGTAAGAGTGCACCAGCAACATTGGATTTTCTCGAGCACTTTGACCTCGGGACACCACCTAACGTTCTCCATTGGCTCTGCAGTGAATCAGGGACAGCGCTTCTACAGCGCCCACCAGACATCACATTTATCAATGCTGGACAGGATAGTACAGCGTCACTTGTCTGCAAGCTCCGCCAGATCACAGCGGCAGACACCTGCTTGCAGCGACCACTAGCGGACGCTCTAAACGCCGCTACATAGACGCTCACATGGCAATACGTGGCGCTAGTCTTAAATTTGCCTCCCTATGTCTCTAGCCACTACTGAAGGCAAATAATAAAATCTGCAGATGATCCCTTCGCTGAGCAATAAATAAAACTGCATTTTCAGCAGGGGTGGACTGGCTGTAGGGAGATCTGGGAGAATTCCTGGTGGGCCCAATGCTTTGGGCATGGTCGGGCTGCAGCTTCTAACACTCCCCCCAATACAAGTTTTGCCTCCTTTTGTCTTCCCACAGCAACCCTGTACCTGGCTCCAAGGTCACCAGAAAGCACCAGGGTCCCCAAAGGAGGTTTCTGAGGTCAGCATTCATGATTGGGCAGAGGAAAGCCAGGGGAAGCCAATTAACAATGTATCCCCTGTCTCTTCTACATCATCAGCAGCTTAGAAACGATGATGGTGGTGGAGTTCAGCTCAGCATGAATGTTTTATAACATTATGGCTACTCTGCCAGGGCTTTGCCATGTGACCAGGAATGGAATAAAGACAACATTTGGTGATCCCCAGTTATTGATCAGTTATCCTCACGTCAATATTGCATCAGCGTCAAAGCTTGTCTTAATCCAGCATAATCCCTAAGGTCGGACACAAATTGATGTTTGGCCATATTCCTGTTCCTCGGGGGGATTTGTTGTGCCCTAAAAAGCTTGTCACGCTGACTGGACACATTCTCTAGTATTTTGGAGATGAAGCCTAATGCACATTAATTGGCCACATGAACCGAGGGGGGAGCTGCACATCCTGTGCCTCCGACCGGTCATATAAAATGTGGAGGGTCAAGGTGACTCAGCAGTGCTCTTCCTAATCATCTTTTTTGACCTAAATCTGTCCGTCCCTCTGTCCTCCCCCATTGGCTGTGCTTTATAGATCTTTGTAAGGCCATGGGCTATTTAGCTAACACAATGATTTGTTACCTTATTAGTATATGGTTAGTGGGTCTAGGTTAAATTTTTTTGCTCCTCGGTGCTGGGATAGTGCAACTAACCTTCTGATTGGGTGCTCAGCTATAGATGAAGCACTCAGATGAACATTAGGGGATTATGTCTGAAAAAGTAATGATGCTTGGTTAGTGCCTCACAGAAATTTCTCTATATGATACAGTATCTCCGGGGCTGTTTCTGGGGGGGGGGGGCAACTAGGGAGATCGCTCTGGATGCCAAGGCCATTGGGGTGCATTTATACCAGCCATCCTGTTTCTTGCAGATGAGTCAGGGCCACTGTTAGTGGTGCAGGCCATAGAACAGGCCCTTCACACGCCCATATTGGGCCCAGCCATGGGGAGGGGGCACTGTCTGCTACTAAGGATGCGGTACAGTAAAATACATGGGACAGCAGCAGCGCCATAGAATTGGTGAGGAGGGGGCAGAATTATTTCCTTCCTGCACTGAGCACTATTTTGCCTAGAAACGACGTCAGCACCCGGCAAGGTAGGGCAGCTGCCGGGGGCCCTGGCCTCCAGGGGGGGGCCCACTGACAGGGTCGGCCTTTGGAGTGTGCGACGGCGCTTGACCAGCGGCAGACTGGGAGGGCACCACCACAGCTGGCGCCCACACCTCCTCACAGTGGGCTGACGGACAGGCTGATTCATTACTAACGCCAGGTAGTGACAGATGAGCGTCTGTAGAGCGGATTTCAGAGCGCCCGCTAGTATTCGCTGTGCTTGGCCATGGATCATTGTTTCAGAGAGCCTCAGTCGCTGGCCGGCATTGATGAACATATTGTGTGAGTCGCAGTACTACACTGTATGGAACCGAATGCCAGCTCAGTGCAACTGGCTCACACCACTTTCATTCAAAAAAACAGCCACAAACATCGCTGACGCTTAAAATCATGTAATTGTAGCCCAGAGCGCCGGAGGCTGTGTGATTAAAGTCTGTTTATGAACATGTATCCACCAGTAACAAAGCGAAAACATATGGAATTACATTGTTATAACATTGTAACATGAACACTTTAATACCAGACCCGTAAGGACAATTCTGCATAAAAATATTATAAATCAAAAATGTTTTAAAAAATGTCATTTTCTTGCCCAGGATACATAACATAAAGTTTTGAGATTTTTTTTTAAGTAAAAAAAAAATTGGGACCAGGAAAGGGATTTAAGGATCTTCCATTGAAATATATGGGAGAGCGCCAGGTAGCGCCAGGTAAGACGTGGCGCTCTGCAAGGCTGAACGCCGGCGCTGTACGCTGAGCCTGGGGTAATGATGAATCGGACGCTACATGGCGTTGTTCCAGTCGCTCATCAGATTCGGCTTCATAAATGTGTAATTGCTGCCGCTGTACAGGCTCTACCTGGTGCTATCTCTTCATGAATAAGGCCCTGAGGTCGCGGTGTAACTTCTTTTCCTTGCTGGGCGGGAACAACAGTATGCAGCAATAAGGTTCCACTGCTGCCTGTGCTGTCCCCACCGGGGAGAGAGGAAGGGGCCTCCGCACTACGTGACAGGTGGACCAGCAAGTTGGGGGCGATCAAACAGACAGCAGACGGCAACAGGGAGACCGGGAGTGCGTGCAGGGAGGGACGTGCCAGAATGCTGGAGCCCCCTCCCCGCATACCACTGCCCCAGCCAATATTCTTATCTTATCCTCGAGCCTCTGCCGGAAACAGAGCCCCGCTATGGGCCTCCGACACTCACCTGGGTGGGGCTCTCCAGTGGCCGGTGCCGAGTATGTGACCCCGACCCACGTGACCGCCTGGCAGTCAATCGCAGAGCTCCAGTTCCAGCTCGAGGATAAGATAAGAATAGCTGGTGTCCGGGGGGGGGGGGGGGGGGGGGGCACCAGCTTTCTAGATGCCCCCCAGCTTGTTTTATTGCGCTAACACCCGTTAAACAAAAAATGGATGTCGGTCCACTTTGATAGGGTTTAGGCCTGGAGACATGTTTGGCCAGTCCAGCACCTTTTGCCCTTTAGCAATGCAGTAGCATCTTGGAGACGTGTTTGGAGTCGTGGTGTTGGAATACTGCCCTGCGGCCCAGTTTTTGGAAGGAAGGCATAATGTTCTGCTTCAGTATGTCCGGGTGCCGAAACGGGATGCCCTGCTGTGTGAAACCCTCCAGGAAGCCAGAAAAAACTCCAATGGCGCATGCACAGGCTCTCGTTCAATGATCCGGCAGGTGGCTCTCATTTATTAGAATGGGGAGCGCACGCCACTGCATTTCACGCATCTTCATCTGTGCTTGCGCTCCGTTGAGATAGGCTGGGACGGGCCTGCGTGCATGACCCTGGGATGCAGGGGATGAGGCAGGGTGCGCTCTCCATTGTAAACCATGAGAGCTACCTACTGAATGATGTCATAGTAGGCAGCTCTCATTAGACCAGAGCCCGTGCATGCTCCATTGGAGCAGGGAAAGGTGAGTTTTTATGGACGCCCTGGGGGGTTTCACACAGCGGGGCATCTGGATTAGGGATGCCCCAAGGAAAAGCCAGCGAGCGGCCCTGCAAACTTTTAGATTCTAGGCCGTCTGCTGCTAGGTTTTGTTTCGCTTTAAAGTGGACCAAAACCCAGAATTTTGACTATCCTGGGTTTTGGTCCACTCCCCTAGGGAACCCTGATCGGGGGTGCCCCGCTATGTGAAACCCCCCCCAGATCGCCCGCATTAACTCACCTCACCGCTGTTCTACGACGCATGCGTGGAGCTCAGCACGCTCGGAGCCGCTGAGCTATGCACGTCTGAGCGACCTCTTAGCTCAGTGGCCCCGAGCGCGCTGCCGGCCGCATCTCGCGCTTCCCTGTAACAGGGAGCGCGCCCGCGCCGGACATTCACAAATGGTCGGTGTGGGCATGTGCCCTGCTGGTGGGATAGTGGGGATGTGGCCGCAGCCCGCGCAGTTGCACCGGGATTTAGTGTGGCGGGCAACCTGGGGGGATTCACACAGCGGGGCATCCCGATTTTGGATGCCCCGCGGGGAGGGAATGGATCGGGCCGGGAATCTTATAGATTCCCAGACCGATCCAGCTGGGTTTTGGTCCACTTTAAGCAAAAAGGTTGTGGCCTTTCTTGTGTATCATCTTTTTTTTTTTATTTTTACATTTTTTTTTATTTCTTAAATTGAACGCTGAGGCCAAAGAAGTGGAGCTGAAGCTGTGCTTAAAAGAGGCTCTAAGTTACGCCACTGAACGGTCAACCATTGCTGCCAATCATCCTCTGAGTCTTCACTGCCACTGAAGGATTAATCGCTGCTGCGAATCATTCTCCAGTCACCATCTTCTGAGCTGCCTGCCAATCGGCATCCATTCCGGATTGTCCACTGGTCCATGAACCTTGAGCAGGTCTATACAGGAAACAACAAGCTCACCGGCCCGGGCCCCGTATAAGCCTAACTACTCAGCTTCTGCTGTGACCAGAACCTAAAACTCTGCTTGTTACGTTTCTGTCACATTCAGAGCTGCCATCAGGGCAGGACAGCCATGACTCCAGTATTGGGGCACAATGAGGCCAACGGCGGAGGAGAACCCAGATTCTGCCCAGAAAGGGCAGGGTGGTGATGCAGTGGCGCACAGGGCTGGCATCAGCATTGGACAAATCAGGACCCACTGAGACTCTGTAGCCCAAGGGCCCACATAATCCTGGAGCTGGCCCATTGCAGTGCTCCCCTGACTCACCTCTAAATCTGAGCTCCCTTCATATTTAGCAAACTGTAGTTCAATCTAGCGGCCAGGCCATAACATTTTAGGTTGTGGGGGGCCATGACACACCTGGGCCCAGTTTAAACTATGGGCCCAGCCATGACATATGGGCTATCGATGAGCCCAGACATTAGGGTTGGATGGGGCTCAAAAGACCCCGAGGACACCTTAGTCCCATCCGTCCATTAATACCCTGCGTATTATATTACTTGTTTTACCCTGTCATTTTTACCTCGTACAAGGCCACGGCAGATAATGGCGCTTTATAAGTAAATAATAATAATAATAATAAAAATGTTTCTCAACAAACTTTCCAATAAAAACTATTAAAACTAAATGGTGGTCTTGGCTATTTTCAGACTCTATTATAATGAGAAAAAATTCCTATTGACTTTTTGGTTTTCTTGTAAATACTTTGTGGTCTGCATGACAGATGCTGAAGTCTTTGTGACGTGTGTTCCTCCTTGCTGTCTTTGAAAGTGTTTTAAAGCGGACAAAAACCCACCAGCGACGCAAAACCAAACAGACCAAACTCCCCGTCCATAGTCCTCTCTCTGGACTTACCCTGAAATATTCTAAACCCTATTTATGGGGTTCTATTCCCGGGCTCCTACATCATCAGCATCAGCGGCATGTTCAATTCTCAAGAAACAAAGGGGGGTGGCAGCCGCTCAGACCATTTTATAACTAACCTGGGAGGTGCACGTTAGCAGGGCAATTAGTACACACAAGTCTTAAAGGAGCCACAGCACTCAACCCTGTCAGCTTGCAGGCCAGCCTATAATGTTCAATTCTCAGGCACAGAGTTATTATGGCCCTTATTTATGAAAGAATAGCGTCACGTAGCGCCTGGTGAGCGGCTGATAATGACGGGCCCCGCCACGAGAACGCCGGCTCCCCACCACAATCACACATTTATCAAGCCGATCCTGCTTAGCGACTGAGATAGCGTCATATAGCCACTCATTCATCATCATTCCAGCCTCAGCCCACAGCGCCAGCGTCCGACCTTGAACAGCGACAGGTAGGACCTCTCGCTACCTGGCGCTCTCCAATGCATTTCAATGGAACAATCTTTAAATATTCATAATTAATTGTTATTAATGTTTTTTTTTTTTTTTTTTTAAATGTGAAAAATTCTGTGACCACTTCTGCCATGTTAGATAATTTTTTTAAGTTAAAAAAAAAAAAAAAAAAAAATTGTGCAGAATTGATATTACAGGTCTGATATTATTGTATTCATATTACTAAATTATTTAAAAATTTATTTTTTTTTTGGTTTTCAAAAATATGGTGGTTTGGGGGTTAAAAAACTACTTTTAACCCATCGCCGCCAGCGCTCTGGGGTTTAAACAAGCATTTTACAGCACGATAATTTTTTGAGCGTGATTTGTTAATGAATATGGTGGGAGCCAGTCGCTCTGACCAGTCGCTATCATGCGCTCCCATACAGCGCGGAACCTGTCAAATAGCGACTCGTCACCCCGTATTCAACATTACTGCACACCGACTCAGTCGCTATCAACAACCGAACAACGGACAAGCACAGCGACTACTAGCGGGCGCTGTGAAAATACCGCTACAGTCGCTCAACTGTCGCTACCTGCCGCTATTAATGAATCGGCCTCCCCGTAATCCGGCAATTGCTGGTCCTGGCACTCAAACCCCTTGTTGATCTGGGACTTTAGGGATATTGTTGGATCTATTGCTGGTAAAGGAAGGAATACAG
Organism: Gastrophryne carolinensis; assembly: GCA_027917425.1. Classification (NCBI taxonomy): domain Eukaryota; kingdom Metazoa; phylum Chordata; class Amphibia; order Anura; family Microhylidae; genus Gastrophryne; species Gastrophryne carolinensis. The sequence goes on along the minus strand of CM051236.1, from coordinate 36,987,094 downwards.
GATGGCAAAATCATTCTTTTCCACATGTTCTCCCTCTCCCTCTTTTTTCCACATTTCTACCTTTTCCCCTGTTTTTTCACATTCCCTCCTTCTCTCTTTTTTTTCCCACCTTTTCTCTTACTCTCTCCCTCCCACATTTTCTCCTTTTTCCCACCACATTTTTTCATTTGCACATTTTCCCTTGCCCCCACCTCATTTTCTCCTTCTCCCTCACCTTTCCACATTTTCGCCTTCTCTTTTTCACATTTTCTCCTTCTGTTTTCCACATTTTCACCTTCTATTTTCCCCCTTTTTTCTTTTTTCCTCGTCTCGTTTTTCCAATTTTTCTCCCTTTCTTTTCCACATTTCCCCCTTCTCTCTTTTTTTCTACATTTTCTCCTTCTCCCCTGCCTTTCCACATTTTCACCTTCTCTTTTCCGCATTTTCTCCTTCTCTTTTCCACATTTTCTCCCTCTTCCTCTCTTTTTTCCACATTTCTTCCTTTTCCCTTATTTTTTCACATTCCCTCCTTCTCTCTTTTTTTCCACCTTTTCTCTTACTCTCTCCCTCCCACATTTTCTCCTTTTTCCCACCACATTTTTTTCATTTGCACATTTTCCCTTGCCCCCACCTCATTTTCTCCTTCTCCCTCACCTTTCCACATTTTCGCCTTCTCTTTCCATATTTTCACCTTCTCTTTTCCATATTTTCACCTTCTCTTTTCCACCTTTTTTCTTTTTTCCTCGTCTCGTTTTTCCAATTTTTCTCCCTTTCTTTTCCACATTTCCCCCTTCTCTCTTTTTTCTACATTTTCTCCTTCTCCCCTGCCTTTCCACATTTTCACCTTCTCTTTTCCACATTTTCACCTTCTCTTTTCCACATTTTCACCTTCTCTTTTCCACATTTTCTCCTTCTCTTTTCCACATTTTCTCCCTCTTCCTCTCTTTTCCACATTTTCTCCTTCTTTTTCACATTTCTTCCTTTTCCCTCGTTTTTCCACATTTTCTCCCTCACCTTTCCACATTTTCACCTTCTCTTTTCCACATTTTCTCCCTCCTCCTCTCTGTTCCACATTTTCTGATTTGCACATTTCCTCTGTCTCCCCCTTTTCTCCACATGGCCTCGTGCATTCCCACATTTCCTTCCTTCTCTCTGTTCCATGTCCCCACAACTCTCCTTTATTTCTTCCTTCCATCATTTATTCTCCCTCCCACTTCCTCTGTCTTAAACATTAGTTCCAGCCTTTCATGTTTCCTCTGTCTACCATTTCTTCCTGGATTTTTTAACGCCCCTCCGTGTATTTTCCTTCATTTTCTCCTCCTTTGCATTCTCGTTTATCTGTCCCTAATGTGAATGGTTTGGGGGCCCCATTCTGAGACCCTGCACAGAACAGCCCTCACCCTGGTCCTGGTGCCAGTCCTACATTCCTGTGGCTGGGGATCTTTGTTCTTCTGCTCTATTTGTTAAATAATGGATTGTCCCTTAATAAAGTAAATTAACAGTGGGACAGAGAAGGGAATCAAATGTTCCCGGCTGAAGAAACTGGGGCACCAGCCGATGCCAAGTGTGTGTTGGCCGGCACAGGAACAGCACAGAAAGGAATTAGTGTGAGGCTCACGGCCATTGGGCATCTGATCAGGGAGGTCAGTTAATAGAAGTCCATGAAATAACACATATTAGGCTCCAATTTTTGCACAGAGTTTCCCTATTTTTTTTTTTTTTTATATAATCCAAGGTGGAGCCTGGGGAAAAAATCCCCACAGGGACCACAGAAAAAGGAGAACAACCTATAAATCATCAATAGAAATTTATTGAAATATCAAATAGACACACATTTAAAAACAACACTCAAGACATAATAAAACATTTTCTTTCCAACATAAAAGCAGGACTCTCTGGGCATCTTAGGGGTTATTCATGAAGGGATAGCGCCAGGTAGCGCCTCATAGAGGCAGGCAGTGTCTGGTGAACGCCAGGAGCTGTAGGCAAAACCACTTTTATGAAAGCGATTCTGGTGAGCGACTCTAACAGCGCCATGTAGCGTCACATGTATTATTACAGGCGGCTCAATGTATAGCGCCGGCGCTCTAGCTTCCAGAGCGACAGGTATTACCTTTCGCTCCACGTCGCTCTGCCATACATTTCAATGGCCGTTCATTTGCTTGGGTTTAAACAGCGTGTTTGACTTTTTTTTGCTCCAATCATTGTGTGACCTCTCCTGGCTGCAAACATTTTTAGAAACTTTTTTGACTTTTTATATTTTTATGCAGAATTGTCATTACAGGTCTGGCATTCCATGTGGTTTCACTTTGTTACTGGTGGATATGTGTTCAAAAACAGACTTTAATCGCACAGCGTCTGCCACTCTATGCTATAGTGACCAGCTTTAGAGCGCCGACGCTTTGTGTGTGTATATTTTTGATAAATATGGTGTGGAACGCTGAGAGTCGGTCGCACTGAGCTGGCGCTACCTCTCGCTCGCTGCAGCCCTGTACTGGTGTAAGAGCGCCCAACATACATCACATTCATTAATGCCTGCTAGGTTACTACAGCGACCAAGGCGCTCTGTTACAGCGCCTGATACCCACACACTAGCATATACTAGCGATCGTTCTAAGCGCTGCTATACAGACACTCATCTGCTGATACCTGGCTCTAGTAATGCCTCCATGTTACTAAATGGAATTAAAACATTAAAACATCTCTAGAAACTGGAAATGATGTATTGAGGAAACAGTGACATTTAAAAACATAGAAAGACAAGGGAAATTGGACAAGGGAATGGGTGTGGCCAGAGGCGTAACTTGCAAATGCACCGGGGTCCAGAAGGTCAGAGGGGCCCCATCATTGTTGCTCCTCCACTTTATCATATTTGTGCTCATTTGGCATCATTTAGAGAAATGAGGCTCTGCTGTTTCAGTCTTTAGTTGTCTAGCTGCATCCAACTGAGATAAAAGACAGAAAAAGTTTACTATATGAGCTGTGAAAAAGGCGAATTTAAGGGGGGAATCCCACACTTCCTATGGGGAATGGGAGGGGGGATGCCACACTGCCTATGGGAATGGGATGGGGGATGCCACACTGCCTATGGGGAATGGGATGGGGGATGCCACACTGTCTATGGGGAATGGGAGGGGGAAATGCCACACTGCCTATGGGGAATGGGATGGGGAATTGCCACACTGCCTATGGAGAATGGGAGGGGGAATGCCACACTTCCTATGGGGAATGGGAGGGGTAATTGCCACACTGTCTATGGGGAATGGGAGGGGGAATACCAAACTGCCTATGGGGAATGGGAGGGGTAATTGCCACACTGCCTATGGGGAATGGGATGGGGGAATGCCACACTGCCTATATGGGGAATGGGAGGGGGAATTACCACACTGTCTATGGGGAATGGGAGGGGGAAATGCCACACTGCCTGTGGGGAATGGGAGGGGGAATTGCCACACTGCCTATGGGGAATGTGAGGGGGAAATGCCACACTGCCTATATGGGGAATGGGAGGGGGGAAATGCCACACTGCCTATATGGGGAATGGGAGGGGGCATGCCACACTGCCTATATTGAGGAATGGAAGGGGGGATGCCACACTGCCTATATGGGGAATTGGAGGGGAATGCCTAACTGCCTATATGGGGAATGGGAGGGGGGAATGCCACACTGCCTATGGGGAATGGGAGGAGGGAATACCACACTTCCTATGGGGAACGGGAGGGGGAAATACCACACTTCCTATGGGTAATGGGAGGGGGAAATGCCACACTGCCTATGGGAATGGGAGGGGGAAATGCCACACTGCCTATGGGGAATGGGAGGGGGAAATGCCACACTTCCTATGGGGAATGGGAGGGGGGAATTCCACACTGCCTATGGGGAATGGGAGGGGGAATTGCCACACTGTCTATGGGGAATGGGATGGGGGAATGCCACACTGCCAATATGGGGAATGGGAGGGGGAATTGCCACACTGCCTATGGGGAATGGGAGGGGGAAATGTCACACTTCCTATGGGGAATGGGAGGCGGGAATGCCACACTGCCTATGGGGAATGGGAGGGGGAAGTGCCACACTGCCTATGGGGAACGGGAGGGGGAATTGCCACACTTCTTATGGGGAATGGGATGCGGGAATGCCCCACTGCCTATGGGGAATGGGAGGGAGAAAAGCCACGCTGCCTATGGGGAATGGGAGGGGGAAATGCCACACTGCCTGTGGGGAATGGGAAGGGGAAATGCCACACTGCCTATGGGGAAAAGGAGGGGGAATTGCCACACTGCCTATGGGGAATGGGAGGCGGGAATGCCCCACTGCCTATGGGTAATGGGAGGGGGAAATGCCACACTGCCTGTGGGGAATGGGAGGGGGAAATGCCACACTGCCTATGGGGAAAAGGAGGGGGAATTGCCACACTGCCTATGGGGAATGGGAGGGGGGAATGCCACACTGCCTATATGGGGAATGGGAGGGGGAATTGCCACACTGCCTATGGGGAACGGGAGGGGGAATTGCCACACTTCTTATGGGGAATGGGATGCGGGAATGCCCCACTGCCTATGGGGAATGGGAGGGAGAAAAGCCACACTGCCTATGGGGAATGGGAGGGGGAAATGCCACACTGCCTGTGGGGAATGGGAAGGGGAAATGCCACACTGCCTATGGGGAAAAGGAGGGGGAATTGCCACACTGCCTATGGGGAATGGGAGGCGGGAATGCCCCACTGCCTATGGGGAATGGGAGGGGGAAATGCCACACTGCCTGTGGGGAATGGGAGGGGGAAATGCCACACTGCCTATGGGGAAAAGGAGGGGGAATTGCCACACTGCCTATGGGGAATGGGAGGGGGGAATGCCACACTGCCTATATGGGGAATGGAAGGGGGAATTGCCACACTGCCTATGGGGAATGGGAGGCAGGAATGCCACACTGCCTATGGGGAATGGGAGGGGGAAATGCCACACTTCCAATGAGGAACGGGAGGGGGAATTGCCACACTTCCTATGGGGAATGGGAGGGGGAAATTCCACACTGCCTATGGGGAATGGGAGGCGGGAATGCCACACTGCCTATGGGGAATGGGAGGGAGAAAAACCACACTGCCTATGGGGAATGGGAGGGGGAAATGCCACACTGCCTGTGGGGAATGGGAAGGGGAAATGCCACACTGCCTGTTGGGAATGGGAGGGGGAAATGCCACACTGCCTATGGGGAATAGGAGGGGGAATTGCCACACTGCCTATGGGGAATGGGAGGGGGGAATGCCACACTGCCTATATGGGGAATGGGAGGGGGAATTGCCACACTGCCTATGGGGAATGGGAGGCGGGAATGCCACACTGTCTATGGGGAATGGGAGGGGGAAATGCCACACTTCCTATGGGGAATGGGAGAGGGAAATGCCACACTTCCTATGGGGAATGGGAGGGGGGAATGCCACACTGCCTGTGGGGAATGGGAGGGGGAAATGCCACACTTCCTATGGGGAAAGGGAGGGGGAATTGCCACACTGCCTGTGGGAAATGGAAGAGGGAAATGCCACACTGCCTATGGGGAATGGGAGGGGGAAATGCCACACTTCCTATGGGGAATGGGAGGGGGAATTGCCACACTGCCTGTGGGGAATGGGAGGGGGAAATGCCACACTGCCTATGGGAAATGGGAAGGGGGACTGCCACACTTGCTATGGGGAATGGGAGGGGGAAATGCCACACTGCCTATGGGGAATGGGAGGGGGAAATGCCACACTGCCTATGGGGAATGGGAGGGGGAAATGCCACACGGCCTATGGGGAATGGGAGGGGGAAATGCCACACTGCCTATGGGGAATGGGAGGGGGAAATGCCACACTGCCTATGGGGAATGGGAGGGGGAAATGCCACACTTCCTATGGGGAATGGGAAGGGGGAATGCCACACTTCCAATGGGGAATGGGAGGGGGAAATGCCACACTGCCTATGGGTAATGGGAGGGGGGAATGCCACACTTCCTATGGGGAATGGGAGGGGGGAATGCCACACTGCCTATGGGGAATGGTAAGGGGGAATGCCACACTGCCTATGAGGAATGGTAAGGGGGAATGCCACACTTCCTATGGGGAATAGGAGGGGGGAATGCCACACTTCCTATGGGGAATGGGAGGGGGGAATGCCACGCTGTCTATGGTAATGGGAGGGGGGAATGCCACACTGCCTATATGGGGAATGGGATGGGGGGAATGCCACACTGCCTATATGGGTAATGGGATGGAGGGAATGCCACACTGCTTGTGGGAATGTGAGGGGGGGAATGCTACACTGCCTATGGGGAATGTGAGGGGGGATTGCCACACTGCCTGTGGGAATTGGAGGGGGGGGGGAATGCCACACTGCCTATATGGGGAATGGGGGGGGTGCCACACTGTCTATATGGGGAATGGGAAGGGGAAATGCCACACTGCCTATGGGAATGGAAGGGGGAAATGCCACACTGCCTATATGGGGAATTGGAGAGGGAATTGCCACGCTGTCTATGGGAATGGGATGGGGGAAATGCCACACTGCCTGTGGGAATGGGAGGAGCAAAGCTGCCGCCAGCAACGCTACAGTGATGGGTGCAGCGCTGTCAATCCAAGGCCCCTCACTGCACATAAGCCACCAAGCACATCCGCTGGCAGCTCAATGCAGGGAAGTGTTTTCTGCTGGAACAGCTGGGTGACTACACCCCCCACCCAGAATGGCAAATCAGAAGTCCCTGAGCAGCATAAGGGTGGCACAAGGGACTCGTGCCAGACAACCACCAATCAGTTACTTGGTGGGACTATTATTTTAAAGAAAAAATATCTGGGGCCTCCACCAGATTTTGTGCCCAGGGGCCTGCACCGCACTTAATCCGGCCCTGTCTATGGGGAATGGGAGGGGGAATTGCCACACTGCCTATGGAAATGGGATGGGGGAATGCCACGCTGCCCATGGGAATGGGAGGGGGAATGCCACACTGCCTATCGGAATGGAAGGAGGGGAATGCCACACTGCCTATATGGATAATGGGAGGTGGGAATGCCACACTGCCTATGGGATGGGAGGGGGGAATGCCACACTGCCTATGGGAATGGGAGGGGGGATGCCACACTGCCTATGGGAATGGGAGGGTGATGCCACACTGCCTATGGGAATGGGAGGGGGGATGCCACACTGCCTATGGGAATGGGAGGGAGGAAATGCCACAATGCCCATAGGGAATGGGAGGTGGGATGCCAGTCTGCCTGTAATGGTGGGATTCTGCACCTTGCCTATTATTTGGTTTTGGGGGGATGGTGTTTTAGCACATTTGGTTGAGAATATTTATTTTCTTATTTTCCTCCTCCAAATCATAGGTGCATCCTATGGGCAGGTATATCTTATGGGGCAAAAAAGACGGTATCTTTTATGGTGGCAGAGATGTCACCCAGGGGTGGTGTTGCACTATCAATGTCACCACGTTCCTCCAAGCAACCGCCGCTACCTCTACCTTTGGCAATGCAACCCTTGTTCATCACTCTCCAAAACCAATCACAGGTGTCCCTGGAATCTATGAGACTCCAGGGCCGCCTGATTCTCTCTCCCCCGGGGAAATCCAAATTCAAGATGCCCCACTTTGTGAACCTCCCCCCTCCCCCAAGGACGCCGAGCCCAGCTCACCTCGTCCTGGTCCCACGGCACATCTAAGACCAGCTAACAAATGGCTGGCGCGGGCACGCTCCCTGTTAAAGGGAAGCGAAGGATGCAGCTATCAGAGCCGCTGCTCTTAGAAGTACCGTGGGACTGGGAAGAGGTGAGTTGGCCTTAGCGATCTGGGGGGTTTCACACAGTGGGGCACCCCCGATCGGGGTGCCCCCTGTGGAAAGGACCGCAACCCAGTATAGTCAAAATCCTGGGTTTTGGTCCAATTTAAAGCAGAACAAAACCCAGCTTGGCCAACCCTGGAATCTAAAAGATTTACCTCGGCCTTAGTCTGTGCATGCCCGGGCTCTCGTCCAATCAGAGCAGTTTGCTGTTCCTATGTCATTCGGCACATGCGTCATAGGACTGGGAAGAGGTGAGTTTTACAGGGCGTCCTGGGGGAGGAGCTTTTACACAGTGCGGCATCCCAATTGGGGATGTCCCCAGGGCATGGAACAGAATATGGGATAGTCAAAGCCCCAGGTTTTGTTCCGCTTTAAATGACAGAACTTTACTCTTTTTACTTTCTATAGTTTAGTTTTCCTCCATAAAAGTCACAGAAGAAAATTCCCAACAGCCCGTCCTCAGCTAGCGCTTTGTAATCTGTTCCAGATGCTGTTTGTGGATGCTCCATATTTATTTATTAACGTGTGCATTAAAATATTAGCATGGTGGGTTATTAAGCGCAGCGTGAATTCCATTAGTCAAAACAAAGTCAGGATGTTTGTGATTAAAAAATGTGACGCTCGCGCGTCTCTTCATTGTCGCCGCTCTTTGTGAGAGAAAATGAATTTCATACATTTCATAAAGAGGATTCTTCACAGGGCTTCCTGTCTGGCGGGCGAGATGCAAGCGGGTGGGGTGGGGCGGAATGCCCCCATGGTCTGCAGATATTTGCGGAGTATGGTAACCATATTACAGCATGACCATCAAATGGCATTAGCCTGATTACATTAAAGCTGCATGTGCTTTTTAGATTCAATTATTTTTGTTGGATTTGTTAGAAGGCCATGTGACTCAAAGCAGAACCCGGCACAGAAGCGCCACATTATTGTCGTATCCAGTTGCCCATTTCCTACTAAAATCACTTCACGACAGGAGACTTCCTTTCTGTCCAATGCAATTCCTGTGGGAGCTTTATCCCCCCCCCCCCCAATTAGGAGGTGGCAAACTGGGCAACTACCCAGGGCCCCTATCATGATGGGGGCCCTCGGGTTCAATGCTGGAAGCCTGCTGGAAGTCTCTAAATGCTTGCATCTATTCCTAATCCTTAGTCTCTAAATGCTTGCATCTATTCCTAATCCCTAGTCTCTAAATGCTTGCATCCATTCCTAATCCCTAGTCTCTAAATGCTTGCATCTATTCCTGATCCCTAGCCTCTAAATGCTTGCATCTAAATGTGGGGTGGGCCCCTGGCATCCCAGTCCCACACTGTTGGCAGACAACCTTGTTTCTGATCGGATGCTCTTTCACGAAAAGTCAAGGAAATGCCAATAAATCATTATACTCACATTTCCTGGAGGACAGAAAGGTCCTGTTGGGCTTTTTGGGCTTAGATTCACTTTTAGGGGCAGGTGGAAAAAGGAGGAGTTCAGAAAGTAGGGGGCAACTGCCTTTGCTTCTTCCCCCAATGCCTAGTCTCCAAAGCCTTGTGCATATACCCAATACCGAATCTCTAAACCCTAGCATCTAACCCTAATGCCTGCTCCCTAAACCCTAGTATCTCACTCAAATGCGTAGGCTCTAAACCCAGTGCCTAGTCTACAAACCCAAATGCCTAGTCTCTAAGCCCTAACGCTCAGACCCAATGCCTACTCTCTAAACCAGGATGTCTATGCCTAATACCTATTATAGAAACCCTAGCCTCTAACTCCAATGTCTAGGGTCTAAAACCCTAGTCATGTCATTGTCTACCCCCAGGCCACATGCCTAGTCTCTAAATGCTTGCCTCTATCCCTAATGCCTAGTATCTAAATGCTTGCATCTATCCCTAATACCTAGTCTCTAAATGCTTGCCTCTATCCCTAATGCCTAGTATCTAAATGCTTGCATCTATCCCTAATGCCTAGTCTCTAAATGCTTGCATCTATCCCTAATGCCTAGTCTCTAAATGCTTACATCTATCCCTAATGCCTAGTCTCTAAATGCTTGCATCTATCCCTAATGCCTAGTCTCTAAATGCTTGCCTCTATCCCTAATGCCTAGGCTCTAAATGCTTGCATCTATCCCTAATGCCTAGTCTCTAAATGCTTGCATCTATCCCTAATGCCTAGTCTCTAAATGCTTGCATCTATCCCTAATGCCTAGTCTCTAAATGCTTGCATCTATCCCTAATGCCTAGTCTCTAAATGCTTGCATCTATCCCCAATGCCTAGTCTCTAAATGCTTGCATCTATCCCTAATGCCTAGTATCTAAATGCTTGCATCTATCCCTAATGCCTAGTATCTAAATGCTTGCATCTATCCCTAATGCCTAGTCTCTAAATGCTTGCCTCTATCCCTAATGCCTAGTCTCTAAATGCTTGCATCTATCCCTAATGCCTAGTCTCTAAATGCTTGCCTCTATCCCTAATGCCTAGTCTCTAAATGCTTGCATCTATCCCTAATGCCTAGTCTCTAAATGCTTGCATCTATCCCTAATGCCTAGTCTCTAAATGCTTGCATCTATCCCCAATGCCTAGTCTCTAAATGCTTGCATCTATCCCTAATGCCTAGTATCTAAATGCTTGCATCTATCCCTAATGCCTAGTATCTAAATGCTTGCATCTATCCCTAATGCCTAGTATCTAAATGCTTGCATCTATCCCTAATGCCTAGTATCTAAATGCTTGCCTCTATCCCTAATGCCTAGTCTCTAAATGCTTGCCTCTATCCCTAATGCCTAGTCTCTAAATGCTTGCATCTATCCCTAATGCCTAGTATCTAAATGCTTGCATCTATCCCTAATGCCTAGTATCTAAATGCTTGCATCTATCCCTAATGCCTAGTATCTAAATGCTTGCCTCTATCCCTAATGCCTAGTCTCTAAATGCTTGCATCTATCCCTAATGCCTAGTCTCTAAATACTTGCATCTATCCCTAATGCCTAGTCTCTAAATGCTTCCCTCTATCCCTAATGCCTAGTCTCTAAATGCTTGCATCTATCCCTAATACCTAGTCTCTAAATGCTTGCCTCTATCCCTAATGCCTAGTCTCTAAATGCTTGCATCTATCCCTAATCCCTAGTCTCTAAATGCTTGCCTCTATCCCGAATGCATAGTCTCTAAATGCTTGCCTCTATCCCTAATGCCTAGTATCTAAATGCTTGCCTCTATCCCTAATGCCTAGTCTGTAAATGCTTGCCTCTATCCCTAATGCCTAGTCTGTAAATGCTTGCCTCTATCCCTAATGCCTAGTATCTAAATGCTTGCATCTATCCCTAATGCCTAGTATCTAAATGCTTGCATCTATCCCTAATGCCTAGTATCTAAATGCTTGCATCTATCCCTAATGCCTAGCATCTAAATGCTTGCATCTATCCCTAATGCCTAGTCACTAAATGCTTGCCTCTATCCCTAATGCCTAGTCTCTAAATGCTTGCATCTATCCCTAATGCCTAGTCTCTAAATGCTTGCATCTATCCCTAATGCCTAGTCTCTAAATGCTTGAATCTATCCCTAATGCCTAGTCTCTAAATGATTGCATCTATCCCTAATGCCTAGCATCTAAATGCTTGCATCTATCCCTAATGCCTAGTCTCTAAATGCTTGCATCTATCCCTAATGCCTAGTCTCTAAATGCTTGCCTCTATCCCTAATGCCTAGTCTCTAAATGCTTGCATCTATCCCTAATGCCTAGTCTCTAAATGCTTGAATCTATCCCTAATGCCTAGTCTCTAAATGATTGCATCTATCCCTAATGCCTAGCATCTAAATGCTTGCATCTATCCCTAATGCCTAGTCTCTAAATGCTTGCATCTATCCCTAATGCCTAGTCTCTAAATGCTTGCATCTATCCCTAATGCCTAGTCTCCAAATGCTTGCCTCTATCCCTAATGCCTAGTCTCTAAATGCTTGCATCTATCTCTAATCCCTAGTCTCTTAATGCTTGCATCTATCTCTAATCCCTAGTCTCTAAATGCTTGCATCTATCCCTAATGCCTAGTCTCTAAATGCTTGCATCTATCCCTAATGCCTAGTCTCTAAATGCTTGCATCTATCCCAAATCCCTAGTCTCTAAATGCTTGCATCTATCCCAAATCCCTAGTCTCTAAATGCTTGCATCTATCCCTAATCCCTAGTCTCTAAATGCTTGCATCTATCCCTAATCCCTAGTCTCTAAATGCTTGCATCTATCCCTAATGCCTAGTCTCTAAATGCTTGAATCTATCCCTAATGCCTAGTCTCTAAATGATTGCATTTATCCCTAATGCCTAGCATCTAAATGCTTGCATCTATCCCTAATGCCTAGTCTCTAAATGCTTGCATCTATCCCTAATGCCTAGTCTCTAAATGCTTGCATCTATCCCTAATGCCTAGTCTCTAAATGCTTGCATCTATCCCTAATGCCTAGTCTCCAAATGCTTGCCTCTATCCCTAATGCCTAGTCTCTAAATGCTTGCATCTATCTCTAATCCCTAGTCTCTTAATGCTTGCATCTATCTCTAATCCCTAGTCTCTAAATGCTTGCATCTATCCCTAATGCCTAGTCTCTAAATGCTTGCATCTATCCCTAATGCCTAGTCTCTAAATGCTTGCATCTATCCCAAACCCCTAGTCTCTAAATGCTTGCATCTATCTCTAATCCCTAGTCTCTAAATGCTTGCATCTATCCCTAATGCCTAGTATCTAAATGCTTGCCTCTATCCCTAATGCCTAGTCTGTAAATGCTTGCATCTATCCCTAATGCCTAGTATCTAAATGCTTGCATCTATCCCTAATGCCTAGTATCTAAATGCTTGCATCTATCCCTAATGCCTAGTCTCTAAATGCTTGCATCTATCCATAATCCCTAGTCTCTAAATGCTTGCATCTATCCCTAGTGCCTAGTCTCTAAATGCTTGCCTCTATCCCTAATGCCTAGTCTCTAAATGCTTGCATCTATCCCTAATGCCTAGTCTCTAAATGCTTGAATCTATCCCTAATGCCTAGTCTCTAAATGATTGCATCTATCCCTAATGCTAGCATCTAAATGCTTGCATCTATCCCTAATGCCTAGTCTCTAAATGCTTGCATCTATCCCTAATGCCTAGTCTCTAAATGATTGCATCTATCCCTAATGCCTAGTCTCTAAATGCTTGCCTCTATCCCTAATGTCTAGTCTCTAAATGCTTGCATCTATCTCTAATCCCTAGTCTCTAAATGCTTGCATCTATCTCTAATCCCTAGTCTCTAAATGCTTGCATCTATCCCTAATGCCTAGTCTCTAAATGCTTGCATCTATCCCTAATGCCTAGTCTCTAAATGCTTGCATCTATCCCAAATCCCTAGTCTCTAAATGCTTGCATCTATCCCTAATCCCTAGTCTCTAAATGCTTGCATCTATCCCTAATGCCTAGTCTCTTAATGCTTGCATCTATCTCTAATCCCTAGTCTCTAAATGCTTGCATCTATCCCAAATGCCTAGTCTCTAAATGCTTGCATCTATCCCTAATGCCTAGTCTCTAAATGCTTGCATCTATCCCAAATCCCTAGTCTCTAAATGCTTGCATCTATCCCTAATCCCTAGTCTCTAAATGCTTGCATCTATCCCTAATGCCTAGTCTCTTAATGCTTGCATCTATCTCTAATCCCTAGTCTCTAAATGCTTGCATCTATCCCTAATGCCTAGTCACTAAATGCTTCCCTAATGGTAGTCTCTAATGGTTGTATCTATCCATAATGCCTAGTCTCTAAATACTTGCATATATCCATAATGCCTAGTTTTGAAACCCTAGTACATTTCCCCAATGCCCATTATAAAATTACACAAACCCTAGTGCCTAACTCCAATGGCTAGTCTCTAAACCCGTAACATCTAGCCCCTAAACCTATTTTTTAATGACTAACATCTGTCCACCAGTGACCAGTTGATAAACCCCAGGGCCCTAATGCTTAAGTCCCTAATAACTATTGTCTAAAGCACATGCATCAAACTCAAGGCTCCTGGGTTTGGCAATGAACAGTGTAGGAGGCTCACACAGGCAGCCCCACAGGTCACCCACCGCCTCAGTTGGCTTGTGTTCACTAAAGTTTGGTGAGCTGGTCGCACTTTAGTAAATATACCCTTTTAAGGGGGTATTTTAGGAAGCAGATCAGGACCTGTATTTGGCACACACTGAATGTCAGCTGGGGAGAGCTTCCTATGCAGAGATTTCCAAAAACATTTCCAACTGTGCGCTGGGTATTTTTAGCCCGCTTCCCAGGAAATGGATGAAATCCTGTCAAGTTGTTGACAAGACAGTGGAACAGGAAATAATAGAGGATGAGGGGGGCCTTTGTTCTCCGATAAATAACTTGTTTGCCTTTGTTTGGGGGAGAGACAGCTTCACTCGGCAACTCTGAACAAAACAAGAATCATTTTCCAGGAAGTGTAGTGGCCGCTGCCCTGTCTGACCGCTGCATGTTGCCATGGGGGTCATTTACTAAAATGTGGCAAGCTCATCGTCTCACTCACTCCTCCATACTTAAAGTGGACCAAAACCCAAGCTTTTGACTATCCTGGATTTTGGTCTTTTCCCCAGTGAAGGGCTCGCTCCCTGTTAGAGGGAAGCGGAGGATGCGGCCGCCAGAGCCGCTGCTCCTAGACGCGCCGTGGGACCGGGAAGAGGTGAGCTGGTCTCGGCCATCTGGGGGGTTTCACACAGCGGGGCACCCCCAGATCATGACCAAAACTCAGGATAGTCTACTTTAAGTGAATTAAAACATGGTCTCCTTAAATCTTCTATGTTCCTATGAATACCCCACATGGGGGGGTCCTTATTTCCTAATGTGTCTCACCTGGGGAACCTCTCCACCTCTCAGATATCTACGATTAAAGTGATAGTACAGGCAAAGAAAATTGTTAGACCATTGTGTCGGGCTACATTTGGCACTGCCCTAAACTGTTTTCAGATTTTAAGTTGAAGAAGAAATGGTTGATATCAATGTTTAAAGTTTCACTTTGATTTATTTTTGGAAGTGGCCCTTGGCTCTGTGATGCTGCATAAAAATCAACATAATAGACGGCGTCTGTAAGTGGACAAGGCACAGCCATTTTCATCACCCTTGCTGTGCTCCTCCCCCTTTCCCAGTGTCTGGTGATCAATAATGAAGAGAGGGGGTGCAGGCTCTATAGTCTTGTTCCAAAGTGGTAATTTCTCTGTCCCACTCCCCTGACCCACTTGCGGGTAGTGACTGTAATTAGCATATGAATAGCTGCTAATTAGCATTTCAATCATCAACCTAATTTTGAAATATATCACCCCTGGCTGCCTGTCTGCTTGTGAGTGACTAGCTGTCACAGCTAGTCACAATCACAAGCACACAGGCAGCCGTGGGTAATTCAAATATTTCAAAATTAGGTGAGTCGATGATTGAAATGCTTATTAGAAGTGACAGGTATTCATATGCTAACTAGTCACTGCACGCAAGTGGGTCAGGGGCGTTGGGCAGATAGGTGGAATGGGAGCTGGCTGTAATGGAACAGGATGCATAATACTAGTGTGCTCCTTCTTGCTGAGCTAACAGGGCACAGCTGTAGACCACCTTATAGACAAGCCCTATGAATGGTGGTCTATGGCAAAGGAATTTAGGGGGTATGCTACTACTCCTTGTTTCTACTTCCAGGGGGAGCTGCGTTTTGACAGGAAGGGAGAAGGCAGCCCTTAGAAGGTAAGCTGCTGAACGATAGAACGATGAACCTACAGAGTCCCTTTTACCGAGGAACAACACCTGGGAATTTCACTCTCCTGGTTGCTGTTCGTCTCAGGTGGGGCATTCCCATTTGGGATATGTTGTGAGTATACCCACGGTTAGCCAGAAAACTCGCCTTCCTGGATTTCCCATGACGCAGGTGCAACTGAAACAGAGCACAACGATTGGCTGAGCAGCCCGTTCAGCCAATCAGTGCTTTCAGTTTCGTTCTGCTCCAATCAAGTGGCTGAGCAGTGGCTTCAAGCAAGTGGCTGAGCAGCTGAATGAAGCCGATCGTAGCCGAGTGCACAGCCGGCTGAATCCCCGCCCATTCAGAGGTGAGCGGGGATGAGACTGAGTCGCCAAGTGCTTTAGGAGCAGGTTAGTGGTGATTGGAGGGGTTCACACAGCGGGGCATCCCAATTCGAGATGCCCCAAGGAGTGGTATTCAGATGGCCATTGAGTCTTTTAGACTCCAGGACCTGCGAAGTTCCTCTTTAATGCCCCAAACATTATTTTATTATTCTTTTATACAGGGGCGTAGCTAGGGAGGAGCAGGGGTGCAGCAGGTCAGGGGGGAGACGAAGGGGGGCCTAGAACAGGTGGGGGGCAGCATTTTGAATCTTTGCCCCGGGTGCCAGAAAGCCTAGCTACTCCTCTGCTTTTATATATAAGACACAGCAAGGGTGTAGCACTGCTTTAAAGGGGACCAACAGTCAAAGATGACTTTATGTCCCTAACACTCTCCTCTGGGGCAGTTTGAGCCTCTATGTTAAGGTTCAGAATGTTTTTTCATTTGGAAGAACATAGTGAAGATGTTCTACATCAATCAGGATACCCACTGTCTCCACAAGAGCTCCACTTGTATGTCCATTCACTACCCACTACCACTCCCCTACATTCATATGCAACACTCTCCACATGCTAGCAATACACATGCCAATTGCCTTACCTCCCTGAATTACTGTATTTTTCGCCCTATAAGACGAACTTATTTTTCCTCAAAAGTGGAGGGAAAATGTCAGTGCGCCTTATCGGACGCATCTAAAAAAAAAAGAAGTAAACTCACACGTTACCGGCGCTCCCGCGTTGCTGACGAGACTTCCTGCCACACTGCGGGAGGTGCAGGCCACACCCACCCGTTGCACTGACCCGGGTGTTCATGTGTGCCCTGGCAGGAAGAGGAGGCAGCAGCTGGAAGCCAGAAGAAGATGGAGGAGCGGCGGGTGCTGTCCCCGTCCCTGCTGCTGCTGTGGGAAAAGACTGCGATAGCAGGGATGGGGACAGAGCCCGCCCCTGCTTTTGTGTGCCCCGGTTGTAGGAAGCAGCAGCGGGGACACTCATCCATCTTCTTCTGGCCTCCCGCCAGAGCGCCGGTGTGATTTGACTTTTGCCTATATGGGAGGGGGAATGCCACACTGTTTATATGGGGAATGGGAGGGGGGATGCCACACTGACTATATGGGGAATGGGATGGGGTAATGCCACTCTGCTTATATGGGGAATGGAAGGGGGATGTTACTCTGCTTATATGGGGAATAGGAGGGGGAATGCCACACTGCCTATATGGGGAATGGGAGGGGGAATGTCACACTGCCTATATGGGGAATGGGAGGGGGATGTCACACTGCCTATATGGGGAATGGGAGGGGGAATGCCACACTGCCTATATAGGGAATAGGATGGAGGGAATGTCACACTGCCCATATGGGGAATGGGAGGGGGGATGTCACACTGCCTATATGGGGAATGGGAGGGGGGATGTCACACTGCCTATATGGGGAATGCCACACTGCCTATATGGGGAATGGGAGGAGGGATGCCCCACTGTCTATATGGGGAACGGGAGGGGGAATGCCACACTGCCTATATGGGGAATAGGAGGGGGGATGCCACACTGCCTATATGGGGAATGGGAGGGGGGATGCCACACTGCCTATATGGGGAATGGGAGGGGGGGATGCCACACTGCCTATATGGGGAATGGGAGGGGGGGATGCCACACTTCCTATATGGGGAATGGGAGGGGGAAATGCCACACTGCCTATGGGGAATGGGAGGGGGGAAATGCCACACTGCCTATGGGGAATGGGAGGGGGAAATGCCACACTGCCTATGGGGAATGGGAGGGGGGAAATGCCACACTGCCTATGGGGAATGGGAGGGGGAAATGCCACACTGCCTATGGGGAATGGGAGGGAGATGCCGTGCTGTCTATGGGAATGAGAGGGGAGGGGGGGGGAATGCCACAATGCCTATGGGAATGGGATGGAGGGAATGCTACACTGCCTATGGGGAATGGGAGGGGGAATGCTATACTGCCTATATGGGGAATGGAAGGGGGGATGCCACACTGACTATATGGGGAATGGGAGGGGGAATGCTATACTGCCTATATGGGGAATGGGAGGGGGAATGCCAGACTGCCTATATAGGGAATAGGATGGAGGGAATGTCAAACTGCCCATATGGGGAATGGGAGGGGGGATGTCACACTGCCTATATGGGGAATGGGAGGGGGAATGCCACACTGCCTATATAGGGAATGGTAGGGGGGATGTCACACTGCCTATATGGGGAATGGGAGGGGGGATGTCACACTGCCTATATGGGGAATGGGAGGGGGAATGCCACACTGCCTATATGGGGAATAGGAGGGGGGATGTCACACTGCCTATATGGGGAATGGGAGGGGGGATGCCACACTGCCTATATGGGGAATGGGAGGGGGAATGCCACACTGCCTATATGGGGAATGCCACACTGCCTATATGGGGAACGGGAGGGGGAATGCCACACTGCCTATATGGGGAATAGGAGGGGGGATGCCACACTGCCTATATGGGGAATGGGAGGGGGGATGCCACACTGCCTATATGGGGAATGGGAGGGGGGGATGCCACACTGCCTATATGGGGAATGGGAGGGGGGGATGCAACACTGCCTATATGGGGAATGGGAGGGGGAAATGCCACACTGCCTATGGGGAATGGGAGGGGGGAAATGCCACACTGCCTATGGGGAATGGGAGGGGGAAATGCCACACTGCCTATGGGGAATGGGAGGGCGGAAATTCCACACTGCCTATGGGGAATGGGAGGGAGATGCCGCGCTGTCTATGGGAATGGGAGGGGGGGGGGATGCCACAATGCCTATGGGAATGGAATGGGGGGAATGCCGCGCTATCTATGGGAATGGGAGGGGGGAATGTCACACTGCCTATGGGGAATGGGAGGGGGAATCGCCACACTGCCTATGGGGAATGGGAGGGGGAATTGCCACACTGCCTCTGGGAATGGGAGGGGGAATGCCACACTGCCTATGGGGAATGGGGAATGCCACACTGCCTATGGGGAATGGGAAGGGGGAATGCCACACTGCCTATGGGAATGGGATGGAGGGAATGCTACACTGCCTATGGGGAATGGGAGGGGGAATGCTATACTGCCTATATGGGGAATGGGAGGGGGGATGCCACACTGCCTATATGGGGAATGGGAGGGGGGATGCCACACTGACTATATGGGGAATGGGAGGGGGAATGCTATACTGCCTATATGGGGAATGGGAGGGGGAATGCCACACTGCCCATATGGGGAATGGGAGGGGGGATGTCACACTGCCTATATGGGGAATGGGAGGGAGATGTCACACTGCCTATATGGGGAATGGGAGGGGGAATGCCACACTGCCTATATGGGGAATGGGAGGGGGAATGCCACACTGCCTATATGGGGAATGGGAGGGGGAATGCCACACTGCCTATATAGGGAATAGGATGGAGGGAATGTCACACTGCCCATATGGGGAATGGGAGGGGGGATGTCACACTGCCTATATGGGGAATGGGAGGGGGAATGCCACACTGCCTATATGGGGAATGGGAGGAGGGATGCCACACTGTCTATATGGGGAACGGGAGGGGGAATGCCACACTGCCTATATGGGGAATGGGATGGAGGGAATGCCACACTGCCTATATGGGGAATAGGAGGGGGGATGCCACACTGCCTATATGGGGAATGGGAGGGGGGATGCCACACTGCCTATATGGGGAATGGGAGGGGGGGATGCCACACTGCCTATATGGGGAATGGGAGGGGGGGATGCAACACTGCCTATATGGGGAATGGGAGGGGGAAATGCCACACTACCTATGGGGAATGGGAGGGGGGAAATGCCACACTGCCTATGGGGAATGGGAGGGGGAAATGCCACACTGCCTATGGGGAATGGGAGGGCGGAAATTCCACACTGCCTATGGGGAATGGGAGGGAGATGCCGCGCTGTCTATGGGAATGGGAGGGGGGGGATGCCACAATGCCTATGGGAATGGAATGGTGGGAATGCCGCGCTATCTATGGGAATGGGAGGGGGGAATGTCACACTGCCTATGGGGAATGGGAGGGGGAATCGCCACACTGCCTATGGGGAATGGGAGGGGGAATTGCCACACTGCCTCTGGGAATGGGAGGGGGTAATGCCACACTGCCTATGGGGAATGGGGAATGCCACACTGCCTATGGGGAATGGGAAGGGGGAATGCCACACTGCCTATGGGAATGGGATGGAGGGAATGCTACACTGCCTATGGGGAATGGGAGGGGGAATGCTATACTGCCTATATGGGGAATGGGAGGGGGGATGCCACACTGCCTATATGGGGAATGGGAGGGGGGATGCCACACTGACTATATGGGGAATGGGAGGGGGAATGCTATACTGCCTATATGGGGAATGGGAGGGGGAATGCCACACTGCCCATATGGGGAATGGGAGGGGGGATGTCCCACTGCCTATATGGGGAATGGGAGGGAGATGTCACACTGCCTATATGGGGAATGGGAGGGGGAATGCCACACTGCCTATATGGGGAATGGGAGGGGGAATGCCACACTGCCTATATAGGGAATAGGATGGAGGGAATGTCACACTGCCCATATGGGGAATGGGAGGGGGGATGTCACACTGCCTATATGGGGAATGGGAGGGGGGATGTCATACTGCCTATATGGGGAATGGGAGGGGGAATGCCACACTGCCTATATGGGGAATGCCACACTGCCTATATGGGGAATGGGAGGAGGGATGCCACACTGTCTATATGGGGAATGGGAGGGGGGATGTCACACTGCCTATATGGGGTATGGGAGGGGGAATGCCACACTGCCTATATGGGGAATGGGAGGAGGTATGCCACACTGTCTATATGGGGAATGGGAGGGGGAATGCCACACTGCCTATATGGGGAATAGGAGGGGGGATGCCACACTGCCTATATGGGGAATGGGAGGAGGTATGCCACACTGTCTATATGGGGAATGGGAGGGGGAATGCCACACTGCCTATATGGGGAATAGGAGGGGGGATGCCACACTGCCTATATGGGGAATGGGAGGGGGGGTGCCACACTGCCTATATGGGGAATGGGAGGGGGGGGATGCCACACTGCCTATGGGGAATGGGAGGGGGGAAATGCCACACTGCCTATGGGGAATGGGAGGGGGAAATGCCACACTGCTTATGGGGAATGGGAGGGGGGAAATTCCACACTGCCTGTAATTGGAGGATTCTGCACCTTGCCTATTAATTGGTTCAGAATAATATTTTCCAAATTCTATGTGCGTCTTATAGGGTGCAAAAATATTTTTAACATAGCAGAAATAAATAAGCAACAAAGCTATGCTTTCTCTTCCGGGTCCACAGAGATGAGGAGATGTGGGCGGGCTGGATCTGGCTCGGCACAGTCTCAGCTGTTGGGTCTGGCTCCATGGCGGAGCATGGCCCAGAGTCTCTCCGGGATGGGACGCCGGCCACCGCCCTCTGTCTAGCCTTAAAAGAGAGACCTGCACCCAGATAGCATTTATCTTGATCCTTTATAATTGGAAGCAGGGGGCCCGGCTGTGCCATGTCTGGGTCAGCGGCAGTGTGTCCAAATATCTTTCCAGACAGCAGGAATTAGCCAGGAAAGCGGATTTGCGGGGAAGCATGCATCTAAGTATTCTTCCGGAGCCCATTAGTGCTGGCGATCCGAGGCAATGACTGTGCCACCGCCGCCACGCACAGAAACAAGCTGGATTACAGAAATAACTGCCACAGAGTTTAATGACTCACTGCTAATGCCATGAACAATGACTGCGGCAATTTGCTCCCAATATACTGCTCCCCCGGAATGTCAGGAACGCTAACGCCAGTTAGTGCCACGTAGCGTCGGGTGAATGCTAGGCGCTGTATGTGAAAACCATATATATGAAAGCACAGAATTGTATGTGCAGATCTGCTATTGCAGTGTCATTGTCACAATGATATAACAATGTCATTCCATGTGTTTTCGCTCTGGTGCTGGTGGATATGTATTGAGAAAATACAATTCCGTGAAACTCACCTGTAGAATTGTTTTTGAGTATATCCAGTCCAGGTCGTCCCAGTGATGACATGTGGGTATTCCGCCCCCAGGGGGCGCTCAACTGCATGATCAAAAGCTGTTGCTACTCCCGGCCCCCTATAAAGGCAGGTGTCCCTCTATCATTCCCCAGTGGTTAAAAAGCAGTAAAAGAGGAGACAGGCCGGGAGGCCAAGAAACCATGTTACTTCACATAGCTTCAGCTTGTACTCTCTCTAAACAAGACTTAAGGACTCAAGTCCAAGAATAAAAAATGGTAATCACCATAACAGGCAAACAAGAGATAATGAACAAGGGCGGGGTGGGAAGACCTGAATTGTACTTTTCCCTATATCCAGTCCAGGTCGCCCCAGTGATGACATGTGGGACATCCAAAAGCAGTGTCCATATAGGGTGGGATCCCCAGTGCGGAACAGCATGTAGTTCATTTCACTACCGCCTGAAGCACCTTTCGGCCAAAGACTATACAACACAAAAATAGGGGTGCACCACACAATAACCGAGATGTGCTACACTGTATCAATAAACTTGAACTTCTAAAGAAAATGGCTAAGGGGAAAAAGAACCCTCTTCACCACATAACAGGAGCACCATAAAATACGATATCAATCTAAAGCAATCAATACAACATTTTATTAATAGCTTGACAACACTTAATGACATGGACTTACATAAAACACATTAAAAACACTGCATGTCCATGATTAATACCAGGGCCAAAGACAGCGTCAGCTGAGGCCCTAACATCAACCTTGTAGAACTTTGTAAAAGTATGAACTGAAGACCAAGTGGCGGCCTGGTGCTGAAAAGCCCAAGAGGCACCAATAGCTCTGGTAGAATGAGCTGTGATCCGAAACGGGGGTTCCTTCCCCTTGGCAGAATATGCTTGCACCACCGCCTGTCTGATCCACCTCTGGTAGAATGAGCTGTGATCCGAAACGGGGGTTCCTTCCCCTTGGGAGAATATGCTTGCACCACCGCCTGTCTGATCCACCTACTGAGAGTGGACTTGGCTGGTGGCAAACCTTTCCTTGAGCCCTCTATTAGGACAAAGAGCAAATCCGCCTTCCTGAAGGATTCAGTCACAACCAGGTAATACTTAATGGCTCTGACCACATCCAAGGCATGGAGGGCAAACAGGTCCACATCCGGCTGACCCCAGCGGAGACACAGAGCGTGGAAGGTCTTGCTGTTGAGAGACCACTCCCCCAGGCGCAAGGCGCTCCTGCTCAGGGAGTCTGCCTCCTGGTTTTCCCCCCCGGGGATGTAAACCGCCGATATGCAGGGAACATTCTCCTCTGCCCAAGCCAGAATCTCCAAGTCCTGCCCTGGTGATTGATGTAGGCGACAGCTGTCTGGTTGTCCGAGCGAACCTGGATTGCACGACCCCTTAAATGGGGAGTCAAGCGAAGAAGCACAGACCGGATCGCTCTCAGCTCGAAGAGATTTATGGGTAAACGGTTCTCCTGCGGACCTCGCTGACCCTGGATCTTCTGAGTCTGCCAAACGCCTCCCCAGCCGGTCAGACTGGCATCCGTGGTAACTATCTCCCAACGGGGAGTCAGAAAGGACTTGCCCACCAAAAGTTCCTGGAGTCCAACCACCACAAGAGGGAATGTCTGGCCAGGGGGGGCAGCAAAAATTCCTGTTCCAGCGACTCCTGCATCTGGTTACAGACGGTCAGTAGGTTCAATTGAAGAGGTCTCATGTAAAATTGGGTGAAGGACACCACCTCGAAGCATGACACCATTAGGCCCACCAATCTCATCCCCAGACGTATCGACGGTCGCTGACAGGACAGCAAGGCCTGCACCTGCGTCTGGAGACCCGAAACCTTCTGCAGTGGCAGCAAAACCTTTACCTGAGTGGTGTCTATCGACATTCCCAGGAAGGATCTCACTGTTGAGGGAGTGATAAAAGACTTTGGGTAATTGATTACCCAGCCGAAGGCCTCCAGGGTTGACAATACCGTCCGAGTATCGCTATCGGGCCGCAATCAGCAAGTCGTCCAGATAGGGCAGCACACGAATGCCCTGGCTCCCCAGGATAGCCATGATGCCTGCACCTTGGTGAAGACACGGGGGGCTGAGGATATCCCGAATGGAAGTGCCACAAACTGGTAATGCTGATCCTCCAGAGCAAGAGCAAACCTCAGGAACTTCTGATGCCACTGGAAAATCAGGATGTGCAGATAAGCATCCCTGATGTCCACCGTGGTCATGAAGACGCCGGACCGAAGTGAGCTTACCGCTGACCGTAAGGTTTCGTTGCAGAAATGTCTGACTCTTACAAACCTGTTGAGACCCTTCAGGTCCAGGATTGGTCTTAAAGTTCCGTCCTTCTTGGGAACCGTGAACAGGTTGGAGTAAAAACCTTGACCTTGCTCCTGACGAGGAACAGGGCAAATCTAAACGCAGGAGGTGTTGCATGGCCATTCTCGGGCCCTTTCCCCTCAATGGGTTTTGGGATATCCGAGACCGAAGAAATTTTGTGGGCGGCCTGACTGCCAGCTCTATTTTGTAGCCGGAGGACACCACCTCCTGAATCCACCGTTCCGAGCCGTGCCGTCGCCAGATATGAGCAAATAGCAGATGCAGTCCCCCCACCCGGATGGGTGAGGGCGCCTCCTCATGCCTGAGAGGACTTGGCAGGGGGCTTGGACTTGGCTCCCAAGCGGAATTGGGTCAGCCGCGGGACCTACCTCTACCCCAGGTATCTCTGCGGCCACCTGAAAATGAAGAGCCTCTTCCTCTGTGAAAGGAGCGATAGGCAGATGAGTTCCGAAAGGGTCGAGCAGGCTTCTGTCTCTGAGGGAGTCTACCATCCTTGACCAGAAGGTCCAGACGCTCCCCAAACAACCTATGCCCCACGAAGGTGATACTAGTAAGCGACTTCTTGGCCGCGGCATCAGCCGACCATTGCAGCAACCAGAGAGAGCGGCGAAGTGCAACAAGCAGGGCCGAAATCCTGGCACCAAGCTGGACACCATCGTCCATGGCAGAGACAACAAAGGCAATGAAATCCACGCTGGCCTTGAGGTCCTTATACTCTTCCGCCCGCTTGCGAGCCTAAGCGCTATCCACAAGGCGCCTCACCTTCTTTCTGATGGCCAGGGAGACAATAGCCGCTGCACACACAGGGCGAAACAAGGCACCGGCAAAGGTGAAGGCATGACAGACCAGTTGATCCATGCGCTTGTCAGCCGGGTCACGTAAGGAAGCGGTATCAGGTGATGGCATAATAGTAGTGTTGGACAACCCCAACACAGGGGAATCCACTTCGGGAGGACGAGACCATAGCTGGACCAGCTCCTCAGGTAAATGGGCCTGCTCCGGAAAGACTCGCCTCTGTCTTTCAGGCTTAAACAAATCACCTTGCTTTCTCTTAGCCGCTCTGGGAGGGACAATGTGTCTCAAAAACTGAGGCAAGCAACTTCTCCATATCATCAGGAGCCACGCAGCCAGCAGAATAATCCACAGTGGAACCGGAGTCATCTGGCAACTCACCTCCCTCCACAGAGTCCAGATCAACAAAAAGGGGCTCGATGTGCCATTTCTTACTTGTGGCCTTCCTAGGAGCCGTCTGCGAGATCTGTCTCTCGAGATTGGCCAGCCTATGCGCCAAATCAACCTGGGACCCCGGCTGGCTTCCCCCTCACTGAGGGCTGAGTGCAGCAGTGGAGGGTCCGGAGAGGCCGCAGGCAGTGAAGGGCTAGGGGCAAGGACGCCCGTCCAATCATGGTCCAAAATGATGCTCCTGGCGCAAGTGGTACAAACAGTGCTGAAAACGCCCAGAGGACTTGCACTGCACAAGGGGCAGAGCTTCACCCTCTCATACGGGGCCCCCAGCTCACTATCCCCAGATGTCTCCATTATGGTGATTAGGAAAAAATTGGCAATGAAGGTTACAAGGCACTAACGGCCCAAACCTATATGATCCCTCTTAATAAAAGGAAGGGGGGACCGGGAGGAACCACAACATCAGTGGAAATAGGGCCCACAGTGGCCGATGGGCTAGGAGGCCCCGCTCTGCTGCCGAAATCCGAGAGAAAGTATCCAACGATCTTCAGCAGCCAGACTGTAAGATGAACACTGGGGAATGATAGAGGGACACCTGCCTATATAGGGGACTGGGAGGAGCTACATCTTTTGATCTTGCAGTCAAGTGCCCCCTGGGGGCAGAATACCCACATGTCATCACTGGGACGACCTGGACTGGATATAGGGAAAACAGACTTTTATCACACAGCTTCTGGCGCTCAACGCTAGAGCGCCCAGTTTTAGAGCGCAGACGCTGGTTGTGTGTAGTTTTTTGTTAAATATGGGCTTCAGCACTGAGTGCCGGATGCACTTAAAGTGGACCAAAACCCGGCTGTTTTTACATTTTTATTCTTAAAAAACTACCTTGCAACATGCCCCAGGACCCGTCAATGAATGTAAAGAAAAAAAACTTTCCTCCGAGGCTCTTGCACGGCGTCGCATCCTTTTTCTTTCTTGCGTCCCCATCTTGGATTTTCTCCTCTTTGGAAGTGATCCTTTGACCTCTTCCTTTAACAAATCTCGCGCATGCACAGTAGATAGAGTAATCGCCACTTACATTGGGAGCGAGCGGCATTTCCCTGTACCAAAGGCGGCGCTACTGCGCATGCATGGATTTTTTTCTTGTGTGCGCACGAGCCGAGAGAGGACGCCAGCACCGAGCAGGCCACGCCCACCCAGATGACGTCACGAAGACGAAAGCGAAAGTGAAATCCTGTGATCGCAGAGGACAGAAGAAGAGGAATGCACATCTAAGGAGAAGAGACGCCAGTCAAGAGAACGTTTAAGAGGTGGAGGGCGGATTTTGAAGAAAACCGGGGCTGCAAGGGACAGAAGGATGCGAGGGTCATCCAAAGGTAAGTCTGACTTCATGTTTAATCGTTTGAAGTGCACTTGTTTTAGTGGGTTTTGGTCCACTTTAACTGGCGCTACCTATTGTTCACTGCAGTGTTGTCCTATTGTTTACATGGCGATACGTCGTGCTAGTCTTAAAGTGGACCAACACCCAGGATTTTGACTATCCTGGGTATTGGTCCACTTCCACGGGGCACCCCGATCGGCTGTCGACGGACAACGAGAGGCAGCGACGGACAAGCTGAGCGCTGGCCGCCGCCGCCGCCTCCCACGCGTCCCTCCTACAGGGAGCGTGCCAGCGCCAGCCATTCACAAACGGCCGATGCGGGTGCGCGCCCTGCTAGAGGGACGCGCGGGAGGCGGCGGCGGCGGACGCGCATGCGCCGCTGGAACAAGGTGAAGGTAGGATTTGTGGGGGTTCGGGGGGGTTTCACACAGCGGGGCACCCCCGATCGGGGTGCCCCGCAGTCAGGGAGCCGATCTGTCCGGGAATCTTATAGATTCCCGGGCCGATCGGGGAAGGGTGTTGGTCCACTTTAAATTAGCCTCATTATAATGACAACTGACCAATCAAATATCGCTCATCTATTCATTCAATCACCTTTCACTGTTTCATGTTTATGGGTAAATATGATTAACAGCAGTCACTCACCACTGTACACAGAGAATCTGGAAAAGGTAACGCCCATCCTGGAGGGGAGGCAATAGAATAGGGAGTGACTGGTCACCACTGTACACAGAGAATCTGGAAAAGGTAACGCCCATCCTGGAGGGGAGGCAATAGAATAGGGAGTGACTGGTCACCACTGTACACAGAGAATCTGGAAAAGGTAACGCCCATCCTGGAGGGGAGGCAATAGAATAGGGAGTGACTGGTCACCACTGTACACAGAGAATCTGGAAAAGGTGACGCCTTTCCTGGAGGTGGATCAATAGAAGAGGGTATGACCGGTCACCACTGTCCCCCCAAGGAATCTGGAAAAGGTGACGCCCATCCTGGATGCGAAACAATAGCCTGGCGAAGCCTTTTTTTGTTTTTGCAAACCTGCAGCCAAAGCCACCACAGGGCAGGACAGAGAGTCTAGAGTAGCAAAGCCGCCGTCAGAAACGTTGCCAGACAACCACCAGTTACTTGGCTGGACTATTATTTTAGAGGAAAAAAATACTGTATATGGGGCCCCCACCAGATTTTGTGCCCAGGGGCCTCCATCAAAGTTAATCCAGTCCTGCCTACGATGTACGTGCACTCCAGTCCCATCTATTCAAGTAGACTGGGACAGGAGTGCGCACGCTGCCGGGGATGCAGCACCGTGTGCTCCCCATTCTAGTCAATGACAGCCGTTTGCCAAATTACATAGTCACGGCAGATGCCTCTCAATGGATGAGAGCCCACACTTGCGCCATTAGAGCCAGGAAGAGGTGAGTAAAATGCGTAGTTCTGGGGGGTTTCATACCCCCCAGAACTACACATTTTATCTTATCTTTTTAAATAACACATATGTGTCCCACTGTGTGAAACTCCCTGCCATTCAATCCCACAGCACATGCACAGTATGCCATACTCAGGGCTGTATTTACCATTAGGTAACCCTAGGCACGTGCCTAGGGTAGTAACCTGGGAGGGGGGAGGACACTGCTCTTACTACTGTAGTAAAGAAAAGAGGTGAGTAACATGCGTAGTTCTGGGGGGTTTCATACAGTGGGGCATCCCAATTCGGGACTGCAGCACAACCCAGGAAAGGCAAATGTCCGGGTTTAGTTCCACTTTAATCTCTTTTGCACATGTTATCGTGTGTGTGTGTGTGTGTGTGTGTGTGTGTGTACCAGCCTAAACAATTTGCATTGTTGGACTGGCCCATCAGAGCTCCAGAACATCCTCCCAGGCATTGATCCAGGGCCACCATCAGGGCAGCACGAGAGATCCAAAAATAACAAAATGTTTCTGGTATGTCTAGAGTATTCTGTGAGTTTATTAGTGCAGTAAGTTACATTTGTTATTTTATTCAATATCACACTTGGCATCTAATTGTGTTTTAGCTGAAGCGTGGGCCCAAAGAATGATTTCCACTAGAGGGCCCCAATAATGATCTTCTATGCTAGGAGCCAAGAATGATTTCCTCTGATGGGCCCTGAGAATGATTTCCTCTGATGGGTCACAAGAATGATTTCCTCTGGAGAGCCACAAGAATATTTTCCTCTGGAGGACCACAACAATGATTTTCTATTGTGGGCCCTGAGAATAATTTCCTCTTGTTAGCCCCAAAAATGATTTCCTTTGGTGAGCCTCAAGAATGATTTCCTCTGGTGGCTCCCAAATATGATTTCCTCTTCCCAAGAATGATTTCCTCTGGTGGGTGCCAAGAAGGATTTCCTCTGGTGGGTCCCAAGAATGATTTCCTCTGGTGGGTGCCAAGAATGATTTCCTCTGGTGGGTGCCAAGAATGATTTCCTCTGGTGGGTGCCAAGAATGATTTCCTTTGGCGGGTCCCAAGTATGTTTTCCTCTAATGGGTCCCAAATAGGATTTCCTCCGGTGGGTCCCAAATAGGATTTCCTCTGATGGGTCCCAAGAATGATTTCCTCTGGTGGCCCCAAGAATGATTTCCTCTGGTGGCCCCAAGAATGATTTCCTCTGGTGGCCCCAAGAATGATTTTCTCTGGTGGCCCCAAGAATGATTTCCTCTAGTGGCCCCAAGAATGATTTCCTCTGGTGGCCCCAAGAATTATTTCCTCTAGTGGCCCCAAGAATGATTTTTTCTGCATAGTAAACACCCAATAGAAGTCTATGGGGCATTGTGTCCAGCACATACTTTAGACTCCAGGGTCGACCACACCTTGCCCATCGGCCCACTTGGTGCCCCCACACCTGCCCGCATGCATTTGGCAGCACATAAAGCCTTTAAAATAAAGAAATCTTAGCTTTCACATCAACCCCCCTCGCGCCCTGTTATTGGCCACCATGGTCACGTGGTAGCTGGCAGTCTTCATTGTGAATCCTGGTGTCGACAACCACGTGACCAGTTCCGCCAACCACAAGGCTGACTGGCTGGGTGTTATGGGTGGGGGGTTCGGTATCACGAGTCATGTTTGTATATCACAGTGCCGACTCGCTTTGCTGTGACCAAATATAGTCAGGAAAAGCCGAAGAGATTTTACAAAATGTGTCAAAGTGTCTTTCAGAGC
The DNA here is from genome assembly GCA_027917425.1 of Gastrophryne carolinensis. Classification (NCBI taxonomy): domain Eukaryota; kingdom Metazoa; phylum Chordata; class Amphibia; order Anura; family Microhylidae; genus Gastrophryne; species Gastrophryne carolinensis. Next base: position 36,957,109 of record CM051236.1, on the reverse strand, counting down.
CGGGGTCGGTGCGTTCCCCGTAATGTGCTGCAGGCTGTTCCCAGCCGGGACCATTTCCAGTATAGCGATTCCACTTTCCCCGGCCGGCGTCTCTGCTTTGCTCAGCTAGCAGGAACGGCTCCAAGTCCTCTTTATGGCAGCGATCGGCACGTGCAATGCCAGGAGGGCGGCTGCAGCACATGCTGAACTTTCTAGTAATGAGTCTCGGTTCCTCGGAGGGTAGAGTGTGGGGGGGGGGGCCCTTAGAAGCTAAGATGGGTTGAAAAATAGCTATATCAGCTGATGGTGCGCAGGTCCTTCAGCCCCCGAGGCCCAACCGCCCTGTAATTTAGATTCCCCCGGCGCAGTCACCCATCTCAGGTCACTTTGGCATCAACATTTTTTAGCACGTGTGGTGTGGGCTTGTGTCCAGCGCATAATTTAGACTCCAGGGCCAGCCACGCGCTGCCTGTCCGCCCGCTTGGTGCCCCTCTCACCTTCCAGCATGCATTTGGCAGCACATAAAGCATTTAAAATAAAGAAATCTTATCTTTTAAATAACACATATGTTCCCCACTGTGTGAAACTTCCTGCCATTATATCCCACAGCACATGCACAGTATGCCATACTCAGGGCTGTATTTACAATTTGGCAACCCTAGGCATGTGCCTAGGGTAGTAACCTGGGAGGGGGGGAGGATACTGCCCTTACTACTGTAGTAAAGAAAAAAAATGAAATTAAAAATCCCATAGCCAGAACATTAATGCCCCCTAATAAACACCCCCAGCCACAGAAGGATGCAGAGTGTATTTGTGTGAGTGGGGGGCAATGGGTTGAACACAGACCAGAGCCTCCCCCCTCCACTGGTGTGGTCATGTGACTCCTGTATGTCAGAATGCAGTAAAAGATGGAACATGCTTGGCTGCTTCTTTGCATCTCCCCCTTTGTGCCCTCCTCCACACATTCTCTGCATCTTGCCCTTGGAACCCTTTCACCCCTGCACACTTTTTTTTTGTATGCACCGTGACCTAACTTAAAAAAGGGGGAGCCAGCACTTAAAGTGCCAAGGGCACCATAAACACCAAATACAGCCCTGGCCATACTGTATCTGATGCTCGCGCCCCTGCCAGCATATCTGAAGTGCTAACAGCAGGTGCGCACATGAATATGCTAGATAGCAAGAGGAAGTGGGCTCTTGCTATAGCGCCTCCTTCTTGAACCACCAACATTAAGAGACTGCAAAAGTGGGCATGTAGGTCTACTTTCCATAGACCTCAAGATCAGACTTACCATAGACCTCAAGTCTTCCACCATACGCTCACGCAAGGCTATCTACTCCCTCACAGCCCCAGTATGAGAAGCCAGGCTGGTGGGCGTGGCCTGTGTACGTAGGCTCCTATTGAGAACAATGGCCGTCTTCGTACACAGAAGTTCCCATAGCCTGTGCAGGTGGTAGGCATCCACTGCTATGGCTATCGCGCTTCCTGATCTTTGAAGTCCATAGGAAAGTCCATGAAAGTGTACTTTCTCTTTAAAGAAAAAGACCTGGCACACCCCCTCTGGTACAGTCAATGCAGAAAATAGCAGGTCGACTGCACAGCAGGGGCTAGATTCCAAGGAAGCTGCTGCAGGGGAGAGAAAAGGGGAGTACAATCTATATATATCTATATATAGCTATGCCGGACAAGGATTACATAGTATGTGGGGCAGGGCCAGGTAAGTGATAAAGGGTTTCCTCTTTCCTTGAAAACATAACATTTAGGCTTGTTCTAGGCCAGTCTGAAAGAGACAACATTTAGCAACACTGGGATGACTCCTTGGGAGGTGTAACTGTGGTCTGGCTGATGATGCCACATCTCAGCAATGTCTGGATCCACAACTTCCAAATATTTACAGCAGTCAGCAGTCAAGAGGATGACATCATAGACTGGATACTACTAACGCCCAATAACCAAACAGCTCACACACTCCTATTACAACAGACCTAAATCCGATGTAAGATGGTGAATGGAATAGTGACAGAGGGTTCATCTATTCCTAGTACAGTCCAGGTCTTTTCAGAGAATCTGACCTAGTTAGGAAGGGAGGTTGGGCCGGGCCATGGAGGACCTATGCAGAATGTCTTCAGAGAGCCAGACGGCTCCGACCCAGAGAGCCAGGGGACCCCGACCCAGAGAGCCAGGGGACTCCGACCCAGAGAGCCAGGGGACCCAGACCCAGAGAGCCAGGGGACCCAGACCCAGAGAGCCAGGGGACCCAGACCCAGAGAGCCAGGGGACCCAGACCCAGAGAGCCAGGGGACCCAGACCCAGAGAGCCAGGGGACCCCGACCCAGAGAGCCAGGGGACTCCGACCCAGAGAGCCAGGGGACCCCGACCCAGAGAGCCAGGGGACCCCGACCCAGAGAGCCAGGGGACCCCGACCCAGAGAGCCAGGGGACCCCGACCCAGAGAGCCAGGGGACCCCGACCCAGAGAGCCAGGGGACTCCGACCCAGAGAGCCAGGGGACTCCGACCCAGAGAGCCAGGGGACCCCGACCCAGAGAGCCAGGGGACTCCGACCAAGAGAGCCAGGGGACCCAGACCCAGAGAGCCAGGGGACCCCGACCCAGAGAGCCAGGGGACTCCGACCCAGGGAGCCAGGGGACTCCGACCCAGAGAGCAAGGGGACTCCGACCCAGAGAGCAAGGGGATTCCGACCCAGAGAAAGCTAACCTGCAATCACTGTGACTGATGCCAGGTGGTCATCCCAGAGGATGGTAATGTATATATATATATATATATATATATATATATATATATATATGTATTTTAGTTATCACTGTCAGTGTAGGGATGGATAAGAGGAGCAGTTTGTCTTGGTGAGTATAGGGCCGCTGTAAAAAGACGGAGGTATCTTGGTCAGAAAGCCGATGACCCAGAGAGCCAGGGGACTCCGACCCAGAGAGCCAGGGGACTCCGACCCAGAGAGCCAGGGGACTCCGACCCAGAGAGCCAGGGGACCCCGACCCAGAGAGCCCGGGGACCCCGACCCAGAGAGCCAGGGGACCCCGACCCAGAGAGCCAGGGGACTCCGACCCAGAGAGCCAGGGGACTCCGACCCAGAGAGCCAGGGGACGAGTCCCCGACCCAGGGAGCCGGGGGACTCCGACCCAGGGAGCCAGGGGACTCCGACCCAGAGAGCCAGGGGACTCTGACCCAGAGAGCCAGGGGACTCCGACCCAGAGAGCCAGGGGACTCCGACCCAGAGAGCAAGGGGACTCCGACCCAGAGAAAGCTAACCTGCAATCACTGTGACTGATGCCAGGTGGTCATCCCAGAGGATGGTAATGTTTATATATATATATATATATATATATATGTATTTTAGTTATCACTGTCAGCGTAGGGATGGATAAGAGGAGCAGTTTGTCTTGGTGAGTATAGGGCCGCTGTAAAAAGACGGGGATTTCTTGGTCAGAAAGCCGATGACCAAGTCATTACAGTTCTCTTAAAGTGACGGTTATCTTCGAGTCAAATGAATATGTCCAGATTACCGTTAATGATAATTAGTTTTCACCTCCAATCGCAGCTGCAGTAGTAACAGGGGCATTTTAAGACCTCTGTCATGTTGTTTTTTTATTGGCGTTCCTGTAAAGAGCAGCGTGAGACAGTTATGATTATACGCTGTGAGCTACACGCAGAAACGCGAGCAATGTCAGCGCCGTCCTCCCAGCTAATGGGAATCACTGACCTGTATATTAATTCCGGCAAGCTGTGAAAAGCCGGTTCATCTCCGAGTGGAAGGGAAATCAGGGCAGCGCAGCCTGTCATTAAGGGGCTCATCCGCTTTCATGGAGCGAGCTGGACTCGTGTGGGAGAGCCTGTCGCCATCGGCTGGTCTACACTAAAGAGTGCCAAGATCTCATCTCCAAATCAATCTTTTCTTAAAGTGGACCAACACCCAGGATTTTCACTATCCTGGGTTTTGGTCCACTTCCGCGGGGCACCCCGATCGGGGCGCGCTAGAGGGACACGCGGGAGGCGGCGGCGGCTTATCCGTCGCTTGTCCGTTGCCGATAAGGTAAGATTTTAGGGGTTTTCTGGGGGGTTTCACACAGCGGGGCATCCCGATTTCGGATGCCCCACAGGGAGGGAGCTGATCGGCCCGGGAATCTTATAGATTCCCGGGCCGATCAGGGGTGGGTGTTGGTCCACTTTAAATCGCCTAAAGGAACCTATTCTGAGGGCAAGAAAGTCCTAGTGGGCCCCAAAGTCCTGAGTCACATGATGTCACCTTTCCACAAATGGGTCATCTTCTGCTGCTGATCAACCTCGAGTCCTTATTGCTTTCCCTATAGCCACCAATCACCCTCCAGTCCTTATTACCTTCCCTATAGCCACCAATCACCCTCCAGTCCTTATTGCCTTCCCTATAGCCACCAATCACCCTCCAGTCCTTATTGCCTTCCCTATAGCCACCAATCATCCTCCAGTCCTTATTGCCTTCCCTATAGCCACCAATCACCCTCCAGTCCTTATTGTCTTCCCTATAGCCACCAATCACCCTCCAGTCCTTATTGCCTTCCCTATAGCCACCAATCACCCTCCAGTCCTTATTGCCTTCCCTATAGCCACCAATCATCCTCCAGTCCTTATTGCCTTCCCTATAGCCACCAATCACCCTCCAGTCCTTATTGCCTTCCCTATAGCCACCAATCATCCTCCAGTCCTTATTGCCTTCCCTATAGCCACCAATCGCCCCCTACTCCTTATTGCCTTCCCTATAGTCACCAGTCACCCTCCAGTCCTTATTGCCTTTCCTATAGCCACCAATCACCCTCTAGTCCTTATTGCCTTCCCTATAGCCACCAATCACCCTCCAGTCCTTATTGCCTTCCCTATAGCCACCAATCACCCTCCAGTCCTTATTGCCTTCCATATAGCCACCAATCACCCTCCAGTCCTTATTGCCTTCCCTATAGCCACCAATCACCCTCCAGTCCTTATTGCCTTCCCTATAGCCACCAATCACCCTCCAGTCCTTATTGCCTTCCCTATAGCCACCAATCACCCTCCAGTCCTTATTGCCTTCCCTATAGCCACCAATCACCCTCCAGTCCTTATTGCCTTCCCTATAGCCACCAATCATCCTCCAGTCCTTATTGCCTTCCCTATAGCCACCAATCACCCTCCAGTCCTTATTGCCTTCCCTATAGCCACCAATCATCCTCCAGTCCTTATTGCCTTCCCTATAGCCACCAATCGCCCCCTACTCCTTATTGCCTTCCCTATAGTCACCAATCACCCTCCAGTCCTTATTGCCTTTCCTATAGCCACCAATCACCCTGGGCGAGTGACACTGAGCGAAAGGTAATACCTGGCGCTCTGGAATCTAGAGCGCCGGCGCTATATGCTGAGCTGCCTGTTGTAATACATGTGACGCTACATGGCGCTGTTAGAGGCGCTCACCAGATTCGCTTTCTTAAATGTGGTGTTCACATACAGCGCCCAGCGTTCACCAGACGCTACGTGGCACTACCTGGCGCTAGCCATTCTTAAATAACTCCCTTTTTTTCTGCCCCTCTCTGTAAGATGGCAGGCGATCAGTCATTGCCTAGTTATGGCAATGACATTGCCACACACAACAGTGGCAATGACTGGAGGAGGCGGAGCTTTACAGTTAAAAAAGGCGCCATTATCTGGGACTAGAGTGAAGCAGGAGCAGTAAAAAATGGCAAAAGGTGCTCATCATAGGGGGAGCAATTCAGGGGATGCTAGTTAAAAATGTGGGTTTTGGTCCGCTTTAAATTACTGGATACCCCACAACGCATGTCTCTCCTCCAATCAGCTTTGCCAAGACATGAATGACTGGTGCGAGTATGCAAATCAGCCAGCGGTAAACCACAGCTACTGCAAGCACCATGGGGTCGCCACTGTAGAGATTCACAATCGAGATTTCCCTAACAAAGAAAGAGAGTAAGAGCATGTGTCTGCTCAAAAAGCTTTCAAGCACAGAGCTGTGTCTTAAAAGGAACCAAAACTATCCATATAGTCTTATAGGCCACTCTTTCTTAATCTGCGGTACACCTACTCCAGGCGGTAAACTGTGTTCAGGGGTCCACCCACCAGGGAGGTTCTGATTGTTCTGATATATTTATTTAGCAGTGAAACAGTATCCCCATGTTGCTTTAAAAACCTACAAGGTCTGCGGCCTACCTATTTAGGTTACTATACCTGACACCCGCTTGGGGATACTTGAATGAAACTTCCTAATGCTAGGGGGTACTTGAAAAAATGGCCCAATGATAAAAATTCATATAAATATGCTGGATGGTAGGAGGAGGGGGTCACTTATACACCCGGCATCAAGAAATATCCAGCCAGGCTTGTTTTTCTTTTTTTTTTATGGAAGGAAGAGGACATCCGGGGTGACAGGCTCTGTCACCCTGCATAGACGAAACCTGTCACCCCTTGATTTTATTCCTACCAGGAGAGAATAAACTACAAGCTTGGCGCAAGTTTTATTCAGTTTGGGTGTATAAGTGACCCCTACTCTCATTATCCTTAATTTACCAACTATCATTAAAAATTAATAGTAATAATTAAAATTAAATTAAACCAGAATAAAATTAAATGAAATAAAAAAATAAATAAATAAAAAAATAAATTAAATTAAAAAATATATATATATGTATGTATATAATATAATAATAATAATAATAATATATAATATAATAATAATAATATAAAATAATATATATATATATATATATATATATATATATATATATATTATAATATATAAATAATATAATATAATATATAAATAATATAATATATATATATATATATATATATATATATATATATATATATATATATATGTATATATATATATTTATATATTTATTAAGAATATATTTATATTTTATTTATGTATAATATAATATTTATTATTAATATATTTGAAAATAAAATACATTAAATTAAAAATGTAATTAAATTACATTTGGTAAAATTAAACTATCATTAAAAATTAATTTCCTACCAGGAGAGAATAAACCACAAGCTTAGCGCAAGTTTTATTCAGTTGGGGTGTATAAGTGACCCCTCCTCTCATTAGCCAACGTGTTTATATGGAGTTTTAATATTACACAATTTCACGATAGTGCTCCTTTAAGGCACTGTTTGAAAAAAAATATCTTGGTAGTAAAAAAAAAAAACACTTTAGGAAGAGAGTTTCAATGCTGAATCACCAGATAGGAAGACCATAATTGGTTGATTCAGAGCCAGATGAGTAATCTCACTCCTTTTTTTAGGATGGAAAACTGCCGTTCACTTTCATTGTCTACCTTGGGGCTGATTCAGAGCCAGGTGATAATTTACACTCGGCACACAATGAAAGTCAAAGCAGTTTTCTCGCCCAAAAAGGAGTGAGAATTCTCACCTGGCTCTGAATCGACGCCAAAAAGTCAATGGCACTTTTTACTACACTGTAAAAAGGAGTAAAAAGTTAACGACTTAAGAGTAAAAAAGTGCCATTGACTTTCATTATCTTCCTAGCTGGTGATTCAGCAACAGTGACATTTTCAGTCTTTTTTCACCTAAAATGACCTTTTTACTACCAAGAGAATTTTTTCAACTCTTACAGAATCAAGGTCTATGTATTTGAATTGGATATACACATGAGTGGTGTTGCTGGAAAGCTTGCAGAATGGAACCTAATGGATGCACAGTTTGACCTACCTGTTCCTTCATCGGATTGGTTGAAGCCGCAGATCTGACAGATGCTGCGGACCCACTTGTTCATCTCTTCCTCAGTCTCGGCCACCAGGTAGAAGGTGCGGTCGCTGGTCTTGATGTCGAAGACGTAGCTGTCCTGCAGCTCCTTCTTGTTGAAGGTCAGGCCTGAGTCCACTTGCTCGCAGCAGCTGAGGTTAATCACCCGGATGGGCTTCTTGGAATGGTCATTCTTGTAGTACTCCAGGACATCGGGATCTCCGCTCATGCGCCCGCTCCTCAGGATGAACCAACGTTTCTTCCATGCCTGCGGCAGAGAGAGCCATGGTCAGTGATGCTCCAACACTTTCCCATTAGACTCCACCCTTGGTGATGTCATACTGATACCCCCAAACAGTAATAAAGAAATTTCCCAAGACCGCGCAAATAAACAACTCAAACTATAATCCAATCCTTATAAAGTATTTCTCCCACTGCGAGCAATGGACTGCTGTCACATCCAGTCCCCTTCAGTATAATTCCAAACATATATAGAGCACAAAGTCTGTATATATGGGCTCAGCGAGATATTTCAATAAAATGTTTAGTGACTCTATTAATTTCTTTTAAATCCAGTGCGGTTTTCCCATCACCTATAAAAAAAATAACGTACCAACTTTCCTTTAGGGAGATAGCTTAACATTAGAGATGAGCGAGTAGTGAAATATTCGAAATTTCAAATTTCGATTCGAATAGACCGCGTTACTCGACTACTCGACCGAATATCGAATCCCATTATAGTCTATGGGAAAAAAATGCTCGACACTTGGAAATCTCAATTCGACCACTTGGAGGTCACCAAGTCCACCCTGAAACATCAGAAAATGATGCCAACACTGCTGGAATGCAACTGGGACAGCAGGGGAAGCATGTCTGGGTGCATATAACGCGCCCAAGTCGCACTATTACGCCACTATCACAGCCTCTCAACAATACACTCCAAACACAATATTACTTCTACGTAAAGTGAGACAAGACAAGGAAACCTTCTTTCCTCTACATTGCCATGGACCCCAAGCCAAACTGTACAAAAAAGAAGAACAAAATTCTGCACCCCTTAAAATCACGTTGCCTAATGACAACCACAGATGGCATAGGCAAGGGGGAAAATAAATAGACCCCACCCCTAATTGTCATTGTGTGTGTGTGTGTGTGTGTGTGTGTGAGATGTGGTCAGACATGTCCTCTTGTGTCATTGTGTCACCCCAGCAGTAAGGGAAGCTTAAAGGAGGAGGTTTGTTACAGTGTGTTACCCCAGCAGTAGGGGAAGCTTACAGGAGGAGGTTTGTTACAGTGTGTCACCCCAGCAGTCAGGGAAGCTTACAGGAGGAGGTTTGTTACAGTGTGGCACCCCAGCAGTAAGGGAAGCTTACAGGAGGAGGTTTGTTACAGTGTGTCACCCCAGCAGTCAGGGAAGCTTACAGGAGGAGGTTTGTTACAGTGTGTTACCCCAGCAGTAGGGGAAGCTTACAGGAGGAGGTTTGTTACAGTGTGTCACCCCAGCAGTCAGGGAAGCTTACAGGAGGAGGTTTGTTACAGTGTGGCACCCCAGCAGTAAGGGAAGCTTACAGGAGGAGGTTTGTTACAGTGTGTCACCCCAGCAGTCAGGGAAGCTTACAGGAGGAGGTTTGTTACAGTGTGTTACCCCAGCAGTAAGGGAAGCTTACAGGAGGAGGTTTGTTACAGTGTGTCACCCCAGCAGTCAGGGAAGCTTACAGGAGGAGGTTTGTTACAGTGTGTTACCCCAGCAGTAGGGGAAGCTTACAGGAGGAGGTTTGTTACAGTGTGTCACCCCAGCAGTCAGGGAAGCTTACAGGAGGAGGTTTGTTACAGTGTGGCACCCCAGCAGTAAGGGAAGCTTACAGGAGGAGGTTTGTTACAGTGTGTCACCCCAGCAGTCAGGGAAGCTTACAGGAGGAGGTTTGTTACAGTGTGTTACCCCAGCAGTAAGGGAAGCTTACAGGAGGAGGTTTGTTACAGTGTGTCACCCCTGCAGTCAGGGAAGCTTACAGGAGGAGGTTTGTTACAGTGTGTCACCCCAGCAGTCAGGGAAGCTTACAGGAGGAGGTTTGTTACAGTGTGTCACCCCAGCAGTCAGGGAAGCTTACAGGAGGAGGTTTGTTACAGTGTGGCACCCCTGCAGTCAGGGAAGCTTACAGGAGGAGGTTTGTTACAGTGTGTCACCCCAGCAGTAGGGGAAGCTTACAGGAGGAGGTTTGTTACAGTGTGTCACCCCAGCAGTAGGGGAGGCCCAAGAGCTGAGACCTTTTAAAAATTGTGTGGAGGCCCAAGAGCTGAGACCTTTTAAAAATTGTGTGGAGGCCCAAGAGCTGAGACCTTTTAAAAATTGTGTGGAGGCCCAAGAGCTGAGACCTCTCAAACATTGTGTGGAGGCCCAAGAGCTGAGACCTCTCAAACATTGTGTGGAGTCCCAAGAGCTGAGACCTTTTAAAAATTGTGTGGAGGCCCAAGAGCTGAGACCTCTCAAACATTGTGTGGAGTCCCGCGAGCTGAGACCTCTTAAAAATTGTGTGGAGTCCCACGAGCTGAGACCTCTTAAAAATTGTGTGGAGGCCCAAGAGCTGAGACCTCTTAAAAATTGATTGTATTAAGCCCAAGAGGTGAGCCATAATTTTTTTTTATTAATACAGCAATTCTACGGCGGTTAAGGAGGAGGAGGAGGAGGAGGAGGAGGAGGAAATGGCACTTCATACAGATGGCACTTCACTCTTGGCTGCTTTCCACTGTTGTACAAGCAAAGTCCGGGTCAATCCACTTGCTGTTCATTTTGATTAGCGTCAGCCTGTCGGCACTGTCGGTTGACAGGCGGCTGCGCTTATCGGTTATAATGCCCCCGGCTGCGCTGAACACCCTTTCTGATAGCACGCTGGCGGCAGGGCAGGCAAGCACCTCCAAGGCGTACAGGGACAGTTCCAGCCACGTGTCCAACTTGGAGACCCAGTAAGTGTAGGTCGCCGAGGGATCGGGGAGGACAGGGGTGTGGTCTGCCAGGTAGTCCCGCAACATCCGCCGATACTTGTCCCTCCTGCTGATAGCGGGCCCCGCAGTGATGGAAGTTGCACGAGGGGGTGACATGAACGTGTCCCACACCTTGGAGAGTGTTCCCCTGGTGGCTGTGGGCCTGATCGATGTTGTCAGACTCTGGGAGACACTCTCCTCTCTGCCGCCAGCGATGCTGGGTGGGAAAATCTGCATCATGTTCTGCAAGAGTTCCCTCTGGTATTCCAGTAATCGATTCGTCCTCTCCTCTACCGGAATAAAAGAGGAGAAGTTATCTTTATACCGGGGGTCCAGGAGTGCGAAGACCCAGTATAGTTTGTTCTCCAATATCCGGACAACACGTATGTCCCGGGAAAAGCAGCCCAGCATGAAGTCAGCCATGTGTGCCAGACTCTGAGTAGGCATGACCTCACTGCCCCCACCAGAAGGATCATTTTCCATTTCCTCCTCTTCCTCCTCCTCTCCGCCCCATCCGCGCTGAACCAATGGGACGCACACAGCCTGACTGCTACCCTCGCCGCCAGCATCCTCTTCCACAGCCACCTCCACGTTGTCCTCCTCCTCCTCATCCTCCTCCTCCTGCAACTGCCACCGAGCAGCAGACAAAAGTGTGGTCTGACTGTCTACCTGCGTTGCGTCTCCTCCTACCCCCGTCTCCTCTGTGTGCAATGCGTTCTCCCTTATTGCGATGAGCGATTCTTTAAGGACGCATAGGAGCGGGATGGTTACGCTCACTATAGCGTCCTCGCTGCTGACCTTCTTAGTGGACTCCTCAAAGATACGCAATACATCGCATATGTCTGCCATCCATGGCCACTCGTGGTTGGCAAACTGAGGGAGCTGAGTTGGAGGCACGCGTGGATGCATCATCTGGTACTCCATCAATGCTTTCTGCTGCTCACACACCCTGGCCAACATGCAATAGGTGGAATTCCAGCGAGTGGGCAGGTCGCACAACAGCCGATGTTGAGGCAAATGGAGGCGTTGCTGGATTTTTTTTAAGCTAGCAGCAGCTACAGTTGACTTCCGAAAGTGAGCGCACAAGCGCCGCACTTTGACCAGTAGCTCTGCCAGGTTGGGGTAAGTCTTTAGAAACTTTTGTACTACCAAATTAAAAATGTGGGCCAGGCATGGTACGTGATTGAGTTCTGCAAGCTCCAGAGCCGCCACCAGGTTACGGCCGTTATCGCACACGACCATGCCTGGTCCTAGCTGCAGCGGCGACAGCCACATCTCTGTCTGCTGCAATATGGCGTGCCTCACCTCTGCGGCGCTGTGCTTCCTGTCGCCCAAGCTGATGAGCTTAAGCACCGCCTGCTGACGTCTCCCCGCGCCAGTGCTGCAACGCTTCCAGCTAGGGGCTGAGGGCGATGTTAAGGCAGAGGAGGAGGAGGAGGAGGAGGAGGAAGAGGAGGGGGGTCTATCAGAACCCGTGCTGGCAATCTTGGGCAGGGGTGGTATGTAGGCCGTCCCTGTTTGCGACCCCGTCCCCGCTTCCACAACATTCACCCAGTGTGCCATCAAAGAGATGTAGCGTCCTTGGCCGCAAGCGCTTGTCCACGAGTCGGTGGTCAAGTGGACCTTTGCGCTGACTGCGTACCTCAGGGCCCGCCTGATGTTACGCAACACGTGCTGGTGCAGGGCGGGGACGCCACACCGGGAAAAATAGTGGCGGCTAGGGACGGAATAGCGAGGTGCGGCAGCCGCCATCAGGTCGCGGAAGGCCTGCGTCTCCACAAGCCTAAACGGCAACATCTCCAGGGCCAGCAGTTTGGAGATGAGGCAGGTTAAGGCTTGGGCTTGGGGGTGACTGGAGGCGTACTTCCGCCTGCGGTTGAACGCCTGCGAGATTGACAGTTGATGGGACGAGGAGATGGAAGGTGCAGACGAAGATGCGGGGGAAGGGGGGGCTGAAGGAGAAGGCCCCAAAGTAGCCGAGGCAGAGGCAGATGTGGAGGTGTCCTGGCTGGAGGTCTGGCTGGAGGTCTGGACCGCAGTGGCAGCACACAACAAAGGGGAAGAGGCAGTGGCAGCAAGACGGGGCGCAGGTTGTATTGCGTTTGCTCTCTCCCACTCAGCCCAGTGCTTGAATTCCAAGTGACGGCGCATGCCTGAGGTGGTCAGATTGCTCTTCTCAGAGCCCCTACTCAGTTTTGAGTGGCAGATTGCGCAAACCGCACTCAGTTTGTCATCCGCGCAAACATTAAAAAATCTCCACACCACAGAAGTACGAGGCCTCGATGGGGGAGCTTCGCGCGACTGCCTGCTGCCGGGAAGAGCTTCGGCCCTGCTGGCTGTGGCCTGCCTTCTCTGTCTGGACTGTCCTCTGCCTCTGGACTGTCCTCTGCCTCTTGCTGCCTTATTCGGTGATGCGCAGACCGCATCTCCACTGCTTTCCCCGCTGGACATCACCCCTGTCCAAGTGGGGTCGGTCATTTCGTCGTCCACCACCTCCTCTTCCACTTCCTCTCTCTGCTCCTCCTCCTGCCCACTGGACATTCCAACAGCCTCCCTTGATGGCAACTGCGTCTCATCATCATCGCTCATGATAGCAGATGCTGGTTCCGGGTCCACATCACTAGCAGATGGCGGATACTCAAGTGTTTGGGCATCACTACAAACAAATTCCTCTGCTAGCTCCTGGGATTCTTGCAGCACATCTGGAAAAGGACCCGAAAAGAGGTCCTGGGAGGGGTCAAGGTTGGGCTGACTCTGTTGGCCAGGTTGGGAGGAAGGAGGGTCAGAGTGAGACTGTGTGGATGACTGGGTGGTGGACAAGTGACTGGAAGCGTTATCGGCCATCCATTGCACCACCTGTTCACGCTGCTCAGGCCTTAACAGAGGTGTACCCCGCCCCCCGCATAACTGTCCCATAAAGGCAGGGAAGCTGGATGAGCGTAATGCTGGCTGCCCCTCACCAGCACGCATTGTATCCCCACTGGCTTCAACGCGGTTTGTGCCCCCACCAGCATTTCCGCGCCCCCGTCCTCGTCCACGTCCCTTTGCGCTAGCCCTCCGCATTTCAGACGTTTTACTTTTTTGGCCACGCGTTATGCCAAATATAAAAATATTTTTAAGAAGAACACCTGGCTATACAGCCGTATACTGCCAGAAGGTGAAATGGTGCCTATACGCACCGTGTATAAAACAGTGTTTTGTTGGCACAGAGGACACAAAACAGTAGTGCCAAATATAAATATATTTTTAAGAACACCTGGCTATACAGCCGTATACTGCCAGAAGGTGAAATGGTGCCTATATACGCACCGGGTATATAACAAGGTTTTGTTGGTAAAGAGGACACAAAACAGTAGTGCCAAATATAAAAATATTTTTAAGAAAAACACCTGGCTATACAGCCGTATACTGCCAGAAGGTGAAATGGTGCCTATATACGCACCGGGTATATAACAAGGTTTTGTTGGTAAAGAGGACACAAAACAGTAGTGCCAAATATAAATATATTTTTAATAAAAACACCTGGCTATACAGCCGTATACTGCCAGAAGGTGAAATGGTGCCTATATACGCACCGGGTATATAACAAGGTTTTGTTGGTAAAGAGGACACAAAACAGTAGTGCCAAATATAAAAATATTTTTAAGAAAAACACCTGGCTATACAGCCGTATACTGCCAGAAGGTGAAATGGTGCCTATACGCACCGGGTATATAACAAGGTTTTGTTGGCACAGAGGACACAAAACAGTAGTGCAAAATATAGTTTTGTATATAGGTGCTAATACACCACTGAAGTCTTTCTGTCCCTATTCCAGCATCAGCAGCTACCCCTCACTAAAGCAGCCGTTTTGAGCAAAGTGTATATAGTTTTGTATATAGGTGGTAATACACCACTGAAGACTTTCTGTCCCTATTCCAGCAGCAGCAGCTACCCCTCACTAAAGCAGCCGTTGTGTGCAGTGTGTATATAGCTAGAATGAGCTATATACTGTTCAGCATAGTAGCCCTAATAAGGGCTCTTAAGGACTCTCTTGTCTTCTGGTAGCTGGTATATATGGTGGTAAAAGCTATATTCTGAGCTTCTGGGGCCCTGCCTGACTACATAGGATATGAGCTATATACTGTTCAACGTAGCAGCACTAATAAGGGCTCTTAAGGACTCTCTTGTCTTCTGGTAGCTGGTATATATGGTGGTAAAAGGTATATTCTGAGCTTCTGGGGCCCTGCCTGACTACATAGGATATGAGCTATATACTGTTCAACGTAGCAGCACTAATAAGGGCTCTTAAGGACTCTCTTGTCTTCTGGTAGCTGGTATATATGGTGGTAAAAGCTATATTCTGAGCTTCTGGGGCCCTGCCTGACTACATAGGATATGAGCTATATACTGTTCAACGTAGCAGCCCTAATAAGGGCTCTTAAGGACTCTCTTGTCTTCTGGTAGCTGGTATATATGGTGGTAAAAGCTATATTCTGAGCTTCTGGGGCCCTGCCTGACTACATAGGATATGAGCTATATACTGTTCAACGTAGCAGCCCTAATAAGGGCTCTTAAGGACTCTCTTGTCTTCTGGTAGCTGGTATATATGGTGGTAAAAGCTATATTCTGAGCTTCTGGGGCCCTGCCTGACTACATAGGATATGAGCTATATACTGTTCAACGTAGCAGCCCTAATAAGGGCTCTTAAGGACTCTCTTGTCTTCTGGTAGCTGGTATATATGGTGGTAAAAGCTATATTCTGAGCTTCTGGGGCCCTGCCTGACTACATAGGATATGAGCTATATACTGTTCAACGTAGCAGCACTAATAAGGGCTCTTAAGGACTCTCTTGTCTTCTGGTAGCTGGTATATATGGTGGTAAAAGCTATATTCTGAGCTTCTGGGGCCCTGCCTGACTACATAGGATATGAGCTATATACTGTTCAACGTAGCAGCCCTAATAAGGGCTCTTAAGGACTCTCTTGTCTTCTGGTAGCTGGTATATATGGTGGTAAAAGCTATATTCTGAGCTTCTGGGGCCCTGCCTGACTACATAGGATATGAGCTATATACTGTTCAACGTAGCAGCACTAATAAGGGCTCTTAAGGACTCTCTTGTCTTCTGGTAGCTGGTATATATGGTGGTAAAAGGTATATTCTGAGCTTCTGGGGCCCTGCCTGACTACATAGGATATGAGCTATATACTGTTCAACGTAGCAGCCCTAATAAGGGCTCTTAAGGACTCTCTTGTCTTCTGGTAGCTGGTATATATGGTGGTAAAAGCTATATTCTGAGCTTCTGGGGCCCTGCCTGACTACATAGGATATGAGCTATATACTGTTCAACGTAGAAGCTCTAATAAGGGCTCTTAAGGACTCTCTTGTCTTCTGGTAGCTGGTATATATGGTGGTAAAAGCTATATTCTGAGCTTCTGGGGCCCTGCCTGACTACATAGGATATGAGCTATATACTGTTCAACGTAGCAGCACTAATAAGGGCTCTTAAGGACTCTCTTGTCTTCTGGTAGCTGGTATATATGGTGGTAAAAGCTATATTCTGAGCTTCTGGGGCCCTGCCTGACTACATAGAATATGAGCTATATACTGTTCAGCGTAGTAGCCCTAATAAGGGCTCTTAAGGACTCTCTTGTCTTCTGGTAGCTGGTATATATGGTGGTAAAAGGTATATTCTGAGCTTCTGGGGCCCTGCCTGACTACATAGGATATGAGCTATATACTGTTCAACGTAGCAGCCCTAATAAGGGCTCTTAAGGACTCTCTTGTCTTCTGGTAGCTGGTATATATGGTGGTAAAAGCTATATTCTGAGCTTCTGGGGCCCTGCCTGACTACATAGGATATGAGCTATATACTGTTCAACGTAGCAGCCCTAATAAGGGCTCTTAAGGACTCTCTTGTCTTCTGGTAGCTGGTATATATGGTGGTAAAAGGTATATTCTGAGCTTCTGGGGCCCTGCCTGACTACATAGGATATGAGCTATATACTGTTCAACGTAGCAGCACTAATAAGGGCTCTTAAGGACTCTCTTGTCTTCTGGTAGCTGGTATATATGGTGGTAAAAGCTATATTCTGAGCTTCTGGGGCCCTGCCTGACTACATAGGATATGAGCTATATACTGTTCAACGTAGCAGCCCTAATAAGGGCTCTTAAGGACTTTCTTGTCTTCTGGTAGCTGGTATATATGGTGGTAAAAGCTATATTCTGAGCTTCTGGGGCCCTGCCTGACTACATAGGATATGAGCTATATACTGTTCAACGTAGCAGCCCTAATAAGGGCTCTTAAGGACTCTCTTCTCTTCTGGTAGCTGGTATATATGGTGGTAAAAGCTATATTCTGAGCTTCTGGGGCCCTGCCTGACTACATAGGATATGAGCTATATACTGTTCAACGTAGCAGCCCTAATAAGGGCTCTTAAGGACTCTCTTGTCTTCTGGTAGCTGGTATATATGGTGGTAAAAGGTATATTCTGAGCTTCTGGGGCCCTGCCTGACTACATAGGATATGAGCTATATACTGTTCAACGTAGCAGCACTAATAAGGGCTCTTAAGGACTCTCTTGTCTTCTGGTAGCTGGTATATATGGTGGTAAAAGGTATATTCTGAGCTTCTGGGGCCCTGCCTGACTACATAGGATATGAGCTATATACTGTTCAACGTAGCAGCCCTAATAAGGGCTCTTAAGGACTCTCTTGTCTTCTGGTAGCTGGTATATATGGTGGTAAAAGCTATATTCTGAGCTTCTGGGGCCCTGCCTGACTACATAGGATATGAGCTATATACTGTTCAACGTAGCAGCCCTAATAAGGGCTCTTAAGGACTCTCTTGTCTTCTGGTAGCTGGTATATATGGTGGTAAAAGCTATATTCTGAGCTTCTGGGGCCCTGCCTGACTACATAGGATATGAGCTATATACTGTTCAACGTAGCAGCCCTAATAAGGGCTCTTAAGGACTCTCTTGTCTTCTGGTAGCTGGTATATATGGTGGTAAAAGCTATATTCTGAGCTTCTGGGGCCCTGCCTGACTACATAGGATATGAGCTATATACTGTTCAACGTAGCAGCCCTAATAAGGGCTCTTAAGGACTCTCTTGTCTTCTGGTAGCTGGTATATATGGTGGTAAAAGCTATATTCTGAGCTTCTGGGGCCCTGCCTGACTACATAGGATATGAGCTATATACTGTTCAACGTAGCAGCCCTAATAAGGGCTCTTAAGGACTCTCTTGTCTTCTGGTAGCTGGTATATATGGTGGTAAAAGGTATATTCTGAGCTTCTGGGGCCCTGCCTGACTACATAGGATATGAGCTATATACTGTTCAACGTAGCAGCCCTAATAAGGGCTCTTAAGGACTCTCTTGTCTTCTGGTAGCTGGTATATATGGTGGTAAAAGCTATATTCTGAGCTTCTGGGGCCCTGCCTGACTACATAGGATATGAGCTATATACTGTTCAACGTAGCAGCCCTAATAAGGGCTCTTAAGGACTCTCTTGTCTTCTGGTAGCTGGTATATATGGTGGTAAAAGCTATATTCTGAGCTTCTGGGGCCCTGCCTGACTACATAGGATATGAGCTATATACTGTTCAACGTAGCAGCCCTAATAAGGGCTCTTAAGGACTCTCTTGTCTTCTGGTAGCTGGTATATATGGTGGTAAAAGCTATATTCTGAGCTTCTGGGGCCCTGCCTGACTACATAGGATATGAGCTATATACTGTTCAACGTAGCAGCCCTAATAAGGGCTCTTAAGGACTCTCTTGTCTTCTGGTAGCTGGTATATATGGTGGTAAAAGCTATATTCTGAGCTTCTGGGGCCCTGCCTGACTACATAGGATATGAGCTATATACTGTTCAACGTAGCAGCACTAATAAGGGCTCTTAAGGACTCTCTTGTCTTCTGGTAGCTGGTATATATGGTGGTAAAAGCTATATTCTGAGCTTCTGGGGCCCTGCCTGACTACATAGGATATGAGCTATATACTGTTCAACGTAGCAGCCCTAATAAGGGCTCTTAAGGACTCTCTTGTCTTCTGGTAGCTGGTATATATGGTGGTAAAAGGTATATTCTGAGCTTCTGGGGCCCTGCCTGACTACATAGAAAATGAGCTATATACTGTTCAGCATAGTAGCCCTAATAAGGGATTAAGGACTCTCTTGTCTTCTGGTAGCTGGTATATATGGTGGTAAAAGCTATATTCTGAGCTTCTGGGGCCCTGCCTGACTACATAGGATATGAGCTATATACTGTTCAACGTAGCAGCCCTAATAAGGGCTCTTAAGGACTCTCTTGTCTTCTGGTAGCTGGTATATATGGTGGTAAAAGCTATATTCTGAGCTTCTGGGGCCCTGCCTGACTACATAGGATATGAGCTATATACTGTTCAACGTAGCAGCACTAATAAGGGCTCTTAAGGACTCTCTTGTCTTCTGGTAGCTGGTATATATGGTGGTAAAAGCTATATTCTGAGCTTCTGGGGCCCTGCCTGACTACATAGGATATGAGCTATATACTGTTCAACGTAGCAGCCCTAATAAGGGCTCTTAAGGACTCTCTTGTCTTCTGGTAGCTGGTATATATGGTGGTAAAAGCTATATTCTGAGCTTCTGGGGCCCTGCCTGACTACATAGGATATGAGCTATATACTGTTCAGCATAGCAGCCCTAATAAGGGCTCTTAAGGACTCTCTTGTCTTCTGGTAGCTGGTATATATGGTGGTAAAAGCTATATTCTGAGCTTCTGGGGCCCTGCCTGACTACATAGGATATGAGCTATATACTGTTCAACGTAGCAGCCCTAATAAGGGCTCTTAAGGACTCTCTTGTCTTCTGGTAGCTGGTATATATGGTGGTAAAAGCTATATTCTGAGCTTCTGGGGCCCTGCCTGACTACATAGGATATGAGCTATATACTGTTCAACGTAGCAGCACTAATAAGGGCTCTTAAGGACTCTCTTGTCTTCTGGTAGCTGGTATATATGGTGGTAAAAGCTATATTCTGAGCTTCTGGGGCCCTGCCTGACTACATAGGATATGAGCTATATACTGTTCAACGTAGCAGCCCTAATAAGGGCTCTTAAGGACTCTCTTGTCTTCTGGTAGCTGGTATATATGGTGGTAAAAGGTATATTCTGAGCTTCTGGGGCCCTGCCTGACTACATAGAAAATGAGCTATATACTGTTCAACATAGCAGCACTAATAAGGGATTAAGGACTCTCTTGTCTTCTGGTAGCTGGTATATATGGTGGTAAAAGGTATATTCTGAGCTTCTGGGGCCCTGCCTGACTACATAGAAAATGAGCTATATACTGTTCAGCATAGTAGCCCTAATAAGGGCTCTTAAGGACTCTCTTGTCTTCTGGTAGCTGGTATATATGATGGTAAAAGGTATATTCTGAGCTTCTGGGGCCCTGCCTGACTACATAGGATATGAGCTATATACTGTTCAGCGTAGTAGCCCTAATAAGGGCTCTTAAGGACTCTCTTGTCTTCTGGTAGCTGGTATATATGGTGGTAAAAGGTATATTCTGAGCTTCTTGGGCCCTGCCTGACTACATAGAAAATGAGCTATATACTGTTCAGCGTAGTAGCCCTAATAAGGGCTCTTAAGGACTCTCTTGTCTTCTGGTAGCTGGTATATATGGTGGTAAAAGCTATATTCTGAGCTTCTGGGGCCCTGCCTGCCTACATATGAGCCATATACCGTTCAGCGTAGTAGCCCTAATAAGGGCTCTTAATGACTCTCTTGTCTTCTGGTAGCTGGTATAGATGGTGGTAAAAGCGATATCCCGAGCTTCTGGGGCCCTGCCAGCGACAGCCTGTCTTTCCCTGCTGTGAGCGTCTGTCCCTCACTAAGTTCAAGCTGCTAATGCTGACGAAGAGGAAGTGCTGAGTTTTGTATATTCGAGGTCACATGGTTTTTCCAGCCAATGCGTGTAGACGCCGTTTTCGCGATGCCAGCGTCCTCCCAGGACCTGTCCCACCCCCCCTGCATGGTGATTGGTGTAAAAAACGCGCCAGGGAAGGTGGGAGGGGAAACGAATTGTGAGTGCGCCATCGCCGCTGTACTCGATCGAAATCGAGTATGACGAACAGCGTAGTATTCGATCGAATACCGGCTCGGTCGAATACTACTCGCTCATCACTACTTAACATATGAATCTCAATTTGGCTCCACTTTAATGGCTTCAGCCTCTACATATAGCAGATACTCGTTGCTACCCAATGCTTTAGTATGTTCCTCTTAGCAAGGGATTTTCCAGTATATCCAAGATAAAAAACGCTTTCAATCAGAATTAATAAAAACCCCTCAAGGTTTATTTGGGCAGGAAACATAAAAGAGAAAAAGAGTAAGAGACGCACCAATATCGTAATATTGTTACGCAATGCTTTGCATAAAACACTGGCCTGCGGTCCTTTACAATGCCGCTTACCAGATTAATAAAATCAATAAGCAATACAGATATAAAAGCAAGGGCAAGGCTGTGCCTGCTCTTACATTCCCTGGAACCTCCGATTTCAGAATGCATCCAAAGCGTGTCTTTCCCCTGGCGTCCTAGTGGAGGTTCCAGGAAGTGTAAAAGCAGGCACAGGGAAGCGGGGTGCCCCTGGGGAAAGGATAGTAAAAAGTAAAAATAGTTAGTAAAAATCCTGGGTTTTGGTCCACTTTAAACCTGAAAAACACCCATTTTGTGAAAAATAGGTGTTGTTCCAGCCTGCACATTAACAGTGCAAAGTGGGAGAAATTATCGTTCTCCCCGAAAAATGCAGAGCTGTGATTGGCCACCTCGGTCATGTGATTGCTAGCATTTGCCCATTTGTCACCGTAAATGCACGGGGGGGGGGGGGATTCGGAATCGGGATACCTCCTTGCACCTGTCTTTCCAGGGTCTGTCTTCCTAGAGAGCGGAGAGGTGCGGGGGTCTGTCTTACCAGCAAACTGAGGAGAGGTGAGGATTATCTAACCAGTTCCAATGCGGCATGCTGTGCTTGTTAGGAAGACAGACAGATGGTGCCAGTACCAGTCGCTCAAAGTGAACCAAAACCCAGGATTTTGACTATCCTGGGTTTTGGTCCTTTCCCCCAGGGCACCCCGATTGGGGGTGCTCTGCTGTGTGAAACCCCCTAGATCGCAGAGCGCAACGCACCTCTTCCTGGTCCTATGCACGGCCGCTCGGCCTATCAGCGTGCCCGGAGCCGCTGACGTCACGCCGTCCAAGACCAGCGGCTCCGATTGCACTGGCGGCCGCATCCCCTGCTTCCCTCTAACAGGGAGGGTGCCCGTGCCGGCCATTCACAAATGCCTGGTACGGGCACGCGCCCTGCTAGAGGGATAACGGTGATGTAGCTGTGGCTCTCGAATGGGTAGTTGGACCGGGAAACAAGGTAAGTGAATGGGCAGCCTGGGGGGTTTCACACAGCGGGGCATCCCTGGGGGGGGGGGGGGGAATCGATCGGCGTGGGTTTTGGTCCACTTTCGGAAAACCAGCTGCTGTATTTTTGCTCATGGACCAATCTGATGGCACTGCAGGCCTGAGTTTGACACCTGTGTTATAAAGCAACACAAAGTAGCAAGTATTTGTGAAGTGTAAATAAAATGATACATGTGTAATCCACAAAAGGGTTTGGTTATCAGGTAATCAATGCCAAATAAACTGAAATCCAATTTAAACATCACAGGTGATTAATCCACACAGACTGATTCTTCCAAAACATAAACTCTTGTCATGTTACTTGTCTGCACAACACAACAATTGTCACAATAGCGTATTACAGTTTCATAGGAAACATTCACAATTTCACGTTAACAGCGGAGCACACCACAATACACTCTCACCAGGTGCAATCCTTATGACGTTTCCAGCTTGCACACTCTCCGTTCACGGAGCTAAGGGCCTGCGGATGGGGGCAGCCACACCTTAAAGTGGACCAAAACCCAGTGCAATCGGCCAGAGAATCTATAAGATTCCCAGGCCGATCGATTCCCTCCCCCCGGCGCATCGAAAATGGTGATGCCCCGCTGTGTGACAACCCCCAGGTCGCCCCGCTCACTTACCTTGCTTACCGGTCCAGCGGCGTGTGCGCAAGCCGTGGCTGCATCCCCAATATCCCTCTAGCAGGGCGCTCCCTGTTAGAGGGAAGCGGGGGATGCGGCCGCCAGCGCGCTTCGAGCCGCTGGCTTTAGATGCTGGCTTGAATGACGTGACGTCAGTGGCTCCGAGCACATTGATTGGACAAACGGCCACCCAAGCGCTGTAGAACCTTGAAGAAGTGAGTTGCACTTGCCGATCTGGGGGGTTTCACACAGTGGGGCACCCCTAATCGGGGTGCCCCGGGGAAAGGACCAATACCCAGGATAGTCAAAATCCTGGGTTTTGGTCCACTTTAACGGAGTCTAGGCTCTGCTCCACAGCTACATGGTCCCAATGGATCCTCTTATTCCTAATAAACGTCTCGTCTGTCTCTCCACACCAGGATCCCTCCTGGGCTTCTTCCCGTCAGAGCCCTCTTCCACACTGCCTATAATGGGGAATTGGAAGGAGGGGATGCCACACTGCCTATAATGGGGAATGGGAGGGTGGATGCTATACTGCCTATAATGGGGAATGGAAGGGGGGATGCCATACTGCCTATAATGGGGAATGGGAGGGGGGAATGCCACACTGCCTATATGGGGAATGGGAGAGGGAATGCCATACTGTCTATAATGAAAAATGGGAGGGGGGATGCCCCACTGCCTATAATGCCTATAATGGGAAATGTGGAGGTGCCACAATTGGAGGAGGGGATGCCACACTGCCTATAATGGGGAATGGGAGGGGGGTGCCATTCTGTCTGTAATGGGGGGTTCTCCACCATGCCTATTTGGTTCTTGGGGAATTTGGTTCAGAATATTTTTTTTTCATATTTTCTTTTTACGGTAGATACAGTAGATCAGTAGATCATAAAACATGTATAGATTTATATATATATATATATATATATATATATATATATATATATATATATATATTAAAATAAATATTATTTCTACTCGTAAGCACTAACAAAAAGATCTGCAAGCTGTAAAATCAAACATTTCCATTGCTGGACAGACACCTGACAGACAAGGTTCAGCGGCCATCTGTCTTCCTCCCTGGTAATATTATTTCAGCACACAGAGCACGAGGCGCGCTGAGCGATACTGTCTCCGACACAGACAACAATGGCGAGACCAATAACCCGGGACGGGACCACAAGATGAGGGAGGGGAGGGGGGCAGAGGCTGGGAGAAGATGAAATCCTTTCCTAATCTAACAGCTGAGATGCAAAAACCCAGCTCCAGCCCCAAAAATAAGGAAAGACATGGAAGGATATTCTATATCTCTCACCCCACTTTGGAGATTTAGCCCCAGTAGGTGGTGCTGGGAGCAGAGGGGTCTAGATGTAATAGCTGACAGTCCTCTCCTGAAAGGCTCCGGAGCACTGCTACTTGTGATGGCTGATTATCCCTGTCTTGAAAACTCCAAGACTTTAGGCCACTGCTACTTGTGATGGCTGATGGCCCTCTCCTGAAAACCCCCAGACTCCAGGTCACTGCTACTTGTAAAGGCTGATGGTCCTCTCTTGAGAACCCTCTAGACTCCAGGTCACTGCTACTTGTGATGGCTGATGGCCCTCTCCTGAAAACGCCTAGATTCCAGGTCACTGCTACTTGTGATGGCCGATGGCCCTCTCCTGAAAACCCCTAGACTCCAGGTCACTGCTACTTTTTAATAGTTGATGGTCCTCTCCAGAAAACCCCTAGACTCCAGGTCACTGCTACTTGTAAAGGCTGATGGTCCTCTCTTGAGAACCCTCTAGACTCCAGGTCACTGCTACTTGTGATGGCTGATCGCGCTCTCGTGTAAACCTCCAGACTCCAGGTCACTGCTACTTGTAAAGGCTGATGGCCCTCTCTTGAGAACCCTCTAGACTCCAGGCCACTGCTACTTGTGATGGCTGATGGCCCTCTCCTGAAAACTCCAAGACTCCAGGTCACTGCTAATTGTGAAAGCTTACGGTCCTCTCCTGAAAACCCCTAGACTCCAGGCCACTGCTACTTCTGATGGATGAGGGCCCTCATCTGAAAAGCCCTAGACTCCTGGTCGCTGCTACTTGTGATGGATGATGGCCCTCTCCTGAAAACCCCTAGACTCCAGGCCACTGCTACTTGTGATGGATGATGGCCCTCTCCTGAAAACCCCTATACTCCAGGCCACTTCTACTTGTGATGGATGATGGCCCTCTCCTGAAAACCCCTAGACTCCAGGCCACTGCTACTTGTAATGGCTGTTGTCCCTGTCTTGAAAACCCCTAGACTCCAGGCCACTGCTACTTGTAAAGGCTGATGGTCCTCTCCTGAAAACCCCTAGACAACCCCTAGAGTTTCCACTTTAAAACTACATAAAAGGCAGAGGTGGGCAGCGCCAGCGCTTCTATGTCTGAGAAGCTGGGGGGGGGGGCGTGCAGGAAATTGTTGGGTTTTGCATTTCGCAATTATCAGAAGAGATTACAGGCAATGACGCAACGCCCCAGTTCTGGACTGAGGACTAAGCAAACACACTACATTTATTACAGCCACAATAGTAGGAAGTGCAGGTTCATTTACGACAATGAAGTTGGAATAGAAAAGGTGAACATGGGCCCAAAGTTTTAGGGTCGGTTATAGAGCAGAAAGAGTTAAAACCAAGATGGTGGATACACAAATCCCACAATTCTCTCTCAGTAAATATTTACCACTAATGTGCAGAGGGGCGGTTAATGGGGATGGCGCCTGTGCCTAGTGAATGGAGGCCAAACAAACAACACCTGCTCCTCGTGTGCAGAGCTTCAGGAATGGCTTCCGTGCAAGCAGAGGCTTGTACCACCAACTATACCAGGTTAATAAGCAGCCATACTGGATGAATCCCCTGAGGTAATGGGCAGCCATATTGGATGAATCCCCTTAGGTAGTGGGCAGCCATATTGGATGAATCCCCTGAAGAAATGGGCAGCCATATTGGCTGCCTTCCCTAAGGTAATGGGAAGTCATATTGGATGAATCCCCTGAGGTAATGGCAGCCATATTGGCTGCCTTCTCTAAGGTAATGGGAAGTCATATTGGATGAATCCCCTGAGGTAATGGCAGCCATATTGGATGCCTCCCCTAAGGTAATGGGAAGTCATATTGGATGAATCCCCTGAGGTAATGGCAGCCATATTGGATGCCTCCCCTAAGGCAATGGGAAGTCATATTGGATGAATCCCCTGAGGTAATGGAAAGCCATATTGGATGAATCCCCTGAGGTAATGGGCAGTCATATTGAATGAATCCCCTGAGGTAATGGGCAGCCATATTGGATGAATCCCCTGAGGTAATGGGCAGCCATATTGGATGAATCCCCTGAGGTAATGGGCAGTCATATTGAATGAATCCCCTGAGGTAATGGGAAGTCATATTGGATGAATCCCCTGAGGTAGTGGCAGCCATATTGGATGAATCCCCTGAGGTAAAGGGCAGCTATATTGGATGAATCCCCTGAGCTAATGGGCAGCCATATTGGATGAATCCCCTGAGGTAATGGAAGCCATATTGGATGCCTCCCCTAAGGCAATGGGAAGTCATATTGGATGAATCCCCTGAGGTAATGGAAAGCCATATTGGATGAATCCCCTGAGGTAATGGGCAGTCATATTGAATGAATCCCCTGAGGTAATGGGCAGCCATATTGGATGAATCCCCTGAGGTAATGGGAAGTCATATTGGATGAATCCCCTGAGGTAGTGGCAGCCATATTGGATGAATCCCCTGAGGTAAAGGGCAGCTATATTGGATGAATCCCCTGAGCTAATGGGCAGCCATATTGGATGAATCCCCTGAGGTAATGGCAGCCATATTGGATGAATCCCCTGAGGTAAAGGGCAGCCATATTGAATGAATCCCCTGAGGTAAAGGGCAGCCATATTGAATGAATCCCCTGAGGTAATGGGAAGTCATATTGGATGAATCCCCTGAGGTAATGGCAGCCATATTGGATGAATCCCCTGAGGTAAAGGGCAGTCATATTGGATGAATCCCCTGAGGTAATGGCAGCCATATTGGATGCCTCCCCTAAGGTAACAGAGAGGCCAAGTCACCCGTTTTTTTAGGGAGTCGCTCGTTTTTTACAAACTATGAAATCACCCAGCAAAGAAGGAATTTCATCCTTCTCCCCACCGATTGGCTGACTGAGATCTTTAACCCGCGTGCCCCTTACTATTGGCTGCCTCTGACTCCTCCTAAGTGTCTGGTTGGCTAGATTTGCCCTTAGGGTGTGGCATGGTTCCCTTGTCAGCCTTGGAATTGGAGAACCAGTGCGGTGACAGCAGAGCACTCTGCTTGATGCCACATTTAATTGCCTGAGAATCCTGGAAGTGGGTGAGTATGCTGCATGGCGGGGTTCCCTAGGAATTTACACTGTGGGGCATCCCTAATCAGGCTTCCCCCTAGGACACATTATATATTTCACCTTTTGGTCTGCTCTAATTTCTGTGATCTCTGGTGGGCACTCAGGGCAGAAGGCTGGCAATCTGCATATTTTATTTGATATCTGGAGACATCCGCTCTAGCTCCAACAATGATTTGTTGGGACAGAGGAAAGGGGGGGGGGGGATTCTGGAAGCCCAAGATCAGGCACAGATACTTACCTATGTTCTCATTCCCTTGTCCCCATGTAACCACCAGTGATCAGCAGGGTTTGCAAGGCCAAAGGAAGCACAGCACTGCAGTAGCCTGCCCTGCAAACCTCAATAGCTGTAAGTAAAAGCAAAGGCAATGGGCCTCTGCCCATTCTTGGGCTTTCAGGTGCAGTATGGGTGGTGGGGAATCCCCCACTGATAAAAGGTCACTTTAAAGTGGCCCTCCACTCAGGAATGACTGGGGTGGCACTAACCGGGCATAACAAGGTAAAATGAATCCCAATAATAGGAAAAATTAGAACCTAAACTGGACCAATACCCGTTTTTTCTTTATCGGGTGTTGGTCCCACAGACAGCACATATAAATAGGCTCGTGGGGGCTTCTAGAATGCTGGAGCCCCATAGAACCCCCCCTCCCAGAATGTCCAATATCCTTACCTTGACCTTGAACCTGCACCGGGAAAAAGAGTCCTGGGATTGGCCGCCGGCGTGCACGTGGCCGGGGCGCTCTGGTGGCCGGCGCTGATGATGCAACCATGGGCCCATGTGACCACCTGCCAGCCAATAGCGGGACTATACAGAAGGAGAAGAGCTTACAATCTATTAGGGTATAATAGAGGATACAGAAGGAGAAGAGCTTACAATCTATTAGGGTATAATAGAGGATACAGAAGGAGAAGAGCTTACAATCTATTAGGGTATAAGGGAGGATACAGAAGGAGAAGAGCTTACAATCTATTAGGGTATAATAGAGGATACAGAAGGAGAAGAGCTTACAATCTATTAGGGTATAAGGGAGGATACAGAAGGAGAAGAGCTTACAATCTATTAGGGTATAAGGGAGGATACAGGAGGAGAAGAGCTTACAATATATTACGGTATAAGGGAGGATACAGAAGGAGAAGAGCTTACAATCTATTAGGGTATAAGGGAGGATACAGAAGGAGAAGAGCTTACAATCTATTAGGGTATAAGGGAGGATACAGAAGGAGAAGAGCTTACAATCTATTAGGGTACAAGGGAGGATACAGGAGGAGAAGAGCTTACAATCTATTAGGATATAAGGGAGGATACAGAAGGAGAAGAGCTTACAATCTATTAGTATATAAGGGAGGATACAGAAGGAGAAGAGCTTACACTCTATCAGGGTATAAGTGAGGATCCAGAAGGAGAAGAGCTTACACTCTATCAGGGTATAAGGGAGGATACAGAAGGAGAAGAGCTTACACTCTAATAGGGTATAAGGGAGGATACAGAAGGAGAAGAGCTTACACTCTATTAGGGTATAATAGAGGATACAGGAGGAGAAGAGCTTACACTCTATCAGGGTATAAGGGAGGATACAGAAGGAGAAGAGCTTACACTCTATTAGGGTATAAGGGAGGATACAGAAGGAGAAGAGCTTACACTCTATTAGGGTATAAGGGAGGATACAGAAGGAGAAGAGCTTACAATCTATTAGGGTATAAGGGAGGATACAGGAGGAGAAGAGCTTACAATATATTACGGTATAAGGGAGGATACAGAAGGAGAAGAGCTTACAATCTATTAGGGTATAAGGGAGGATACAGAAGGAGAAGAGCTTACAATCTATTAGGGTGTAAGGGAGGATACAGAAGGAGAAGAGATTACAATCTATTAGGGTACAAGGGAGGATACAGGAGGAGAAGAGCTTACAATCTATTAGGATATAAGGGAGGATACAGAAGGAGAAGAGCTTACAATCTATTAGTATATAAGGGAGGATACAGAAGGAGAAGAGCTTACACTCTATCAGGGTATAAGTGAGGATACAGAAGGAGAAGAGCTTACACTCTATCAGGGTATAAGGGAGGATACAGAAGGAGAAGAGCTTACACTCTAATAGGGTATAAGGGAGGATACAGAAGGAGAAGAGCTTACACTCTATTAGGGTATAATAGAGGATACAGGAGGAGAAGAGCTTACACTCTATCAGGGTATAATGGAGGATACAGAAGGAGAAGAGCTTACACTCTATTAGGGTATAAGGGAGGATACAGAAGGAGAAGAGCTTACACTCTATCAGGGTATAATAGAGGATACAGGAGGAGAAGAGCTTACAATATATTAGGGTATAAGAGAGGATACAGAAGGAGAAGAAATTACAATCTATTAGGGTATAAGGGAGGATACAGAAGGAGAAGAGATTACAATCTATTAGGGTATAAGAGAGGATACAGAAGGAGAAGAGATTACAATCTATTAGGGTATAAGGGAGGATACAGAAGGAGAAGAGATTACAATCTATTAGGGTATAAGAGAGGATACAGAAGGAGAAGAGCTTACACTCTATCAGGGTATAAGGGAGGATACAGGAGAAGAAGAGCTTACACTCTATCAGGGTATAAGGGAGGATACAGGAGGAGAAGAGCTTACACTCTATCAGGGTATGTATAAATTGCATTGCACAGATGTTTATCATGCAGCAGAGGGATTGATTTATATTCTGACAGTCAGCGGGTGTGACAGGTCATTTCCAGCCGCCATGACAGGACGCTGATGTTATGCTGGAGTCGGGGGGCGCACTCAGGAAGTCGTGTCAGGTGACAGCTGTGACAGGTCCCAATCACTATGGTTCAAACACACGTTAGGCTGCTGATGAGAGGCTGACAGCTTCCAGTTATGTACACATGCCGCTTTCCTTTGATCCCAAGACTCTGGTGCCTTATAACTATTCTAAGCTCGCCTGGCTTTCTAAATCATTTTAAAGCAACAGATTACGTATGAAACAATACATTAAGGGATCAGCATAATGAGGCCTTGGATGACCACAACATGCTAAAGTCTCTGCACAGTTGACGGGCAGACTGATTCATTACTAGCGCCAGGTACCGAAAGATGAGCGTCTGTAGCGAGGCATTGAGAGCAACCGCTAGTAGTCGCTCCAGAGCGACAGGTATTACCTGTCGCTACCTGTCTCTCCCATACATTTCAACGTTCTTTTTCTTCTTTTTAAACAGGGATTTTTTTTTTTCGAAATTATCAAATAATTGTG
Organism: Gastrophryne carolinensis; assembly: GCA_027917425.1. NCBI lineage: Eukaryota > Metazoa > Chordata > Amphibia > Anura > Microhylidae > Gastrophryne > Gastrophryne carolinensis. Next base: position 36,926,699 of record CM051236.1, on the reverse strand, counting down.
TGACCTATCCTGGCCTAGAAAAAGTCATTTTAGAAAACTTTTTTGATTTATAATAATTTTTATGCAGAATTGTCCTTACATGTCTGGTATTAAAGTGTTCATGTTACAATGTAATAACAATGTAATTCCATATGTTTTCGCTTTGTTACTAGTGGATATGTGTTCAAAAACAGACTTTAATCACACAGCTTCTGGCGCTCTGGGCTACAACGACCCGATTTTGAGCGCCGGCGCTGTGTGAGGCTGTTTTTTTGATGAATATGGTGTGGGTCGGTTGCACTGAGCTGGTGCTACCGTACGCTCCCATACAGCCCTGTACTGGTGTTAGAGCGACTCACACAATATATTCATCAATGCTGGCCAGCGACTGAGACACTCTGAAACAGCGAACCATGGCCGAGCACAGTGACTACTAGCGGGCGCTCTTAATGCCTTGCTACAGACGCCCATCTATCGGTACCTGGCGCTAGTAATGAATCAGCCTGTTAGTTTGATCAGTAATTAACTGGCATATGAGTACCATTAAAGGGGTACTCACCAGTTTACTTCTGACGTTTATTATAAATAAGTTTTAATGACCGCTTATAGCCAGCAGATGGCAGCTCTGTAAGCAATATCATTAGCTTTTCTCGTCTTTTTAAAGCGGAACAAAACCCACCAGCATCCGGTCTGGAATCTAAAAGATTCCAGGGTCAGCCGCTGGCTCACCATACCACACCACACTCAAACGGAGCATGGCTCTTGTCCAGCGAGAGCTGCCTGCTGTGACTACATCATTCGACGGGCAGCTCTTATTGTTTAGAATGGGGAGCGCGGGGTGGGACAGGGGTGGGTGCGCTCACAAGGGGATGCGGCAGCGCGGGCTCCCTTCACTGTCGCATCCCCTTGATTCACTAAGAGTTGAAAAAAATTCTCATGGTAGTAAAAAAATCAATTCATGAGAAAAAAGCCTGAGAATTTCACTGTTACAGAATAACCAGATAAAAAGACAATGAAAGTCAATGGCACTTTTTTACTCCTGAGAAAATTATTGAAAGTTTTACTCCTTTTTAATCTGTAGTAAAAAAAGTGCCATTGACTTTCATTGTCTGCCTATTCTTTGTGAATCAAGGCCATAATCTGGTACGCATTTAAAGTGCCCCCAGGGCACCCTGATCGGGAAAACCCCCAGATCACCAAAACCAACTCACCTCTTCCCGGTCCTACGGCGCATGCCTGGCCACTCGTCCAATCAGCGCGCTTGGATCTGCTGATGTCACGTCGTCTAAGCCTTCGGAACCCAGCCATTTAAAGTGGACCAAAACCCAGGACTATCCTGGGTTTTGGTCCTTGCCCCCGGGGCACCCCGATCAGCGGTGCCTCGCTGTGTGAAACCGCCCAGGTCGCATGAACAAACTCACCTCTTCCCGGTCCTACGGCACATGCACAACCGCTCGTCCAATCAGCGCGCTCGAATCTGCCCCTTCATCCTGGAGCTTATTATGAGTGGATCCAAGCTTGCTGACGGCCGCACCCCCCGCTACCCACTAACAGGAGGAAATCGATCACCCCGGGAATCTTATAGATTCCTGGACCGATTGGTGTGGGTTTTGGTCCACTTTAAAGATATAATCTGGTACGCATTTAACCTTTATGGTGGTGGATTCACAATATTTTTATCTAGCACCTTTGGTGTATATGCTCAGCGGGAAGGATTAATCTCTGTTCTAAACCCGGGACAGTTTTGATATATTTTCTTATATATTTCTATATGGCTTTGGGATGCAGCCTGGACTTCCCTAGTGTCTTGAGTTACCGTATTTTTCGCCCTATAAGACGCACTTATTTTTCCCCAAAAGTGGGGGGAAAATGTCCATGCGCCTTATCGGTTGAATGCAAAAAAAAAAAAAAAACTCAGCCGTCCCTGGCACTCCCGCATTGCCTGTCACACTGCGGGAGCCCAGAGGAGCGGCGAGGGCTCTGTCCCGGCCCCGCCGCTGCAATTGCTGTCTTTTACCGGCAGCGATGACAGCGGCGGGGCCAGAGACAGCGCCTGCCGCTCCTCCATTTGCTGCCTCTTCTGCCTGGGGCACATGCGAGCACCCAGGTCAGGGCAGCCTATACTAATGGGGGGAGGGGGATGCCACACAGCCTATACTAATGGGGGGAGGGGATGCCACACAGCCTATACTAATGGGGGGAGGGGGATGCCACACAGCCAATACTAATGGGGGGAGGGGGATGCCACACAGCCAATACTAATGGGGAGGGGGATGCCACACAGCCAATACTATTGGGGGGAGGGGGATGCCACACAGCCTATACTAAGAGGGGGGTACACTGCCTATATGGGGAATAGGAGGGGGGGAATGCCACACTGCTTATGAAAATGGGGTGCACACTGCCTATATGGGAATGGGAGGGGGGATGCCACACTGGGTATATGGGGAATGGGAGGGGGAATGCCACACTGCCTATATAGGGAATGGGATGGGGGGGGTGCCACACTACCTATATGGAGAATGGGAGGGGGGAATGCCACAGTGGGTATATGGGGAATGGGAGGGGGTGAATGCCACACTACCTATATGGGGAATGGGAGAGGGGCATGCTGCACTGTCTATGGAGTGGGGGCATTCCACACTGCCTATGGTAATGGGATAGGGGGAATGCCACACTGTCTGTAATGGTGCGTTTTTGGTTTAAAATATTTTTTTCTTATTTTCCTCCCCCAAATCCTAGGTGCGTCTTATAGGGCGAAAAATACGGTATTTATTGAAATAATTTTAGATATCCTGCGCGGGAAAAAAAGTTTGTTGGGGTCTATTACCATCATATTACGTTAAGCTTAGGAAAATGTATGCAAACATTCATTATAAAAATATAAATGTGTGCGGCGCTTGACAACTTTGAAGGTTATTTAAGAAATGCTAGCGCTAGGTAGTGCCATGTAGCGGCAGGAAGCCTCTGGTGAACGCTGGGCGCTGTATGTGAAACCACATTTAATCTGGTGAGCGACTCTGACAGCGCCATGTAGCGTCACATGTATTATTACAAGCAGCTCAGTGTATAACGCCGGTGCTCTAGGCTCAGGAGCGCCATGTATTACCTTTCACTCAGTGTCGCTCTGCCATACATTTTAATGGTGTTTCATTTGGTTGTGTTTAAATAGCGTTTTGCTATTGTAAACTTTAACATTTTTGGCTCAAATCATTGTGTGTCCTCTCCTGCCTGGCAACCAAACACTTTCATTGTATTTTTATATTGTTATGCAGAATTGTATGTGCAGGTCGGTCATTGTCACAGTGTTAAAACAATGTGGTGCTGGTGGATATGTGTTGACAAACAGACTTTGATCACACAGCGCCTGGCGCTCTATGCTAGAGTGCCCAGTTTTAGAGCGCCAACGATGCGTGTGTGTAGTTTTCTCTTGAATACGGGCTTCAGCGCCGAGTGCCCGACACACTAGTGCTACCTATCGCTCGCTGCAGCATTGTCCTGTTGTTAGGTGTAGTGTGGTCTTGGGCACTTTGACCTCGGGACACCACCTAGCATTTGCGATTGGCTCTGCAGTGAATCAGAGAGAATCTTCTACTGCTCCCTCTACAGACATCACATTGATCAATGCTGGACGGGATAGTACAGTGCCACTTGTTCGCCCGCTACACTAGGTTATAGCGCCCGACACCCACTTACATCGTCTACTAGCGGTTGCTCTAAGCGCCGCTATACAGACGCTCACATGGCAATACGTGGTGCTAGTATTAAATCAGCCTCTTTATGTATAGGGAACAGGTAGTTAAAATTTTGAATCCCACCTCTGCTTACAGCCACTTCCATCCTTGTGTTGACGCCGGCCATTCGCCGAAACATATGTTGGCAAGTAGGAAGTGATGGCTGTGTGAATATTAGAAGATCACGCCGCTCTTTCTGGGTATCTGATATCACATAAAACATATGATTTGTATGACTCCGCCTCTTATTCTATGTTATTACCTGTTATTCTTGGGCCCTTATTTAACAAGGGATAGCGCCAGGTAGCGAATGGTGAGCGAACGGTAATGACGCTCACCGCCACGAGAACGCCGGCTCCCCTCCGCAATCACACATTTATCAAGCCGATCCTGCTTAGCAACTGACAGAGCGCCAGATAGCGAATCATTCATCATTATTCCAGCCTCACCCCACAGCGCCAGCGAGCGACCTTGAACAGCGACAGGTATGACCTCTCGCTACCTGGCGCTCTCCAATGCATTTCAATGGAGCAATCTTTAAATATTCTTAATTAATTGCTATTATTTTTTATTTTTTTTTTAAATGTCAAAAATTCTGTGACCACTTCTGCAATGTTTAAGGTAAGAAAAAAAAATTTGTGCAGAATTGATATTACAGGTCTGATATTAATGTATTCATATTACAAAATGTTTTGAAAAACATGTTTTTTTTTTTCTAAAAATATGGTTGTTTGGGGGTTAAAAAACTACTTTTAACCCATCGCCGCCAGCGCTCTGGGGTTTAAACAAGCATTTCACAGCGCGAGAATTTTTTGAGCGTGATTTGTTAATGAATATGCTGGGAGCCGTTCGCTGTCATGCGCTCCCATACAGCGCGGAACCTGTCAAACAGCGACTCCTAACCCCGTATTCAACATTACCGCACACCGACTGAGTCGCTGTCAACAGCCGAACAACGGCCAAGCACAGCGAATACTAGCGGGCGCTGTGAAAATAACGCTACTGTCGCTCATCTGTCGCTACCTGGCGCTATTAATGAATCGGCCTCCCCGTCTGTCGGTGTCGGTCTGTCGTGCCAAGTAAGTACTTTGTTTTGTTTTTTCTTTACTAAAGCGAGCTTTTCCAAAAAAAAGAAACTGATAGAAAAATCTGGATGATGGCAAACTCTATTTCTCCCAATTAAAATCAAATCTGGTTGTTTTGTAAAAATAAAATGTTCACTCCCAACAAAACACAGTAAAGCTTTCTGATGAGGGGACTTGTTTTCTGCAGCAAAGCGTCGGCCGCCTGTCCTGAGCTGACACCCGATGATGTATTGAGCGGCCTGCATTTGTGTTTTCGCCAGTGAATGGTAACTGAGGCAACGTAATTACTGTACCCACCTGCCCGCTTCTACGGCTGCGCACATCTCTGCATCTGGCCAGGGATTCTGAGAAATGGGGGGTTGCTACAGCGCCATACAGGCCCTTATTTACTGGGAGCCTGTGACATCACACAGAATCAAGATCAACAATGAAGAAACAAATAACTGATTCATTACTAGTGCCAGGCAACGGCAGATGACCGTCTGTACAGCGGCGCTAAGAACAACTGCTAGTGGTCGCCCTGATCGGCAGTGAGTCGCTGTAGTAACATTGCGGGTATTGATGAATTTGATGTGTGAGTCGCTATAACACCAGTACAGCACTGGGAGCGAACGGTAGCGACTGGTCAGTCTAAGCCACTCAATTTCATCAACAAAACAGCCTGAAACAGCGCCGGCGCTCATAACTGTGTCGCTGTAGCCCAGAGCGCCAGGCGCTGTGTGATTAAAGTCCGTTTTTGAACACATATCCCCCAGTAACAAAGCGAAAACATATTGAATTACATAGTTATAACATTGTGACATTAACACTTTAGTTCCAGAACTGTAATGACATAAAAAAATAAAAAAATCTAAAAAGTTTTCAAAAATATATTTAAATAGGCCAGGAGAGGTCACACAATGATTTGATACAAAACAAAACAAAATTATTAAGAGAAAACCCTGTTTAAAGAGAGGAAAAGTAACGTCCATTGAAATATATGGGAGAGCGACAGGTAATACCAGGATCTGGAAGCCAAAGCGCTGCCGGGATCCGCAGAGCGGTCTGTGATGGATGAATTGGTCGCTACGTGTCGCTTTAAGAGTCGCTCACCAGAATAACCTTCAGAAATGTGGTATTGCGTGCTGCGCCTGGCGTTCACCTGACGCTACCTGTCGCTTACAAGGCACTACCTGCCGCTATCCCTTGATGAATAAAGCTCTAAGATTCCTTGTTGTCATTTCAAAACAGAAACTGTGAGGAATCAGTATCTCTGCTCCATCGATGATACGGTTCCTTGATACAGGCCTTCAAGACCCTGCGGGGCCCCTTCACTGCCATCGGTAAAGAGAGCTCTGCAAGCCCTGTAGGAATGCCACCAGCTCAGTTTCATATACCTCTAGTATATTAACGGAATGATATCGGGCCAGAAGCCGGCCATGTACTATAACCAAGAAGCCCGCATTTAGGATCAAGATGACAGAGCAGCCCAATATGAAGTTATATATTTAATCGCTTTAAGAGCACACCAAACTATATACATACATGAGCAGATACATATACAGGTCAGAAGGGCAAATACAAGTTAGTAGGAAAATTTAGAATTGAACAGTTAAAGTGGACCAACACCCAGGATTTTCACTATCCTGGGTGTTGTTCCACTTCTGCGGGGCACCCCGCTGTGTGAAACCCCCCAGAAAGCCCCAAAAAACGTACCTCACCGCCGATGGACAAGCGAGGGACAAGCGGAGGCCGCCGCCGACCTCTTGTGCGTCCCTCTTACAGTGAGCGCATTTGTGAATGGCCGGCGCGGGTGCGCGCCCTGCTAGAGGGACGCGCGGCGGCGGCCCGCACATGCGTCGTTGGAACGGGAGAAGGTAAGGTTTGTGGGCGTCCAGGGGGTTTCCCACAGCGGGGCATCCCGATTTCGGATGCCCCGCGGGGAGGGAGCTGATCGGCCTGGGAATCTATAAGCCATGGGTGTTGGTCCACTTTAAAGCGGACTTTCACCCTGAATAAGAGCCTATCTTATATGTTTCCCACACCCTGTACATACAGATTGCTCACATTAAAAATCATCCTACCTGCATCTACTGCATGTTATGAGCCTTTATACATCCAAGATGGCGGCTCATGGAGTGTTTGAAAAATCGACAGTTAATGTAAAAATACCTGGGATAAGCACACATCTATGCTAGGATAAAGAGAACATACAGTATACACATAAGAGCAGACTAGATGGATCGTATGGTCTCCTTCTGCCGTCAACCTATGTTTCTATGGTGGGTTTTGTTCCGCTTTAATACCATACACCACTGTCCTATACGGCTCCTAACCTGAGATATCTGTAGACAGGGGTGGACTGGCCATAGGGAGACCCAGGACAATGCCCGGTGGGCTGCACTGCTTTGTGGCCAGTTGGGCTGCTGCTTTTAACATCCACATTTCATCCCTGCCCCCTTAGTCTCCCTCTCAGCCCCCTGTCCCCACAAGCCAAGGAATTCTTAGCCCCCAATGCTATAGCCCCGGCATCATGGTTGGTGGGTACCTCAGCAGAGACGTCTCGGGCCAGCCAGGTGCTGGTAAAATCTAGGGCTGATTTTTGGCCCCAGTCCATCACTGTATGTGTTTTTTAATTATTGGTCTCTAAATTCCAGGACCGGACAGGTTGGGTTTTGTTCTACTTTAAGGTAAGTGTAAATGAATGGCATTGTATCAGAGCACACAGGAGGCACACGGGGGTCTGTGTTTCCTCTGCTAGGCTTGCAGCCATTGTGACATGGCGGATGGAACTCCTATACTTGAATAAATAAAGATTCTCTTTCTATCATTCCAAAACCCTGTCCTTATCTAGTCCCAGCCTGGCAGCTCTTGTCCCGGGTGTTATCCCAGGTCACCCCGCATACTGCCCGGGATCAGGCTGTCTGCGTAAGTGCATCAGGAGTGACGACAAGACGGAACTTTGTCACAGATAAGTGGATGGAAACAATGTGGCACATAAAAGCGGTAACAGGAATACGAAACGTATCACTGCCATCTATACAGTGCAGAGCCCAGACATATCAGCAGCTCTATGGCCAAAGCACCTCCCCCTACAGGGTTGGACTGGAGTATATTGGGGGACCACCAGAGGGCCCACCGAGTATTCACTGCCAGGGCCTGCATCAGCATTGGGCTTACCAGGGCAGGTGCCGGGGGCCCCTGATTCCCACATCGTATGGTGGTCATGTGACACACCTCGTCCCAATAGTCATTTCCTATCCCCTATGCAGCCACCAGAGGGACCACGGGGTATTCACTGGCTGGGCCTGCATCAGCATTGGGCTTACCAGGGCAGGTGCCCGGGCCGCTGCATCCCACATCGCATAGGGGTCATGTGACACACCTCTTCCCAATGGTCATTCCCTATCCCCTATGCAGCCACCAGAAGGCCTACCGGGTATTTACTAGCAGGGCCTGCATCACAACTGGGCTTACCAGGGCACGTCCCCTGCGTCCAACATTGTATGGTGGTCATGTGACACACCTCTTCCCAATAGTCATTCCCTATCCCCTATGCAGCCACCAGAGGGACCACGGGGTATTCACTGGCGGGGCCTGAATCAGCATTGGGCTTACCAGGGCAGGTGCGGAGGCCCCTGCGTCCCACATCATATGGTGGTCATGTGACACACCTCTTCCCAATAGTCAGTCCCTATCCCCTATGCAGCCACCAGAGGGCCCACGGGGTATTCACTGGTGGGGCCTGAATCAGCATTGGGCTTACCAGAACAGGTGCCGGGGGCCCCTGAGTCCCACATCATATGGTGGTCATGTGACACAACTCTTTCCAATCGTTCCCTCTCCCCTATGCAGGATCCAGGAGCGTGCAGTAACCAGAACTGGTCATCGCAAAATTGTTTCTTTTCTTTCTTTCTTTCTTTCTTATTCCTTCTAATATGTCAGCCAATCGGTGACCTAAAAAATGTCGGGGGTGTGTGACCACAGTGATGGGGAAAGCAGTTATTTTCATTTTTAAACATTGTCTAAAGTGGACCAAAACGGATGGCGATCGGCCCGGAATCTATAAGATTCACGGCTGATCGATTCCATCCCCCCAAAACCGGGATGCCCTGCTGTGTGAAACCCCCGAGGTCGCCTATACACTTACCTTCCTTTCTGGTCCAACGGTGCATGCGCAGGCCACATCCCTGCTGTCCCTTTAGCAGGGTGCATGCCTGCGGCAGGCATTTGTGAGTGGCTGGCGCGGGCACACTTCCTGTTAGAGGGAAGCGGGGGATGCGTCCGTCAGCACGCTCGGAGTGCTTGCGTCACCGGGAAGAGGTGAGTTTGTTTTGGCGATCTACGGGGTTTTACACCCCCACCACAGGGGCAAGGCTCAAAACCCAGAATAGTCAAAATCTTGGGTTTTGGTCCACTTTGAGGTACTCAGGCGTGGAGCACGGTGGACCCTTTCTGGTTTTGGCATGCTTTAAAGTGGTCCAACACTATTGTACAAAATGGCTCACATCACAATATGTGGGGGTGTTTAGATTGCTGAAGCCCTCCTCCGTGCATAAACCTTTACAAACCCCACTTTCACTTACCTCCACCAGGACCCCCCGGAAAAACCCAGCATGTGGTCCACGTGTCTGCTGGCGGATGAAAAAGTAACTCTAGACCACGTGACCACTGGCAGCCAACCACAGGGCTGGGTTTGGTTTGGGGATTGTGGTGGAGGTAAATGAAAGTAGGGTTTGGGGGGGGGGATATGCACCAAAGGGGGGTCCAGCAATCTGGATGCCTCCCTGAAACAATGCAGTCCATCAATTATTTTTTAATTATTATTTTTTTTAATATTTTTTTTTATTTATTTTTTAATTATTATTATTTTATTATTTTCGGTGTAGGACCGCTTTAAAATGTACCAGCACCCTTAGCTTAAAAGGATATTAGAGTGGATGACTATCCTGGATTTTGGTCCTTGCCCCTACTGTGTGAGACCCCCCAGGTTGCCCGAACAAACCCACCCCTCCCTGGTCCTACGTCACATGCACGGTCGCTCGTCCAATCAGCATGTTCGGATCCGCTCAAGACCCTTTGAAGGTGAGTTTATGGGCAACCTCCTGATTCTGGATGCCCCGGGGGAGGGGGGGGGGGGAATCAATCTTATAGATTCCCTGGCTGATCTCTGTGGGTTTCGGTCCACTTTAATAGCTAGTTTGCTTAGTATTCGATAAATAAAAAATAATAAAAAGTGCAATTTCTATATTCTATTATTTGTCTAGGTCAGGCTCTTGTTTTCTTAAAGGGACGGTCCAGGCAGTGGCATTAATAAGGCCACCTGAAGCCTGTCCCGTGCGCATCTCCTCCATTTGCTGCAGTGCTGTAGATTCTGTAGCAGGTCTCCAAAATTTGCCCCTCATATCAATTTCATTCCTCCCAGACAGGGCCAGCTTTAGGTTTATGTGGGCCCTTGGGTGGCATGGTCTCAGTGGGCCCCTTTGTGGTGAACAGTAGTGTCACATCTGGATCTCTATTCCCCCTAAGGATCATGCTATTTGGTCTACATTGAAGCGCACCAAACTCCATTAAACCTGACCTCGGAGTCTAGATCCTCCTGATTTTGGATGCCCCTGTGAGTGACCCCCCCCCCCTTTGTTCATTACTTTCCTGGAACTGGTGAATGCGCTGTGGGATCGCCAGTTTGAGTTACCGGCCAAACCAGGGGGATTCTTTCACAAACAGGGGCATCCCAAATTGAGATGCCCCTTTAAATTGGACCAAAACTCAGGGTTAGAATTGCTTGTATAGTGGGCATGAGTAATGGGGTAATGCCAGCCATCCCAGCGGGATCCACACAGTAGGGTATCACAGGAAATCAGCTGGGTGGGCAACTTAAAAGCAGAACAAAACCCAGCACTTCCTCCCCTGGAATCTAAATCGAGATGCCCCGTTGTGTGGAGCCCGAGGAGATGTGGGCACCAGCTGTGGCGGTGCCCTTCCAGTCTGCTGCCGATCAAGAGCCGCCGCACACCCCAAAGGCCGGCCCTGTCAGTGGGCCCCCCCGGCAGCTGCCCCTCCTTGCCGAGTGCCAACGCCGGCCCTGCTCCACAACCACGCTCCAAATGTGGTTGGGTGGCCCATCCTGTTTCTTATCACTTTCAGCATGAGCCCGGCAAGCCACAATGGGCACGCTTCCTGGGATCACTTATGCTGGGAGCGCCGGGGACAGGGGTGTCTGTGCGACCACTTTAGGAGGTGGTCGTCTAGCAAGAGAATGGAAAGGAGGGACAACATTTAGAGACCTGCCTTAGAGACCTGCCAGTGTAGAACAGGAAATGAAGAGGTGAACTCCTTATTATTGCCATTGCCTGGATTGTACCCTTTAAAGCGGACCTTCACCCTGAATAAGAGCCTATCTTATATGTTTCCCACACCCTGTACATACAGATTGCTCACATTAATCCGGACCTTCACCCTGAATAAGAGCTTATCTTATATGTTTCCCACACCCTGTACATACAGATTGCCCACATTAATCCAGACCCTCACCCTGAATAAGAGCCTATGTTATATGTTTACCCTACCCTGTACATACAGACTGTCCACATTAAAAATCATCCTACCTGCATCTCCTGCATGTTATGAGCCTTTAAACATCCAAGGTGGCGGCTCATGGAGCATCAGGCAGCCTGCAAACAGGAAGTGTCTTCTGACTGTGCTGCTCTGCATTCTGGGATTGCTGACCTTTCCCTGACCCCAGCACTGCTCTGTCTGTGCAAAACACAGCTATAACCCGCCCCCTGTACTCCCCCCCCTCTCCTCTTCTGAGTATGTGATGCTTCTGAGTCAAGATGGCGGCGCCTTTATCCTAGAGTCCTGAACAGAGTTGCAGCCCGGTGGGGGAAAGAATAATAAGTAAGAGACTAAAAACGTAAAATATATTAATTTTAGATGCTGGTTAATAGTTTTTAAGGGTTTGGTCTTATCATTAAATCATGCTGAAGGTCCGGTTTAAATATAAGGAGGTTTTACCCCAAGAATCGCTACTGTACCCCCAGGAAAGTAGGTCACGCGTGTTCATTGCATCGGCCACATATTTATGACACATGTCTGTCGCCAGTTTAAGTCAAATGGGAATCACATGTTGGGATTTAAATAGCAGCGGGATTTATTTAAACGCAGGAAAAGCCCCCTAATCCCGGAGAGCAAGCACAACATCCTCTACGTTTCCAGACACATGAGCGAGAGCGGGATTGATGTGGACACGCTGGGCATCCACTATCCTATTAAAGGTGTCAGAGTGAGGCCCGAACGTCACCCCGAGCAAAGCACTCAGACACAGGAAATCGATTCCCAGCCTGAGCCATGGCGCTGCGGGGCGCTGCCTGTGAGTAATCGCCGCCTCGCTGGGTTATTACAGCCAATGTGATGGAATTATAGATCTTCTCTTTAATACATGACAATGGGCAACACACAAAGAAAAAATTTATCTAGAGATGCCTTCAAGTAGCATCTCCAGGGCAGACGCACGCGCTCACCCCGGGGCATCCGGATTTGGGATGCCCCCCCCTGTGTCAAACCCTCCAGGTCACCTGAAACCTCACCTTCTTTCCCGGTCCAACGGAGCATGCGTTTAAAGTGGACCAACACCCAGGATTTTGACTATCCTGGGTGTTGGTCCACTTAGGTGGGGCACCCCGATCGGGGGTGCCCCGCTGTGTGAAACCCCCCCAATCGCCACAAAAACTCACCTCTACCCGCTCCCACGTGACCTCGTCCGGCCAATGACAGCGTTCAGAGCCGCTCTGGTATGCGCGTCCAAAGCCGCTTGGACGCGCATACCAGAGCGCTGTCATTGGCTGCGTCTCTCGCTTCCCTCTAACAGGGAGCGCGCCTGCGCCGGCCATTCACAAAACGGCCGGCGCGGGAGCGCGCCCTGCTAGAGGGAAGCGAGAGACGCGGCCGCGTCTCGCGCATGCGCCGTTGGATCGCCGGTAAGGTAAGGATTGTGGGCCTCCTGGGGGGTTCCGAAATCGGGATGTCCCGCGGGGAGGGATCTGATCGGTCCGGGAATCTTATAGATTCCCGGGCCGATCCCCCCTGGGTGTTGGTCCACTTTAAACCGGTCGTTCAGCATGATTTAATGAAAAGCCCAAACCCTTAAAAAAACTATTCCCCAGCACCTCTAATGAATATATTTTAGAGTCACTTACTTATTATTCACTGGGATGCTACTCTGTTCAGGACTTTAGGATACGGGCGTCACCATCTTGCCTTAGAAGCATCACACATACTGAGGAGAGGAGAGTGGGATAAAGAACAGGGGTGCGGGGTTATAGCTGCGCTTTGTACAGACAGAGCAGAGCTGGGGTCAGGGAAAGGTCAGCAATCCCAGAATGCAGAGCAGCTTAGTCAGAAGACACTTGTCTGCAGGCTGCCTGATGCTCAATGAGCCACCATCTTGGATGTTTAAAGGCTCATAACATGCAGTAGATGCAGGTAGGATGATTATTAATGTGGGCAATCTGTATGTACAGGGTGTGGGAAACATATAAGATATGCTCTAAATCAGGGTTAGTGTCCAAAATCCACCCTGGAATCTATGAGACTCCAGGGCAGGCACACCCGCTCCCCCCGGGGCATCCGGATTTGGGATGCCCCGCTTTGTCAAACCCCCCAGGTCACCTGAAAACTCACCTTCTTTCCCGGTGCAATGGAACATGTGCGAGCAGCAACCGGATCCCCGGTATCCCTTTAGCAGGGAGCATGCCCGCACCAATGACTGGCGTGGGTACGCTCCCTTTTAAAGAGCAGCGGGGGATGCGGCCACCGCCAGTGCGGCCCCTCATCCAGTCAGCAAGCTCGCTTAGGGCCAACCAGCGCGCTTGTTCTCGTCTGCGCCATGGGAGTGACATACACACAGCGGGGCTGAGAGGAACAACACCCCGAAAAGTCGTGTGTGTTGTTTCTATTTAACTTTTCTTTCAGGCTGATTCATTACTAGCGCCAGGTAACGGCAGATAGGAGCCTGTACAGCGGCGATAAGAGCGACCGCTAGTGGTGGCTCTGATCGGCCGTGAGTCGCTATTACAGAGCGTCTCAGTCGCTGTAGTAACATGGCCGGCATTGATGAATTTGATGTGTTAGTCGCTATAACACCAGTACAGCGCTATATGGGAGCGAGCGGTAGCGACTGGTCAGTGTGAGTGACTCAAACCAGATTCATCCAAAAAACTGCGCCAGACGCTGTGTGATTAAAGTCTGTTTTTGAACACATATCCAATAGTAACAAAGCGAAAACACATGGAATGACATTGTTATCACATTGTAACATTAACACTTTAATACCAGACCTGTAATGACAATTCTGCATAAAAAAATAAAAAATCAAAAAACGTTTTCAAAAATGTATTTAAATAGGCCAGGAGAGGTCACACAATGAATCGATACAACAAAAAAAAAAATATTAAAAGAAAACCCTGTTTAAAGAGAAGTAAAGGAACATCCATTGAAATGTATGGGAGAGCGACAGGTAGCGACAGGTAATACCAGGAGATCTGGAAGCTAGAGCGCCGGCGGGATCCACTGAGCCGTCTGTGATTATGAATCGGTCGCTACATGTCGCTGTAAGAGGCGCTCACCAGAATGCCCTTCATAAATGCGGTATTGCGTGCCACGGCCGGCGTTCACCTGACGCTACCTGTCGCTTACAAGGCTCTACCTGTCGCTATCCCTTGATGAATAAAGCCCTTTCTTTCCTATCTTTATTTTTTTTGTTCCTTCCTTCTCACTTTACTTCTCTATCCTTCCTTCATTTTTCCTTTCTCTTTCCTTCCTTCCTCCCTTGTTTCTTTCTATAAAGAATAATAATAAAGAAATCAGCACCAATACTGGAGCTAAGCAGAATAAGCAAGCAGCATTCACCCTCAGTGCTCACTGTTTTACACCCGGAATGGGGCCGCAGCTAAAAATGCTGCCTGACCTAAAATGCAGAGTCATGGCAGATCTACAATTTACAAAGAGAAACAGCTTTTTTTTATTTGTCTGCAGTTGTCCATTCCCATTGGTTGGACGCTTTGATTTAAAGCAGACCTTCACCCTGAATAAGAGCCTATCTTATATGTTTCCCCCCCTCTACATACAGATTGCTCACATTAAAAATCATCCTACCTGCATCTACTGCATGTTATGAGCCTTTAAACATCCAAGAAGGCGGCTCATGGAGCATCAGGCTGCCTGTAAACAGGAAGTGTCTTCTGACTGCGTTGCTCTGTATTCTGGGATTGCTGACCTTTCCCTGACCCCAGTTCTGCTCTGTCTGTGCAAAGCACAGATATAACCCCCAACCCCCTGCACATCCCACTCTCCTCTCAGTATCCTAGAGTCCTGAACAGAGTTGCAGCCCAGTGGGGGAAAGAATAATATGTGTATATTATATTATGCCTTATTGCGCCTATGAATAAGTCAGAGTGACGAAACGCGTTGGGCGGAGCCTAAGCCAGATCACGTGACCCACGAAAAAAGCCGACGCTTGCCAAGTCCGGAGGCCTAGGACTCGGAGATACACGCGCCGTGCTGGCTGTCTTGTTTAAAACGCATTAGAAGGTTAGAGTGGAGGAAAGATATTTTCATCATCAAAATCCTTCTCAGCATTGTTTAATACAACGTCTGTAATTCATTACTATCTGGAGCACCTCCCCCTTTTAAATGAATCGATTGGTGATTATATACAAGCAAGGAATACTTTATTGATACAAATAAAGATTACCTATTTCAATATATGGATATAAATCACTAAGGAAATAAGTGGTGATAAATTGAGAAGCGCATTTCCAACATCTATCTGGTACGTGTGTGGTGTTTTAGGTGGTGGATACACACTGAACAGAAAAACCTGAAGGTTCACGTGGTGAATATAATTGAAGTTAATTGGATTGTCCCGCAGAGAATTACACATTGCTGTGTGTTTATCTATATCATATTGAGAGTCATTGGTGACAGACTCGGTTTTATTTCTCTTTGCGCTGTGGACTTTACTAATCTTTTAACTAATTTATAGAAATTATTATCAAGCGCGGCACTACATATTCGTTGTTATATTATATTAATAATATGTATATATATATATATATATATATAAATATATATATATATATATATATATATGTATATTAATTTAAGATGCTGGGGAACAGTTTTTTAAGGATTTGGGCTTTTCATTAAATCATGCTGAAGGTCCGCTTTAAGCAAGGCTTCCATCAGTCAGAAGCGGCTTCGCACCCCTGTAATGACACAGATGATTATCTATCCGTGTTTCCAGTATGTGAGCGGCCTCAGCGACAAAGATAATGAGATATTGGAAACACGATAAATGGACTAAGCTGCGCACAGCTCATGCGGCGTGATGGAGGATTCTCCGCACACAGACATTTACCCATCGTTTTTTATAAGGACAAAATGGAGCTTGTAATGAGCTGGAAACATCCATCACCTATATGACCGAGTAGGAACCCGCCCAGAGGCCCTGTTGCCGGGGATGTTTCCCCATCAGGCACACGGGTTGGTGCGCCAGGTGCAGCAAACATCTGGGTTAAAAGGAACCAAAAGCAGTTGGGCCGACATGAGTAGGTTTTACAGCTCCCAACTTGGGATGCCCAACGTTGGATATGGATTTCTGCCCAGAAAAGACTACAAGCAGCACAAAACCCATAAACGTACCTCCCCGCCTGAGTACCTTGGATGATGCGAATGGGGATATTTAAAAAAATAAAATAAAACAGTTTTTTCTACCACAGAGGCCACTCCCACCTGGCTTTTTTGAAATTGCCAATGGTCTGATCTAAAAGTAGACCAAAAGCCACAAACTGGGATGCCTTGCTGTGTGAAACCTCACAGGGCGCCCTATATTCTTACCTTTCCCCCGAGCACACAACGTATGCAAAGCCGGGCTGGCATCACTCGCCTACCTTCTTGGCTGTTCGTGTCCCCAATGGCTGAATGGCTGTGGGGGTTCCCATTTCCAGAGGATACCATAGTCCAAGGCATTTGACTATAGTATCCTCTGGAATTGGAAACAATGTGGGAGAGCTTATCACCTCATGTGGAAGAGCTCATGAACTCACGTGGGAGAGCTCATCAACTCACGTGGGGAATCCACTGCCTCATGTGGGAGAGCTCATCAACTCACGTGGGGAATCCACTGCCTTATGTGGGAGAGCTCATCCCCTCACGTGGGGAATCCACTGCCTCACATGGGAGAGCTCATCGCCTCACGTGGGGAATCCACTGCCTCATGTGGGAGAGCCCGTCACCTCATGTGGGAGAGCTTGTCACCTCATGTGGGAGAGCTTGTCACCTCATGTGAGAGAGCTCGTCACCTCATGTGGGAGAGCTCATCGCCTCATGTGGGGAATCCACTGCCTCATGTGGGAGAGCTCATCGCCTCATGTGGGGAATCCACTGCCTCATGTGGGAGAGATCATTGCCTCACGTGGGGAATCCACTGCCTCATGTGGGAGAGCTCATCGCCTCACGTGGGGAATCCACTGCCTCATGTGAGAAAGCTCATCACCTCATATGGGAGAGCATGTCACCTCATGTGGGAGAGTCCGTCACCTCAATTGGGAGAGCTTCTCACCTCATGTGGGAGAGCATGTCACCTCATGTGGGAGAGCTTGTCACCTCATGTGGGAGAGCCCGTCACCTCAAGTGGGAGAGCTTGTCGCCTCATGTGGGAGAGTTTATCACCTCATGTGGGAGAGCCCGTCACCTCATGTGGGAGAGCCCGTCACCTCAAGTGGGAGAGCTTGTCGCCTCATGTGGGAGAGCCCGTCACCTCATGTGGGAGAGCCCGTCACCTCATGTGGGAGAGCTAGTCGCCTCATGTGGGAGAGCTTGTTGCCTCATGTGGGAGAGCTTGTCACCTCATATGGGAGAGCATGTCACCTCATGTGGGAGAGCCCGTCACCTCATGTGGGAGAGCTCGTCACCTCATATGGGGGAACTCCTCACTTCATGTGGGAGAGCATGTCACCTCATGTGGGAGAGCCCGTCGCCTCATGTGGGAGAGCTCGTCACCTCAAGTGGGAAAGCTCGTTACCTCATATGGGGGAGCTCCTCACTTCATATGAGAGAGCTTGTCACCTCATGTGGAAGAGCTTGTCGCATCATGTGGGAGAGCTTGTCAACTCATGTGGGAGAGCACGTCGCCTCATGTGGGAGAGCATGTCACCTCGTGTGGGAGAGCTCGTCACCTCATGTGGGAGAGCTCGTCACCTCATGTGGGAGAGCTTGTCACCTCATATGGGAGAGATTGTCGCCTCATGTGGGAGAGCTTGTCGCCTTATGTGGGAGAGCTTGTCGCCTTATGTGGGAGAGCTCGTCACCTCATGTAGGAGAGCTTGTCGCCTCATGTGCGGAATCTGCTGCCTCATGTGGGAGAGCTTGTCACCTCATGTGGGAGAGCTCGTCACCTCATGTGGGAAAGCTCGTCACCTCATGTGGGAGAGCTCGTCGCCTCATGCCTCATGTGGGAGAGCTTGTCGCCTCATGTGAGAGAGCTCGTCACCTCATGTGGGAGAGCTCGTCGCCTCATGTGGGAGAGCTCGTCGCCTCATGTGGGAGAGCTCGTCGCCTCATGTGGGAGAGCTTGTCGCCTCATGTGAGAGAGCTCGTCACCTCATGTGGGAGAGCTCGTCACCTCATGTGGGAGAGCTTGTCGCCTCATGTGAGAGAGCTTGTCGCCTCATGTGGGAGAGCTCATCACCTCATGTGGGAGAGCTCGTTGCCTCATGTGGGAGAGCTTGTCGCCTCATGTGGGAGAGCTCGTCACCTCATATGGGAGAGCTTGTCGCCTTATGTGGGAGAGCTCGTCGCCTCATGTGGGAGAGCTTGTCGCCTCATGTGAGAGAGCTCGTCACCTCATGTGGGAGAACTTGTTGCCTCATGTGAGAGAGCTCGTCGCCTCATGTGGGAGAGCTCGTCGCCTCATGTGGGAGAGCTTGTCGCCTCATGTGGGAGAGCTCGTCGCCTCATGTGGGAGAGCTCGTCGCCTCATGTGGGAGAGCTTGTCACCTTATGTGGGAGAGCTCGTCACCTCATATGGGAGAGCTTGTCGCCTTATGTGGGAGAGCTCGTCACCTCATGTGGGAGAGCTTGTCGCCTCATGTGGGAGAGCTTGTCGCCTTATGTGGGAGAGCTCGTCACCTCATGTGGGAGAGCTTGTCGCCTCATGTGGGAGAGCTTGTCGCCTCATGTGGGAGAGCTTGTCACCTCATGTGCGGAATCCGCTGCCTCATGTGGGAGAGCTTGTCACCTCATGTGGGAGAGCTCGTCGCCTCATGTGGGAGAGCTCGTCGCCTCATGTGGGAGAGCTCGTCGCCTCATGTGGGAGAGCTCGTCGCCTCTCATGTGGGAGAGCTCGTCACCTCATGTGGGAGAGCTCGTCGCCTCATGTGAGAGAGCTCGTCACCTAATGTGGGAGAGCTCGTCGCCTCATGTGGGAGAGCTCGTCGCCTCATGTGGGAGAGCTCGTCACCTCATGTGGGAGAGCCCGTCGCCTCATGTGCCGATTTCATTTTTGAATCCTGTCTCCCATTAGGAAACAAGCTCTCCCACATCAGCTCTCCGTCACCCCCCCCCCCCCCCCGTCCCTACAGACGACTCACGTTCCGCTTGGCAGACAATGGCCTCTATTCTCCAGGACATGCGTCTATGGTGTCCTCTGGAAATGGGAACCATTCACAAACACTGATGGGAGCGTTTGTGTTTCGCAATGCTAAATGCTGAAGCTCAATACTACTATTTAGGCCAATAGGACCTGGACTTAAAGGGAACCTCCACTTTCATAGACTTTCCATACAGACATCTGCCAGAGGGACACAAGGCTCGGTAGATGGGTGTCTGGAGATGGGTGTGTGCTGTGTATTTTCATACTTTCCAGCCAGAACCAGTGCAGCAACCGGCTTCAAATACAGGGACTGAGGGAGTAATGGTCACTACAGCAGGCCTGGTAAAAGACTCCAGGGCCAACTGCTAGCCTACCCCCGGTACGAGATGCCCAGCTGTGTGAGCTCCAGGGGTCTCTGGTAATCTCATCTGGCCAGCATTGTAATCTCTGTTATTTGACAATATCAAGACAGCCAATAAGTGATCTCAAAATGGCCTTGGCCCGGGGGCTGTGTTGGGCTTGATTCGATTAAAGCAGAGCAAGACCCAACATTTTTTACCAGCTGGGGTTTTTGGTTCACCTCACTAGGCCAAGGCCACCAACAGGAAATTTTGAACCCCATAGAAAAACAATTTCAGCCCCCCCATGTGATGGCTTGGCCACCACCTGGTCACTGAAGTGCAAAAGGCCACAAGAACAGCTTAAAGAGGAACAACACACATGAAATTGACTTTCCTATTTGTTGTTCCTCTCTGCGGCGGCATCTCAAATTGGGATGCCTTGCTGTGTGTACCCTCCAGGTTGCCACGTTTCACTCACCTTCCTTCTGCTACCGTGGTGCGCTGATTGGCTGAGCGGCTCGCTCAGTCAATCAGTGCGCTCCCTGTCACTCAGCTCTCTTCGTCGGAGGACGGCTAAGCTGCCTGGGTGGCTGAGCAGCCGAGCGGCGCCGCCAGTGGCATCCCTCGCCCACCTGGCAGCCCCTCACCCTTGGAAGCGGCACGGGAGCCGCGTGCGCATGTGTTTTTTCTGCTTTTCCCTCTCCTGCATTTGCACTTTGGACGGCCCTGACATATTGCTTGGTAACTCCTTATACAGTTGCTGGCACTTGCTCTTTTTTGTGTCATTGACTGTAATTTGAATGTTTATTTTTAATTGTATATATCTGTCCTTGGGATATTCTGTGCATTATATTCACATATTCACTTTATGTATTTATTCTATTGTTTATATATACACCTCATGAAGTAATTGTGATTATTTAGGATTGCACTGGCCACGTTGTGATTGTTCTAATAATATTGCACTTTATTGAGATAACATTATAGCACTTTATTTTGTATATAGGTTAATCTAACCACATTGAATTTTGGGTATTTTTTGTGCCGGCACAAAAATATAGGATTGCTTTTTGATATAACTCAAGGGTTGTTCCGTCTAATTGTACCTTATTTATGGCCTTAATAGGCAGAGACTATACATTAATATCGTTTTTGGAGATTATAGGGAGTTTTTGCAGCAGTGTTTTTAAGTGTCTCGAGTTTTATGTATTTTAGCCCACATTGTTTTTGAGTGTAATTAATTTTCAATAAAATATGTACATTTTGATATTGGTTCGCTGATCCTCTTTGGGAGGGAGGTGTGGCTTAGGTCCACGTCCGTTCCATCAAGGTTATTCATTTGGGAGTGAGCACATTGATTAGCATTGTAGGTGGTGCACCCTTGCTTTCAATACATGTGGCAGCCATGACGTGACCACGCTGCCCGTTCAGGAGGGTCAGGGGAACACACGGCTAGGAACCGGAACACACAGACATGGCGAGGGCTCTGGGAGAGGATGAGTGTTCTGGGGGGTTTCACGCAGCGGGGCATCCCATTTCGGGATGTTCCGGGGACTGGGATCGGGCGAATCCAGGTCGAATCTAACTTCGACTCACCTTCAAAGGACATCACTACTCATAGTCTAGTCTCTAGCCCCTTGATGATGTAATGAGCAACGAAAAAAAAACCCCTGTGTTCAGCTCTGCTCGTTTTGACATTCTGGAGTTCTCTTTTTGTAATCAACCTACTTTTCTGGAAACAGCTTTTAAACCTCGACGAGTGAAACAAGCACAATTTGTTAGGTGGATGGATCAGGTGCTTGGTTGCCCGCAGAGAACTAGTGCCCATAAAGAACATGAAATAATGAATTTCGGGAGCGTGGGGAACCAGCCTGGTATGTCTGCCTTGTTATAGACACTGAGGAAGTGGCTTATTAAAAGGAAAGCAGCAATAGAGACAGCGCTCCGGGGTACGGCGTGAAGGCCATCCGTTTATCTTCCTGACAGACGTCCCCTGAAAGTATCATTACCCCGAAATCTAATGAATCACAATCTAATGGAGGGGGTGAGGCGAGGCCGCCATTATATTACACAGCCCTTCTCATAGGTTCATAGAAAAATGTAAAATATGGATGGCTCAAAATGACATCACTAAGAGCTATAGGCATCTAAAATATTCTGATAGCAAGATAATTCTGTTGGTGCTACAGTAGAACGTCTGTTTTATGATGACCTAAATCTCCTGGCTCCCAGGATGCACATTTGTGTTCCAGCTTTACAAACGTTCTGAATCCGTGATCTGAGCTCTGATCTTTCCAACCTGACCTCGACTCGGGTCCTTCCACCCTGACCTCGACACGGGTCCTTCCACCCTAACCTCGACTCGGGTCCTTCCACCCTGACCTCGACTCGGGTCCCTCCACCCTGACCTCGACTCTGGTCCCTCCACCCTGACCTCGACTCGGGTCCCTCCACCCTGACCTCGACTCGGGTCCCTCCACCCTGACCTCGACTCGGGTCCCTCCACCCTGACCTCGCTTCGGGTCCCTCCACCCTGACCTCAACTCTGGTCCCTCCACCCTGACTGCAACTCTGGTCCCCCCACCCTGACCTCAACTCTGGTCCCTCCACACTGACCTCAAACCTGGTCCCTCCACACTGACCTCAACTCTGGTCCCCCCACACTGACCTCAACTCTGGTCCCTCCACACTCACCTCAACTCTGGTCCCTCCACACTGACCTCAACTCTGGTCCTTCCACCCTGACCCCAACTCTGGTCCGTCCACCCTGACCTCAACTCTGGTCCTTCCACCCTGACCTCAACTCGGGTCCTTCCTCCCTGATCTCAGCTCTGATCCTTCCACCCTGACCTCAACTCGGGTCCTTCCACCCTGACCTCAACTCGGGTCCTTCCACCCTGACCTCAACTTGGGTCCTTCCACCCTGACCTCAGCTCGGGTCCTTCCACCCTGACCTCAACTCAGGTCCTTCCACCCTGACCTCAACTCGGATCCTTCCACCTTGACCTCAACTCGGATCCTTCCACCTTGACCTCAACTCGGATCCTTCCACCTTGACCTCAACTCGGGTCCTTCTACCCTGACCTCAACTCTGGTCCTTCCACCCTGACCTCACTTCTGGTCCTTCCACCCTGACCTCAAATATGGTCCTTCCACCCTGACCTCAAATATGGCCCTTCCACCCTGACCTCAAATATGGTCCTTCCACCCTGACCTCAAATATGGTCCTTCCACCCTGACCTCAACTCTGGTCTTTCCACCCTGACCTCAAATCTGGTCCTTCCACCTTGACTTCAAATCTGGCCTTTCCAACTTGACCTCAACACTGATCTTTCCAACTTGACCTCAGTTCCGGTCCTGCCAACTTGATCTTGACTTTGGCTCTACCAAATTGCCAGCAGGTCTTGCTCCAGCACCATGGTGCAGTTCTATGCCACATAGTCCGTCTCTGGTAACATACCTGTCACCGATTTTCTGCCAGAAACAGCTGAAGTTACATCATCATTGGACGCTGCTTGCATTCCAGAAAGATTAGACAGGAATAGTAAGGGGTTGGAGTAATGGAGCAACGCAGTGTATGTTAAGGGGAAGTGGGGTGAGGGCGTGCACAGGCTTTTATACTCATCTCCATTCAAAGGACGGAACTGAACAAAATGCTAAATTACAGGAAGCAAACATTTACTAAGAGAAGAAAAGGGACTCCCCGGTGACACTGAGGACAGGACGGAAGAGCCAGCTAAATATAGAGACTCGTGCTGACCATCGATGGAGCAGCCAAGGCCATATACTGTATATCATGTTTAACAAGGAACACTAAGTGGGGCAGTGGCAGGGATACCCCCCCCCCCCCCCCGCCCCCCAGAAGGGCAGGGAAGTGTATGAACTTTTTGGATAACAATTTTTTTTTTACTATTTTTTTTACTATGCATCTCCCTGGTATAATACACTTTCTGCATCCTGGGAACCACCAGTACAAACACACACACACAATGCAAATATCTAAAACATAAATTGTATTTAGACTTTAAACAAAGAAATAAGATCTGGACATACAGAGGTGAACACTATGAAAGATTGTAACACTTTCCTAAGAGAAGTATCTTATACAGGCACCTGCATGTCACACGTGTAACAAGACAAATGTAACAAAAATAAAGATACACAATCCACTTGGAAAACTGCCAGCAGATTAGTTTGATACATATGTGACACACTGATTCAAATCTGATATAACGTATAGGTCCAAGTTCACACTTTGGATACTACAATCCCATGCAAAAAACTACTTGTAAATATACCAAAAAAAGAAGAGACTATGAACATTTATTTACAACTGCAAAATCTGACCGCACCAGGGTTTAAAAAAGGGTCTTATATGCAGGGATACTACAAAGTTTCTATTGCAAGGGTAGGCTGCCTATCTACATACAATATCGCCATCACTTACTAGGCCCGATTAGGGGATTACAATAAGAAAAATGGTCTAAGATCTATTAAGGCCCAATGAGGCCTTATTCGGTGATCCTGTGCTGTTCAAATGTGGCCGCTGCAGAGGAAAGCCCTCTGTTTGATGTTGCATTTGAACAACGTAGGATCCCGAAATTAGGTGAGTATGTGATTTTGAATGTGGGGCTCCATAGGGCTTTGGACAGTGGGGCATCAATATTCCCCCTAGGATGCATTCTAATGGACTGAATCCTGCAATCTTGACTATCCCAATTTAATTTAGGATGCCCCTGTGTGTAAATCACTGCCACCAGCCACTGCCTGCCTGTGTCATCTACCACCTGCCACTGCCCTCTACTACTCACCTAACCCCTTCACCCCCTGCTGCTGCCCTCTGTCCCCCTGCTGTCCTCTACCACTCATCTAACCTCTCTACCCCCTACCGCTGTCCTCTACCACTCACCAAACTCCTCCAACCGCTACTGCTTTCCTTCACCTAACCCTTCCACCTCCTGCTGCTGTCCTCAACCACTCTCTTAACCCCTCCACCCCTTTCACTGTCCTCTACTGCTCACCTAACCCTGCCATCCACTGTCACTGTCCTCTACAGCCAACCTAGCCCATGCATACCCTTCCACTGTCCTCTACCGCTCACTTAGCCCCTCCAGCCCCTGCTGCCACTGTCCTCTACCACTCACTTTAGCCTTCCACCCACTGCCGCTGTCCTATACCCCTCAGCCCTTTGCTGCTGCCTACCATCACTTACCTAACCCATCCACAACTTACTGCTGTCCTCTACCATTCACCTAACCCCTCTACCACCTGTGGCTTTCGCCATCCACTTCGTAACCCCTCAACCCCCACCCACTGCACTCTACCACTCACCCCCACCCCCTGCAGTTGTCCTCCACTGCTCATCTAACCCTTCCCCTCGGAAACAGACCTGCACCTCTGACCTAACCTAGCAGAAGGCTCAGCAGCAGCAAGGGCCCAGCAGCAGCTGTGGCAGAGTAGGAGGGGGCATAAACTGGAGGACCAGATGGGCAGCGAGTACCAGGGCAATTAGCAGTAGGATCTGGATGTGGTGGTGAGTACTGAGAGGCTGAGCCACAAGGCAGTGCAATGCAGGTAACTGTAAATAAATCTAGCCCAGTGTGCAACAATTTCCAGGTCCCGCTGGAAGTGTTGTCCTTCCTCTCCTGTCTGTCTCCTTATTGATGAAAATCACTTGCGCATTCTGCTTTCAGTCCCCACCCCGTCGATGTGGTCCACCAATCAACCTTTGGGTGACTAGGAGTGGAAACACCCCCCACTTCCTGCCCAGATGTCCTGAGTCTGGACAGTCTCTCTTCACCTCCTCCCTCATCTCAGTGTGCTTACATCACATTGCATCGCTGTTGCCACACCCACTGTTTCTCCTAATTTTTTTTCTCTGCATCTCCAATGCTCTAATACTGTTACAAATAACTTAGGAACTACAGGTTCTTTTTGAAAACGGATTGAAGTTTGGGACAGTGCAATGTGTAGCCCGAGACAATGGGACAACAATTGGGATTGACTTTAGTATAACTTTAAAGCACCAGGAGAAATAGGTAGGTATCTTTGCACTGCAGGAAACACAGATGGCAGAAGAGGAAGGGTTAAAAGATGAACGATCACCAGGATTTTCACTATCCTTGATTATGATTTAGTCTCGAGCAGGGGCATCCCAATATAATAATTTTTCCCTTGCCAGTGATGTTTGATGTTGCATTTGAACAACGTAGGATCCCGAAATTAGGTGAGTATGTGATTTTGAATGTGGGGCTCCATAGGGCTTTGGACAGTGGGGCATCAATATTCCCCCTAGGATGCATTCTAATGGACTGAATCCTGCAATCTTGACTATCCCAATTTAATTTAGGATGCCCCTGTGTGTAAATCACTGCCACCAGCCACTGCCTGCCTGTGTCATCTACCACCTGCCACTGCCCTCTACTACTCACCTAACCCCTTCACCCCCTGCTGCTGCCCTCTGTCCCCCTGCTGTCCTCTACCACTCATCTAACCTCTCTACCCCCTACCGCTGTCCTCTACCACTCACCAAACTCCTCCAACCGCTACTGCTTTCCTTCACCTAACCCTTCCACCTCCTGCTGCTGTCCTCAACCACTCTCTTAACCCCTCCACCCCTTTCACTGTCCTCTACTGCTCACCTAACCCTGCCATCCACTGTCACTGTCCTCTACAGCCAACCTAGCCCATGCATACCCTTCCACTGTCCTCTACCGCTCACCTAGCCCCTCCAGCCCCTGCTGCCACTGTCCTCTACCACTCACTTTAGCCCTCCACCCACTGCCGCTGTCCTATACCCCTCAGCCCTTTGCTGCTGCCTACCATCACTTACCTAACCCATCCACAACTTACTGCTGTCCTCTACCATTCACCTAACCCCTCTACCACCTGTGGCTTTCGCCATCCACTTCGTAACCCCTCAACCCCCACCCACTGCACTCTACCACTCACCCCCACCCCCTGCAGTTGTCCTCCACTGCTCATCTAACCCTTCCCCTCGGAAACAGACCTGCACCTCTGACCTAACCTAGCAGAAGGCTCAGCAGCAGCAAGGGCCCAGCAGCAGCTGTGGCAGAGTAGGAGGGGGCATAAACTGGAGGACCAGATGGGCAGCGAGTACCAGGGCAATTAGCAGTAGGATCTGGATGTGGTGGTGAGTACTGAGAGGCTGAGCCACAAGGCAGTGCAATGCAGGTAACTGTAAATAAATCTAGCCCAGTGTGCAACAATTTCCAGGTCCCACTGGAAGTGTTGTCCTTCCTCTCCTGTCTGTCTCCTTATTGATGAAAATCACTTGCTCATTCTGCTTTCAGTCCCCACCCCGTCGATGTGGTCCACCAATCAACCTTTGGGCGACTAGGAGTGGAAACACCCCCCACTTCCTGCCCAGATGTCCTGAGTCTGGACAGTCTCTCTTCACCTCCTCCCTCATCTCAGTGTGCTTACATCACATTGCATCGCTGTTGCCACACCCACTGTTTCTCCTAATTTTTTTTCTCTGCATCTCCAATGCTCTAATACTGTTACAAATAACTTAGGAACTACAGGTTCTTTTTGAAAACGGATTGAAGTTTGGAACAGTGCAACGTGTAGCCCGAGACATTGGGACAACGCTTGGGATTGACTTTAGTATAACTTTAAAGCACCAGGAGAAATAGGTAGGTATCTTTGCACTGCAGGAAACACAGATGGCAGAAGAGGAAGGGTTAAAAGATGAATGATCACCAGGATTTTCACTATCCTTGATTATGATTTAGTCTCGAGCAGGGGCATCCCAATATAATAATTTTTCCCTTGCCAGTGATCCCGTGGGGCATGCACATGCTCTCCTCCAATCAGTGGCTAGTGCTCCGTTCAGCTTTACTAAGCCACTATGACAGAGCTGAAATCAGAGTGACTTAGTAAAGCTGAATAGAGCCTGAGCAGCTCACTGCTCCCCTTGCTCCTGGCTATGTGTACCCATGCCAACCATTCAAAAAAGCTCCAGAGATTGCAGCACAGCTCGCATGTGCATCCTGGAACCCTAATGTGAGTATACAAGGCAATCTGGAGCATTTAACACGGTGCACCCTCATTTGGGATAGGAAATCAGAGGGTCCTGGAGTCTTTAAGCACCCTGTGGAGCAGGACCACTCCTTCATCCAAAGGGAGCATGTCTGTGCTGGCCATTCACAAATGGCTGGCGCGGGCACACACCCTGCTAAAGGGATAACGGGGATGCGGCTGCAGCTCGCACATGTGCCGTTGGACCGGAAAAAAAGGTGAGTTTCCGGGAGACCTGGGGGGTTTCACATAGCTGTGGAATCCCGATTCTGGATGCCCCGGGGGGAGGGAATCCAGCGGCCCTTGAATCTTATAGATTTCAGGCCGATGGGCGTGGGTTTTGGTTCTTTTTAAAGTGGACCAAAACCCACGTTGATTGGTCCAGGAATCGCCTTTCGATTACCTCCCCCTGGGGCATCCAAAATCAGGATGCCCCACTGTGTGAAATTCCCCAGATCGCCCCATACACTTACCATGTTTCAAACGGCACATGCGCAGGCAGCGGCCGCATCCCTTTTATCCCTCTAGCAGGGCGCATGCCCGCACCAGCCATTTGTGGATGGCCACCATGGGCACGCTCCCTGTTAGAGGGAAGCGGGGATGTTGCCGCCAGCGCGCTGGCCTTAGATGAAGGCTTAGACGGCGTGACGTCAGCGGCTCCGAGTGCGCTGATTGGACGATCAGCTGCGCATACGCCGTAGGACTGGGGAGAGTTGAGTTGTGCTCGGCGATCTGGGGGGTTTCACACAGCAAGGCACCCCCGATCAGGGTTTTGGTCCACTTTAAGCCTGTGTGAGCCAGGTGCAACATCTCTTTTGGGCGCTCTAGTAACCTGGCCGGCACAGATGAATGTGATGTGTGTTGGGCGCTCTAACAACAGTATAACGCTGCAGCGAGCGCCAGGTAGCGCCAGCTCAGTGTGTCCGACACACACAGCATCGGCGCTCTAAATCTGGTCACCGTAGAGCTTAAATTGATTAAAGTTTTTGAACACATATCCACCAGTAACAAAGCGAAAACACATGGAATGACATTGTTATAACACCCTGGGACAATAAAACTTTAGTGCCAGACCTGTAATGACAATTTTGCATAAAAATAATATAAGAAGTCAAAAAAATTTATGAAAGGTCACACAATGATTGGAGCGAAAAAAAATGCAACACGTTATTTATACACAACTAATGAAACCCCATTGAAATGTATGGGAGAGCAACACTGAGCGACAGGTACTACATGGCGCTCCTGAGCCTAGAGCTCCGGCGCTATACGCTGAGCCACCTGTAATAATACATGTGACGCTACATGGCGCTGTTAGAGTCGCTCACCAGATTCGCTTTCTTAAATGTGGTTTTGCGTACAGAGCCCGGCGTTCACCAGGCGCTGCCTGCTGCTACGACGCGCTACCTGGCGCTATCCTTTATTAAATACCCCCCTAGGTGAGTGTAGAGAAATTTCTGACTTGCTATCCTGGATAAATCACCCACACCATAATAATGAAATGTATAGGACAACAACATAAAAGCACCTACCTTGCCCGGTAAATCAATTTCAAGGACTGAGAGCTAAAAATGTGCCGAAATGAATTCCCCACCCTTCCCAACCCAGGCCCAGATTCTCCTGCGGCCAATCAGCTGTTTGTGACTCGTACAAGGGAGGGGCATCAATTCAAAAATCAAGCAGCGCCTTTTAAATGTTTTTCTTTTACAATTCTTGTCTATTGTCAAAGTTTTCTGAACACATGTGATTGTAGTCTTATCGGTGTCGCGCTCTGATATATTTCCTAACTGGAAACAATCGGCTGCATGCGACGCCGCTGCAGAGAAACAATTGTTGCGGCAACTTCGCATCCCAGAGGAAGTTTACACTCTCTATCGAGAATATTTCCTCAGTCCTTGAAAATGTAAAAAACCTCGGCTTCCTTTCCGTTTGATTAAAAAGAACAAAAGCTGTGATTTTCAAGGCGTGTTACAAAACACCAATGAAATATTCAACTGCTTAAAAGTACCAGCTGCAATGTTTTTCCTAGATGGTATTATAACAGAAGATGATGTCATAAAATATAAGATGTAATATAATGAGATGGGTTAAAAAATACTGTAACATAATGTAATATGGAGTATACATCTAGCGTAATGGGGAGGTTTTCTTGCGGGCACTAGATGAGCGTCTCTTCTGAGACGCTCTCAGCATCAACAACGTCCTACAACAAGGGGGGGGGGGGGGCTGGGGAGACATTAAAAAAACATTGGGAATTGCGCAGCACAAGTTCAAAAAATACATCCAAAACAATTCCAAAAAGTCCAGTGATCTCATAGCACACGCATCAGCCAAACTAAAGTGACCTAAATAATTATAACCATCCCAGTCTATTTAAATGTATGGGATAAGGCCACATAGTGTAGGGTGAGCGCCTGGTCCTATTTGGCGCTGTAGGGAACTCAGAGGCCGATTCATTAATAGCGCCAGGTAGCGACAGATGAGCGACTGTAGCGTGATTTTTACAGCGCCAGCCAGTATTCGCTGTGCTTGGCCGGCGTTTGCTTGATGACAGCGACTCAGTCGGTGTGCCGTAATGTTGAATACGGGCTTAGGGGTCGCTGTTTCACAGGTTCAGCGTTGTATGTGAGCGCCTGACAACGAATGGCCAGAGCGAACGGCTTGCTTCATATTCATTAACAAATCACGCTCCGAATTTGCTGGAGCTGTCCATTCCTTGTTTAAACCCCAGTGCGCTGGCGGCGATGGGTGTTAACTAGTTTTTAACCCCTAAACAACCATATTTTTTGATTGTAACATTATACATGTTTTTTGAATCATTTTGTAATATGAATACATTAATATCAGACCTGTAAGATCAATTCTGCACAATTTTTTTTTTTTTTAATTTTTTTACTTTAAAAAAAAAACCTAACATTGCAGAAGTGGTCTCATAATTTTTGACATAAAAAAAAAAAAAAAAATACCAATTAATTATGATTAATTAAAGATTGCTCCATTGAAATGCATTGGACAACGCCAGGGAGCGACAGGTCATACCTGGCGCTGTGAAGGAATTTGCAGCGGCGCTGTTCGTTCCAGGCGGCTTCATGATGAATCCCGCGCTAGCCGTCGCTCTCGCCGGCGCTAGCCTCATTTAGCTTGATAAATGCGTCATTGTGACCGCCGCCGGGCGTACTTGAGTCGGTAGCCGACGATAGCTGGCGGTACCTGGCGCTCGTCAGACATTACCTGGCGCTAGCCCGTGATAAATAAGGCCCTCAGCGCCGGCTCAGGGAACACTACCTTGCACTATCACAGGCACTTTGGCCTTTTGACTCGATAAATACTCCTTTTGCACTGGGACCTGACATTCACCTGACGTTCATCTGGCACTACATGGCACTATGTGGCCTTAACGTTTCTTAAATAAATCTCATAGTATTTTACAGTAATATTATATATATATATATATATATATATATATATATATATATATATATATATATATAATGTACTGTAATAATATATGGAATATAAAGAAAGTAATCCCCTTGATGAAGAGAATATGGCAGGATTTTAAACAGGGGGGAAATAAAAAAAAGCTAGCACTGTTATATAAAGCAAGAAATATAAAGCTAATACTATAATATAAAGCATGTATTATAAATCTACAACTGTAATATAAATATGAAATAAAAAGCTACTACTGAAAAATAAAGCATGTATTATAATGCTACTACTGAAATATAAAGCATGGAAGACCCCCAATTCAAAACCTATATAGAGAGTCTGTGCTGGGGACCCCCTACTCACAACCTATAGAGAGTTTGGTCTAGGGACCCTAACTCACAATCTATATAGTCTGTGCTGAAGACCCCAACTCACAACGTATATAGAGAGTTTGTGCTAGGGACCCAACTTACAATCTATATAGAGAGTCTTTGCTGGAGACCCCAACTCATATGGGTTGATTCAAAGAAACATGTAACAGCTTGGATTTGGCTCACGATCATCCTATTTTTTACGTCCGCTCGTGCGTTCGTATGAACTTGCGAGTGATTCAATAAGCAAATACGTTTCTATCCTAAAAGATACGTCCGTTCGTATGATATCTCCCGAACTTGCCTCAGTCAGTTGTCAATCGTAAAAATCACGTTCATGTGCTCACCTGTTGCGGCGGCAGCCTGTTTTTTCGGCTGCTTCCATCGTCCAGCTCTTCCAATTACTTGCGTTTGCCTCTGGTTTTCATTGGTTTTTGGCCTCTTAGATTCGTGCGTTCGTATGTTTATAAGATCTTGCGCATGCGCACCCTCAACCAGAAACTTACATAAACCCCGTAGCGGCTGCATCCAACTTCATTTCTCGGTCCCTCAAACTTACCTAAACCCTTTAGCGCTTGCATCCAACTTCATTTCTCGGTCCCTCAAACTTACCTAAACCCCTTAGCGCCTGCATCCAACTTCATTTCTCGGTCCCTACAACTTCCCTAAACCCCTTAGCGCTTGCATCCAACTTCATTTCTCGGTCCCTCAAACTTACCTAAACCCCTTAGCGGCTGCATCCAACTTCATTTCTCGGTCCCTCAAACTTACCTAAACCCTTTAGCGCTTGCATCCAACTTCATTTCTCGGTCCCTCAAACTTACCTAAACCCTTTAGCGCTTGCATCCAACTTCATTTCTCGGTCCCTACAACTTCCCTAAACCCCTTAGCGCTTGCATCCAACTTCATTTCTCGGTCCCTCAAACTTACCTAAACCCTTTAGCGCTTGCATCCAACTTCATTTCTCGGTCCCTCAAACTTACCTAAACCCCTTAGCGCCTGCATCCAACTTCATTTCTCGGTCCCTACAACTTCCCTAAACCCCTTAGCGCTTGCATCCAACTTCATTTCTCGGTCCCTCAAACTTACCTAAACCCCTTAGCGGCTGCATCCAACTTCATTTCTCGGTCCCTCAAACTTACCTAAACCCTTTAGCGCTTGCATCCAACTTCATTTCTCGGTCCCTCAAACTTACCTAAACCCTTTAGCGCTTGCATCCAACTTCATTTCTCGGTCCCTACAACTTACCTAAACCCCTTAGCGCTTGCATCCAACTTCATTTCTCGGTCCCTCAAACTTACCTAAACCCTTTAGCGCTTGCATCCAACTTCATTTCTCGGTCCCTCAAACTTACCTAAACCCCTTAGCGGCTGCATCCAACTTCATTTCTCGGTCCCTCAAACTTACCTAAACCCTTTAGCGCTTGCATCCAACTTCATTTCTCGGTCCCTCAAACTTACCTAAACCCTTTAGCGCTTGCATCCAACTTCATTTCTCGGTCCCTACAACTTCCCTAAACCCCTTAGCGCTTGCATCCAACTTCATTTCTCGGTCCCTCAAACTTACCTAAACCCTTTAGCGCTTGCATCCAACTTCATTTCTCGGTCCCTCAAACTTACCTAAACCCTTTAGCGCTTGCATCCAACTTCATTTCTCGGTCCCTACAACTTCCCTAAACCCCTTAGCGCTTGCATCCAACTTCATTTCTCGGTCCCTCAAACTTACCTAAACCCTTTAGCGCTTGCATCCAACTTCATTTCTCGGTCCCTCAAACTTACCTAAACCCTTTAGCGCTTGCATCCAACTTCATTTCTCGGTCCCTCAAACTTACCTAAACCCTTTAGCGCTTGCATCCAACTTCATTTCTCGGTCCCTCAAACTTACCTAAACCCCTTAGCGCCTGCATCCAACTTCATTTCTCGGTCCCTCAAACTTACCTAAACCCCTTGGCGCTTGCATCCTTCTTCATGTTGACGACCCTAAAACTTACACAAACCACATAATGTACATATGTCTATATGTTTCTAAGCGTGTTTTTTCTTGTTTGTGTAATTGTTTTTGTTTGCGCATATTAGAAAAGACACATTTATGAAGTCTTAAAATATAATTTATTTAAATTATTTGTTTTTTTTTTGGGATATTTTTGGTTTAAACATAATTTTTTTAATGGGGTGTTTTGTTTAAAACCCCTTTTTTTTTTTTTTTTTATTTTTTTTTGTTACAAACATATTAAAATTTTTGTTTTTTTTTCCTTAAAAACAGAGATAAAATTGTTTTTTTTTTTTAAAACCAAAAACTTTAAAAAATTTGAACCAATTTTAAAATTTTAAAACATTTTAACAAAAGTAGCCAGGACCAAGGGCACTAATCCTCCTCCTCTTCTTCATCTGTTGGCCCCAACGTCGCCTGTATGGCCAGCAGCTCGGCCACCAACTCCTTTATTCTTTTTTTTTTCCCAGCCAATGTTTTTGGGATCATCCCTGTAACCAATAGAGAATTAAACATAAATAGGAGTCCCAGACCGGTTTGTATGCTGGAAATAGATTTGGGGTTAATCAAATACATGTAAATGCATGACATATGTCATTCTTCCAAGGGATAAAGTTAATGCATTTCCCACAGGTAAGTCTTTAAACTCCTTAAAGCGGACCTTCCACATTATTTAATGAAAACCAATAACTATTCCCAAATGATTCTGCACCAGATCAAAGTAAATTTGGGATGTTTTTTGATTACAGCGCCGCCATCTGGACTCTGAAGCATAACACTTAATGAGGAGTGGAGAGTTGGATAAAGTACAGGGGAGTAGGTTACAGTGGTGCGTTGGGATTCCAGAGCATAGCTGGGTGGAGGGAAAGGTCATCACTCCCACAATGTATGGCAGCACCTTCCTTTTTTCAATCTGTATCCCATGCTGCCTGTAAATATTGCGCATTCCATATTCCGCAATATTGGTTTTGTTCAGTCTAATAACATGCATTAGATGGCTGAAGGGTGTTTTTCCATGTTTCTAATCTGTAGGTACAGTGTGTTGGCTAATTCTTAGGTTCTTAATACAAGTTAGGGTCCTCTTTAAGCTAACGAAGTGCCCACATGAAAGTGTGAACTACACATTGGCTACGCCTTTAGTTATGTGTGTGTTATTAGCTAAGCAAACATTAATATGAATAATGGCATGGAGACTTACGGAGTTGGTGGCCGACAGATGGCTGGTTGGGGCCAACAGGCTGCCCTTGGTCCTGGCTCTGCTGTGAAGAAGTCCCTGGAGAAACATGTGACATTTGGTTAGTATTTGTAGAGAGTCACTATCCCCAACATATCTGGCTCCCAGTCTGGCTGACATCACTCACCTTCGCCAGGATCTCCTTCCAGCATCTCTGCTGCCTCCTCCTCCACTATCTCACCCGCTCCAGAAGCTTCTACAAATACATAATAAAGGATAACTTAGTTTTTGGCCTGCCATGTATATCTTTGTGCCTATACATGAAGAGTGACATACCAGAGCCTTCCCCATGCCTGGCCAGGTATGACTCCACGCCCACGCGCCTTGGCCCCTCCTCTGTGGTAAGGTCCAGGGGCTGGTCTGAGGAGGCCACAGAGGAGGGGTAGGTCCGTCGCCCGGGAGATCCACCACCTTCACTCACAGATGCAGAGTCATGCAGCACTGGTCGGCCTGTACGTCTCCGGGTGCGGCGAATTCTGAAATCCATTTCCAACACTACCAAAGAAAAGTCATTATAAATAAAGGCATAACTTAGACATTTGGAACATATACCATGCAATTGCTTTGTACTTACTTGGGAAATGGATCCCAAAAAACCTCCGCACCCGGGGCATGTGCAGACGCTTCAGGTCCGACCAATGCTGCATTATCTGGGTGTGAGTGAAGGTGGTGCTGGTCACACGGTGGATCTCGGCGATGATCTCCCGGGCGATGTCCCTTTTCTCGCACACATTGGGCGCGAAGTCATACCGGCGCTGAAGCATGATCTGAAAAACATAATGGACACAGAGCTTTTACTTTTACACACAGACTCATATGTGTTGCATCACAAGTTGAGTATTTAATGTCATTAACACACACATTTCGAATGGCCGCCATTTTTGGGGAGTGCCTTAAAGAGGACGTTGACTGTGATTGTCAGTCTGGTCTTATGTTATATGTATCACACACCATGTACATACAGATAATAGCCAACATCAAGAATCAGGCCACCTGCATCTATGGCATGTTAGGATGGTTTAAACATCCAAGATGTAGCCTAATGCTTAGGCTTTTGGACCACGTGTGTGGCTTCCCGTTGTGTTTTTATGGCTTAGGACAACAGTGTTCCGCAAACATCCGCATCAAGGTCCGAGACAGGCCAGGTTTGACAGCTCGCCCCGCTACTCCACAGGTTAATTAACTGTTGCTAAGCCGGAGCAATTGGGCGAATTAGGACATCAGCATAGACAGGTGAAAACGTGGCCAGGCTTGGCCCTTGAGGATGAAGTGTGAGGAGCCAGTGATTAAACATTAAGAGACCCCAAACTAGTTCCCAACGCATCATTTACATTTAGGCCATCATTGACTATTCTATTAAAATGCACAGGCAGCCACTTACCAGCATGAGGATCTCTTCCTGTTGACGGGTGAAGATAGTGGGCGCCATCTTTAGTCTTCTTCCAGGCAGCAGATAAGTGAAACCCCAGCGGTTTCCTGGTTCCGCTCGAACGTACGTTCGTACGAGCGCGTAGTCGTGCGCATAGGCGTCACACGCTGGGCTCATTATTTAAAGGTCCCTTCCCCCCAAGCTCATTCTCTTTGAGCATTTCTGTACGATGGCACCAAAAAAGGCGATCAGCAAGCGACCCCAGGCAAGCAAGACCGCGGAGGGCCCCACCACAAGGTCCCAGCAAGCTGGCCGAAAACTGAGATCCAAGACTCCCACCTCGGCCCCACCAAGGGACCCTGGACCCTCAGGTACCCAAAAAAGGGGCCCCAAGCCTCGTGCCCCTCCTGCAGCCAAAAAGCTGGCAACTGCAGCACCCACCACCTCTGCCCCCAGAACAGGCAGCACCAGTGAGCCCACACCGGCCATGCCTTCAAGTAGGGCAGTTCGGAAACCCATGCCCCGCAGCAGGGCCCGAACCCCATCCAGGGCCCGAAGTACAGCCAGAGGGCGAAGAACACAATCCAGGGCACGAAGCCCAGACAGGGCCCGAACCCCATCCAGGGCCCGAACCCCATCCAGGCCCCGAAGCCCATCCAGAGGCCGCAGATCACAAACCAGGGCCAGAAGCCCCTACAGGCCCAGACGAACCCAATCCAGGGCCAGAAGCCCCTACAGGGCCCGCAGATCACAAACCAGGGCCAGAAGCCCCGACAGGCCCAGAAGAACCCCATCCAGGGCCAGAAGCCCCGACAGGCCCAGACGAACCCCATCCAGGGCCAGAAGCCCCTACAGGCCCAGACGAACCCCATCCAGGGCCAGAAGCCCCTACAGGGCCCGCAGATCACAAACCAGGGCCAGAAGCCCCGACAGGCCCAGACGAACCCCATCCAGGGCCAGAAGCCCCTACAGGCCCAGACGAACCCCATCCAGGGCCAGAAGCCCCTACAGGGCCCGCAGATCACAAACCAGGGCCAGAAGCCCCGACAGGCCCAGAAGAACCCCATCCAGGGCCAGAAGCCCCTACAGGGCCCGCAGATCACAAACCAGGGCCAGAAGCCCCGACAGGCCCAGAAGAACCCCATCCAGGGCCAGAAGCCCCGACAGGGCCCGCAGATCACAAACCAGGGCCAGAAGCCCCGACAGGCCCAGAAGAACCCCATCCAGGGCCAGAAGCCCCTACAGGCCCAGACGAACCCAATCCAGGGCCAGAAGCCCCCGACCTGGCACCAGCCGGGAACAGAGCCCCCGACCTGGCACCAGCCGGGAACCTAGCCCCCCAAGAGGGCCCCGAATTGCCCCCATGACCACATCTACACCTGGAAGTTCGGTGGCCAGCCACGCAAGAACACCCAGTCCCTTGGCCAGTCCAGTCCAGTCATTGGGAAGCCACCAATCCGGCCATTCCCCTACCCAGCCCCAGGCCATAATGTCACCACATGTGTCTGCACACATGGAGGAGCAGCCAAGCCAACCATCTGGCCGCACATTGCGCCGCGGCCAGTTGAGTTGGAGATTCTCCCATGACCAAAATATGGCATTGGCTAGTGGCCTTACATTATACTATGACGAGCTATATGGGAGCAAATCCAAACACACCACCAAGCAGCGCAAGATGGAATTGTTTGAAACCATCCTCCGACAAGTAAATGCAGCGGGGGAAGAGAGGAAAGATGTGTCCCAAATTCAGAAGAAAATCTCTGATCTGAAGTATGCTGTACGGCAAAAAGAAATTAAAAGGCATAATTACAGGTAACTAAATGTTTACGCTAAATCTAATGTTTTGGATGTACTGTATGCACCTTTTCTGACGACCAAACGCTTTTCTCTTTTCAGCATGAAAACTGGCGGTGGCTTTCCATCTAAATTGGAGTTTACCCCTGCTGAGGAGATTGTGCTTGGACTTCTCCATCCGGTCGCGGTCGGTGGACATGCTGGTCTAAGGGACACAGACTCACCGACCCGTACCCACGGTGAGTACTCTTAAATCTGCATGTTTGCCTGTTTGCTAAATAATCTACAGTTCACTAGTAACAAGCTAACGGGATGCCCCTATGGTTTGCCTTGCTTGGCCTCGCACTACTGTGGCTGTTTGTGTCCTCTTTTTGGCCCTGGGAATCACACATTTAGGCCCACAGCCATTATGGCAAAGTTCAAATGTCCAATTGTATTGTTAAAGTCATGAAGTTTCGCAAGATAAGTGAGAAATTTTGAATCAATCACAAAACACACATCATTATGTATGGGTTGCCTTTTGCTTGTGTGAGTTGTGTTTGAGTTAACAATTTAATTAGCCACCCACAAACATATGTGACCAAGAGCAGCGAGACTCAAATGGCGGCCCGGGGTCCCAATGCGGACCTTGCCACCACATTCAAGGACCCCTGCCCAGACAGCCCTGCACTCAGTTACTTCTGTGTTGACGTGCTCAGAGCTGCCCCCTTGATCGGCCATGTAGTGGTTGGTCTCCTGCCCAATGTCATGGCTCCGTGAAACATAGCATTGCAATATGAAGTACTGCCCAGGAAGTGGCATTGCAAGGTACACAGTAACTTATTTAAATTTTCACTGGCCACAATCGTGTCCCGCTGCCCCTGCTCTGGCCCATGTGCCACAGTCCCCCCATGCCCCCCCCCACATAAGCCCCATACATTTGTAACAGATTGGCTCCATCCATCCCATCACCATCAATACGTTAACTCCCCCCTTTAGACATCCAATCCCTGTCCCCTCAGCTCTGGCCCATCCAGCCCAGCAAGGGCAAGCAGCCTTTATTAGTTGGCACTTAGAAATCTCCAGCCCCTCCACCAGTGTCTTTATTTTTAACTAGACACCCCCTGCGTCAGCACCATGGCCAGACATTCACCTCTCACCACATACCTTTAAATGGGCGTTTCAAACAATTGTTTGAGTACCCCGGACCTAGCGAATGGTAGGCTAAATCCAAAAATGTGCCTTGAAAGTTGGATGCTGACTGGGTACACTTCATGACTTAGAACTGAGGTCACTTAGCAGTTTGTCCGAGCCATTGCACCTATGTAAACTTGCGTGGGTTTGAACAAAGGTCACCATTGCTCTAGAGTTGAATAATATTACAAATAGAGCTATATTTGATTACCTATCAAAAAAAAGGTTATGTGTGTGTGTTTACGTGGTATTTTTTTCTCTTCTTCAGCCCAGCATGATCCCTCAGCAAGGGTAAACTCACCCCCCAGTTTGGTTATGCCTACCAGGTCCGTACAGCATCGGAGCCCAGATCAGAGATTTTCGGTAAGTTAATTTAGTGGCATAAATACTAACAAGTGCTTAAGAATGTGTTAAACTGTTGAAATCCTAAATTGGGACGCAAACTTAGCCTTTTTTTTTTTGATATGTCCCTACAGACCCGCACACTCATGGAAGAGATCCAGGACATGGAGGAAGATGATGATGTCTCCGTACAGGGCACGTCGGATGAACTCCCCCTGGGTCCCAATTTGGAACTGCTCGATAATGTTTCTCTGGCCAATCCTCAGCAGCAGAGTGAATCTCCATCCATTGTGCTTGCACATGGGGAGACTGACACTACAGTCCCCAGTGTTCACTCTGCTGCTGAGGATTTGCAAAGCAGGCCGGTTGCTGTTGAGGGTACGACACCACGCGGCAGGGCACGCCCAAGAGCCAGGGTAATTGTGCGGCGGACGCCATTACGCCGCCCCACAATTTCCCAGGGGAGGCAGAGTGCCCTGCTTCAATTATGGACCCAACAAAGGGACTCTTATGACGCCCAGCTCGTTACAGAGCGTGAGCAAAGGCATGCCGACATGGTGAACATCCATACCAGTCTACAGGGCATCCTCGCGGAGTTGCGTACCCTCAACAGCAACGTGGCCAATGCAAGTAATGGCATCCAGTCAGCCATGGCTGAGATGACCAATATGCAGAGAAACATTGTGGAGCAGTTTCAAATTCACAATGCTGCCATGGCCCAGGCTAGGTCCCATTCCCATGGACCTCCACCTGGACCTCCACCTGGGTATTATGGGCAGCCACCCTATTAAGCCATGGGTGTGTGGGACATCTTTTCTCTTAACCCCCACTGTATTTACTTGTCCTTTGAGGTTTCAAACAATCCATTTTGTGTTGCTCTGGCAGGTTGTGTTTTGTATTTGCTCCCATATAGCTCCTTAGAGTAATGCTTAAGGCCACTAGCCAATGCCATAGGTCTATGTGGAGTTTATCTGGCCACTTATGGCTTTACCTATGTATTTGGTTGGTGCTCCTCCTGTTTGCAGACATGTTTGTGTGACATTATGGCCATGCCCAAATATCCCTGGGCACAGGCAATATTAATGACTGGACTAGGCTGGCCTTTGGACTGGGTGTCCTTGTTTGGTTGTGCCACTAACTTCCAGGTGTAGATGTGCTCGATGTTTTTTTTAATGTTATCCATTTGTTACCACAGATGTATGTGGACTGATTTCTGTTAACCACTATAATTTTTCATTTGCTAAGTAAAACAAAAATTTCACTTCCAATACTTGTGGCGTTTTTAGTGGGAAGACATTTTTAACAGCTTGGGCTAAACCAGATAATTTTGGTTGGAAGAGGTGTAACAATGCACAGCGAAAGCTAAGGAAACTACATGAAATACATTAGGCAACAATTAAGGTCGAAATGTTTTACTTAGAGGTAATGCCACATTAGGGCAAAACAACATATGTTTCAAAAAGGATAACACAGACATACAGAATGGTGAGACAGGGAAAAAAGTTAACTAAAATGCTGGCTGATCAGGTTGGCTCGAACAGATTGGCCAGACTCACTGGGGGGCCCCTCAAAATTCTCGGCTTCATCCTCGACGGCTGAAGAGGGCAGGCTGTCCACATAACGTGGGACACGTTCCATGATGGCAAAATTGTGCAAAACAGCACATGCCATTATAATGTCGATCACTTTCTTGGGATCATATTGCAGGGCCCCCCCAGTATGGTCAAGGCAACGAAAACGTGTCTTCAGCAGACCAAAGGCCCTCTCCACAACAGCCCGGGTCTTGCGATGCGCACGGTTATACGCTTCCTGAGAGGCATCCTGGGGCCGCAGCACAGGCGTCATGAGCCAGGGTAGAAGTGGGTACCCGGAATCACCTTAAACAGAGAATTAAATGTAATCAAAATTAAAAAGGCAACACAACCAACACCCAAAATTTCACAGATATCATAATGATGTAAGGTAAAGTGTTCCCAAAAAAATACAGGGCACATTAGGGCCCACAAAAATTGCACTAAGGTATCACCTAAATAAAAATGGCACTTCTATATACCAATTAATTAACAAACATCTGCACGGCCAAGGGTATTTGTATTTTACATATATTTGTAGTTTTCAGACATGTTACAATTAGGATGCTGCGGAGGGCCTATCCACATTTCTCTGGAAACTACAATGTATGCAGTTTAAGTCCACTTTGACATTTAACGACCAATAGTCCCAAAGGAGCCAAAGGTCAAAGATCCCTATCCACATTTCACTGGAAACTACAATGTATGCAGTTTAAGTCCACTTTGACATTTAAAGACCAATAGTCCCAAAGGAGCCAAAGGTCAAAAGATCCTTGGGTATAAACTCCAAACCAATATATTTAGGCACAAGGAACTTACAGACATCCTAACTAAAGGGAAAACATTCTGAAGGCCACAGCGAGACAAGGATTTTTAGGGTAAGTTCCTAATATATGAGCCAAGAAAAAGGCAGTTGTACGCTTCTGTAAATTTATCCTTAAAAAACATATCAACAAATACAAGATTAATGCCACATTTAATAACACACAAATAGGACACACTTACCAAGCAGCCATGCCCCCGAAAATTCACCTGCCTCAAATCTCCGAAACAACCCAGATCGCCGGAGGATATAGGAGTCGTGGGACGATCCGGGGTAGCCGGCAAGGACACTCATAAACCGCATATCCGGACCAACCACGGCCTGGACATTAAGTGAGTGTCCCATTTTACGATTCCTTAAGGAAAAAACATACAAAAAGGGTAATTGATATTTGAGCCAAACTAATAAATTAACCTCCAAACATGTCTGCACTCTATTGGGAAAGACTAATGAAAAGCCGAGATAAAGCAGCTACACAAATGAGGGATAAACAAATATGCTGGCGCAAAGGAAAACAGGTTACATGACACGTTGGGCAACATAATAACCAATCTCAATACCTATATATATACTCGTCGGCTGCCCTAGGTACGAGTGCCACATGTGTGCAGTCAATTGCACCAATAACGTTGGGCATGTCGGCCACATTATAAAACCCAAGCTTAATGGCGTTTCTGGCTGCCATATCATCAGGAAAATAAATATATTTTTGAGTTATGGCAGCCATGCCTTCCAAAAATTTAGATAGTGCGCGGCTCAGCGTAGGCTGTGACATCCCCACGGAGAGGGCACCCAGCCTCTGGAACGAGCCGTTCGCCAAAAATTGCAGGCAGCCAAGCATCTTGGTCATACCTGAAATTGCATGCCCCTTCCTTGTGGTGCGGGCTAACCATGGCCGCAGCTCACTATATAATTTATGGAGGGAAGCGCGATTAAGCCTGGTCAGCTCGAACAGCTCAACATCATTCATGCTATCGATGTTCATGCGACGACGCAGGGGCAATCTGCTCTCAGACATCTCGATCAACTCAATGCCAAAAAGCATAAGCCCTTGATGTGCCACAAACTCGCTCCGCTCCATCCTACTCCCGAGGCCAAATAGCTGCCGGCAAACATTTCGTAAAGCAGCTCTTTAATGGGCTTCAAAACAATTAGCAATCACCTCTCTGAATTGGGCGCAAGCCCATGTGAAGGACGTAAAAAATAGGATCGGACGCAAATAATACGATTTGGACGGGAAAAACACACGAACTAACGCAAATTATACGATTCTCGTACGAAATGCGTATGTTCATATACGTCTATGCGCGAACGATCGTGCGAATACGAAATGGCCAAAAAAACCAGAAAAAATGACAAACACCCACCCAAACTTACGATTCTCGATACGAAATCACTTAACTTTTGCTCTTTGAATCGAGGGGATAATCTATATAGTCTCTGCTGGAGACCCAATTCACAACCTATATAGAGAGTCTGTACTGGAGACCCCTACTCACAAACTAGATAAAGAGTCTGTGCTGGGGACCCCTACTGACAACCTATATAGAAAGTCTGTGCTAGGGATCCCCACTAACAACTTATATAAAGAGTCTGTGCTGGAAACTCCAACTCACAACCTATATAGAGAGTCTGTGCTGGAGGCCCCAACTCACAACCTATATAGTATGTGCTGGAGACCCTAACTCACAACATATAGAGATCCTGGGCTGAATCACAACCCAATCAGAACTTATAAAGAGAGTCTGTGCTGGACTGACAACCAGTGGCGTGTTTTGCCACCACGCAACCCATACAACTGCATGGAGCCCCCAACCCTAAGGGGCCCAGAGCTCTGCTGAGTGAGCACTGGAAGCAGCTGGCATCTGTCACTGTTACTGGTTTAATACTGGTGATGCTGTCAGTGCTGAGGAAACATGAGAAAGAAAGTTGCTTCTCTCCGTCATTTGCTCCTCTTTGAAATTGTATTTTGTTATATAAAAATGCCTTTGATCAGGGCCTCTTCAGCCATAACTTTGCATGGGGCCCCAGAAATTATAAGCCCACCCCTGCTGACAACCTATGTAGAGAGTCTGTGATGGAGACCCCTACTAACAGTAAAATGTGACCCGGTACACATGTGCAACATTACGGCACAGGTCGCCGCCATATGGCTCCAGCAAGTACACAGAGCATTAAGGAGGATGCAGAGAATTGTGCAGCAGACAAATGAGGCAGAATTGAAGCTTTTCTCCATTTTTCCGGATGCAGATGGATGCTCCTGATGAGCTAATGATCCCATTTATTAAATTGCATTTGCTCACAGTTTTATCCAGTCGGAATTCTGCTCGGGACATGGATGGTATTAATGGCCGCACTGTAATTTGTTTACTAATCACTAACAGGCTTTTAAATCAGCAGGTGGCTGAGATGGGGAACTGCTGGCCAGAGACATCTGACC
Organism: Gastrophryne carolinensis; assembly: GCA_027917425.1. Taxonomy (NCBI): domain Eukaryota; kingdom Metazoa; phylum Chordata; class Amphibia; order Anura; family Microhylidae; genus Gastrophryne; species Gastrophryne carolinensis. Next base: position 36,882,347 of record CM051236.1, on the reverse strand, counting down.
AATCAAATGCCGCCTCTACTCAGACATCTGATCAATCCAGTACTGGCCATAGACATGGACATCTGACCAATCCAGTACTGGCCATAGACATGGACATCTGATCAATCCAGTACTGGCCATAGACATGGACATCTGATCAATCCAGTACTGGCCATAGACATGGACATCTGATCAATCCAGTACTGGCCATAGACATGGACATCTGACCAATCCAGTACTGGCCATAGACATGGACATCTGATCAATCCAGTACTGGCCATAGACATGGACATCTGATCAATCCAGTACTGGCCATAGACATGGACATCTGATCAATCCAGTACTGGCCATAGACATGGACATCTGACCAATCCAGTACTGGCCATAGACATGGACATCTGACCAATCCAGTACTGGCCATAGACATGGACATCTGATCAATCCAGTACTGGCCATAGACATGGACATCTGATCAATCCAGTACTGGCCATAGACATGGACATCTGATCAATCCAGTACTGGCCATAGACATGGACATCTGACCAATCCAGTACTGGCCATAGACATGGACATCTGATCAATCCAGTACTGGCCATAGACATGGACATCTGATCAAGCCAGTACTGGCCATAGACATGGACATCTGATCAATCCAGTACTGGCCATAGACATAGACATCTGACCAGTTCAGTACTGGACATAGACATCCAAACCAATGTTGGCCATACACAGGCATCAAATGCAATACTGACCATACACATAGACATCCAATCCAATGCTGACTATACACATAAGAGATACAATTCAATGCTGACCATACACATAGACATCCAATCCAATGCTGGCCATACACGTAGACATCCAATCCAATGCTGGCCATACACATAGACATCCAATCCAATGCTGGCCATACACATATACATCAAATCCAATGCTGACTATACACAGACATCCAATCCAATGCTGGCCATACACATAGACATCCAATCTAATGCTGGTCATACACATAGACATCCAATTCAATGCTGGCCATACACATAGACATCCAATCCAATGCTGACTATACACAGACATCCAATCCAATGCTGGCCATACACATAGACATGCAATCCAATGCTGGCCATACACATAGACATCCAATCTAATGCTGGCCATACACATAGACATCCAATCCAATGCTGACTATACACATAAGAGATACAATTCAATGCTGGCCATACACGTAGGCATCCAATCCAATGCTGGCCATACACGTAGACATCCAATCCAATGCTGGCCATACACATAGACATCCAATCCAATGCTGGCCATACACATATACATCAAATCCAATGCTGACTATACACAGACATCCAATCCAATGCTGGCCATACACATAGACATCCAATCTAATGCTGGTCATACACATAGACATCCAATTCAATGCTGGCCATACACATAGACATCCAATCCAATGCTGACTATACACAGACATCCAATCCAATGCTGGCCATACACATAGACATGCAATCCAATGCTGGCCATACACATAGACATCCAATCTAATGCTGGCCATACACATAGACATCCATTCTAATGCTGGCCATACACATAGACATCCAATCTAATGCTGGCCATACACATAGACATCCAATTCAATGCTGGCTATACACAGACATCCAATCCAATGCTGGCCATACACATAGACATCCAATCTAATGCTGGCCATACACATAGACATCCAATCTAATGCTGGCCATACACATAGACATCCAATCTAATGCTGGCCATACACATAGACATCCAATCTAATGCTGGCCATACACATAGACATCCAATCTAATGCTGGCCATACACATAGACATCCAATTCAATGCTGGCCATACACATAGAAACCCAATCCAATGATGGCCATACACATAGACATCCAATTCAATGTTGGCCATACATATAGACATCCAATCCTATGTTGGCCATACACATAGACATCCAATCCTATGTTGGCCATACACATAGACATACAATCCTATGTTGGCCATACACATAGATATCCAATCCTATGTTGGCCATACACATAGACATCCAATCCAATGCTGACCTTACACATAGACATCCAATCTCAAGCTGGACATAGAAACATAGAAACATAGAAGGTTGACGGCAGAAGGAGACCATACGGTCCATCTAGTCTGCCCTTATGTGTATACTGTATGTTCTCTTTATCTTAGGATAGATGTGTGCTTATCCCAGGCATGTTTAAATTCAGTGACTGTTGATGTTTCAACTACCTCTGCTGGAAGTTTGTTCCAAGCACCTACTACTCTTTCTGTAAAATAATATTTTCTAACATTGCTCCTGATCTTCCCCCCGACTAGCTTCAGGTTGTGCCCCCTTGTTCTATCGTTAAGTTTCTTCTTAAAAACACTTCCCTCCTGAACCTTATTCAATCCTTTCACATATTTAAAGGTCTCAATCATGTCCCCCCTCTCCCTTCTTTCCTCCAGACTGTACAAATTAAGTTCTTTAAGTCTCTCCTGATAAGTTTTAAGTGTAAGTCCTTCCACCATTTTCGTTGCCCGCCTTTGGACACGTTCTATTTGAATAATGTCTTTTTGCAGGTAAGGTCTCCAGAACTGCACACAGTATTCTAGCTGTGGCCTCACCAGGGCTCTATACAGCGGCATCACAACCTCCCTCTTCCTACTGGTGATGCCTCGAGCTATGCAGCCGAGCATCCTGCTTGCTTTTCCCACTGCCTGGCTACACTGTCCACTCATCTTGCAGCTATCAGTAATCAGTACCCCTAAATCTCTCTCCTCCGAGGTCCTGGCTAACACAGTACTGCCCATACGGTACTCAGAGAAGGGATTCCTTCTACCCAAGTGCATGATTTTACATTTAGAGACATTAAACTCTAGTTTCCACAGTTTTGACCATCTATCCAGTAAAGCTAAATCATTTTCCATGTTGCAGACACCTCCAGGAATATCCACCCTATTACTAACCTTTGTATCATCAGCAAACAGACAAACTTTTCCTACCAAGCCTTCTCCTATGTCACTTACAAATATATTAAAAAGAATGGGGCCCAGGACAGAGCCTTGCGGCACACCACTTGTAACTCGCCTTTGTTCAGATTGCACGCCATTTACAACAACGCTCTGATACCGATCCCTCAGCCAACTGGAAATCCACTGAACTATCCAGGGATTGAGTCCTACCTTCAATAACTTATCTATGAGCTCCTTATGTGGTACAGTGTCAAAGGCTTTGCTAAAATCCAGATAGGCGATATCCACAGCACCACCTTCATCTAACACTTTAGTGACATTGTCAAAGAAATCAATAAGATTGGTCTGACATGATCTGCCCTCAGTAAAGCCGTGCTGTTTTGGGTCCAATAGGTCATTAATTTTTAGATGGGAAATTATCTGTTTTTTTAAGAGTGTTTCCATTAATTTGACCACTATAGATGTTAAACTAACTGGCCTGTAATTACTGGCTTCTTCTCTACTCCCCTTTTTATGGATTGGTATGACATTGGCCATTCTCCAATCATCTGGAACCTCACCAGTTGAAAGGGAATGGTTAAGTAAATCAGTTAGAGGGGCTGCAATCACAAATCTAAGTTCCCTTAGAACTCTGGGGTGGATTCCATCTGGACCCATTGCCTTACTTACCTTTAGATGTGCCAGCTCGGCTAAGACATCAGCCTCCAGAAACTCCGGAGCTGTACCCTCCCAGCTGGATGTTGTGCTATGACCATGCCTGCTACTATCTGAAAATACCGAACAAAAGTAGCTATTCAGATGGTCAGCCACAGCCTTATCTCCGTCAATATATTTATTTTCCCTATTTCTAATTTTTGAGACTGCATTGTTTTTCTTCTTTCTGTCACCAATATATCGGAAAAAGGTTTTATCTCCCCTCTTCATAGATGTGGCCATTTCTTCCTCTTTTTGCCCTTTAGCAGTCCTTATAATTAGTTTTGCTTCCCTCTGTTTAATTTTATACGCCTCTCTGTCAGCTACACTTCCACTTACTTTATACTTCTTATAGGCAGACTTCTTATCTTTTATGATAGTGCTGACTTCCCTAGTAAACCATAATGGTTTCTTCTTCCTTTTATTCTTGCTAGTTTGTTTCACATATTGCTTAGTTGCCTTTAAGATGGCCATTTTTAATAGTGACCACTGGGCACTCACTTCTGCTACTCTGTTCCACTCACCTAATTTTCTTTCTACATACTCCGCCATTTCCTTGAAGTTTGTCTTCCTAAAGTCTAGCACTTTGGTTCTGGTGTGTGATTGCACAATGTCTGTTTTTATTCTGAACCATAAGCATTGATGGTCACTGGAACCCAGATTTTCTTCAACCCTGACCTCGGACACCAGATCCCCATTGGTCAGAACTAAGTCCAGAATGTTATCTCCTCTAGTTGGCAATGTCACAAGTTGTTTTAGAGACACTCCATTAAGTGCCTCTAATATAGTCCTGCTCTTGCATGCCGATGCACTTGGGATATTCCAGTCCACATCAGGCATGTTGAAGTCACCTGTAATTACAACGTCCCCCTTCTCTGCCATTCCACTGATTTCATCTATTAACAGGTTATCTAGATCCTCAGATTGTCCAGGGGGCCTATATATCACACCAATTCTGACCACAGCTCCCTCCTTAGTCTGCATGGTAACCCAGAGAGTTTCTAGTTCATTATGTGTATGCTGAATTATTGTTGATTGAAGGGTAGTCTTGACATAAATGGCTACTCCACCGCCCTTTCTATCCAATCTGTCTTTTCTGTACAATGTGTAACCGGGTATGGCTATCTCCCAGTCATTGTGATCCTTGAACCAAGTCTCTGTTATTGCAACAAGATCCAATTCATCTCTGGATATGATAGCCATTAATTCACAGAGCTTGTTGCCCAAGCTGCGAGCATTGGTACACATCATGTGGATGTTGTTGGTATTGTATTTTAGTGTGTCCTTGATCTTTTCCACCTCTAGCCTACCACTAACCGGGTTTCCTGCTTCAATGTCCTGCTTCATCCTAAATGGTAGGGGACAGAAATCACCCTCGCAAGTTACATCTCTGTCCCCTTCCTCTAGTTTAAATCAAACAGACATACACTTAGACATCAAATCCAATGCTGACCATACACATAGATATCCAATCCAATGCTGACCATACACATAGACATCCAATCTAATGCTGGACATACACATAGACATCCAATCCAATGTTGGCCATACACATAGACATCCAATCCTATGTTGGCCATACACATAGACATGCAATCCTATGTTGGCCATACACATAGACATCCAATCCTATGTTGGTCATTCACATAGACATCCAATCCTATGTTGGCCATACACATAGACATCCAATCCTATGTTGGCCATACACATAGACATCCAATCCTATGTTGGCCATACACATAGACATCCAATCCAATGCTGACCTTACACATAGACATCCAATCTCAAGCTGGACATACACTTAGACATCAAATCCAATGCTGACCATACACATAGATATCCAATCCAATGCTGACCATACACAAAGACATCCAAACCAATGGTGGCCATACACATAGACATCCAATCCAATGCTGACCATACACATAGACATCCAATCTAATGCTGGACATACACGTAGACATCCAATCCAATGTTAGCCATACACATAGACATGCAATCCTATGTTGGCCATACACATAGACATCCAATCCTATGTTGGTCATTCACATAGTCATCCAATCCAATGTTGGCCATACACATAGACATCCAATCCTATGTTGGTCATTCACATAGACATCCAATCCTATGTTGGCCATACACATAGACATCCAATCCTATGTTGGTCATTCACATAGACATCCAATCCTATGTTGGCCATACACATAGACATCCAATCCTATGTTGGCCATACACATAGACATCCAATCCTATATTGGCAATGCATATAGATATCCAATCCTATGTTGGCCATACACAGACATACAATTCAATGCTGGCCATAAACACAGACATCCAATCCAATGCTGACCATTCACATAGACATCTAATTCAATGCTGGCCATAAACACCCAACATTTGATCTATATAATGCAGGCCATACACACAGACATCTGATCAAACAACTTCTGTACATACAACTAACCTAAAGCTTTGTTTTATCTAACGTAACGCTGACCATACAAAAAGACATCTGACCAGTTTAATGCTGGCCATACACATATATCTGATCAATCTAATGCAGACCATATATATGGGTATCTGATCACTCGTATGCTGGACATACAAAACGATAGAATCAGAAGAAATTATTGCATCACATAGAAAATACCCAGATGGCGCCAAAGTATAGCTATTTCGTTTTTTTTATCAATTATAGAAGTAAAATATTCATTATAAAATTGCTAGAACTGCTTTAATCTAAGACCGGCGTTTGCCTTTAAATACAAGTCTGACGCCTTTCCGCGTATATTTGCGGTGTGGAAGAGCTAATGGCTGGCTGAGCTTCATTATCATCTTTCCCAGCATTCTGCTGAGCTGTGAAATAACTCGCTTACTGTTCTCTATAAATGATATCTTGTGATGCAGTTAACTGATGAATCAAATATTAATCATCCCCGGCCCTGCTCTCAGAAGCACAATTCCTGCTCATGAAACACAAGGTGGTGGTGTGCGGGGCTGCTATGGGCCCTATACAAACTACAGTAACCGTCAAGGGCCCCTTCTCATTATTCAATCAAAGAGCCCCCCTCTAGCACTATGTCATTCATGACATCCCTCCATTACCCATTCCAGTCCCTATTTCATATCCTCAGCCCATGTTAGACATTCAGCCCACATTTCCAGGGCCATTTCCCCCTTTTAACATTCATAGCCCCAAATTACTAGTTATTTAACATCCATTCTCCACTAGTCACTCCAACCCCAATTATCGACCAGGGACACTTTTTTACCTTTTAAATTGGACCAAGGCCAATCGATTCCCTCCCCCTGGGGCATCCAAAATCGTCATGCCCCGCGGTGTGAAACCCCCCCTAGGTTGGCCATACTTACCTTTTTTTCCAGTCCAAGGCCTCATGCGCGAGCCACGGCCGCATCTCCGCTATCCCTCTAGCAGGGCGCTTTCCCGTGCCAGGCATTTGTGAATGGGCGCTGCGGGAACGCTCCCTGTTAGAGGGTAGCGGGTTAAGCGTCTGTCAGCATGCTCTGAGCCGCTTGCTTTAGACCAAGGCTTGGACGAAGGGACATCAGCGGATCCGAGCGAGCTGATTGGACGAGCAGCCATGCATGCTCTGTAGGACCGGGAAGAGGTGAGTTTATTTCGCCGTCCTGGGGGGTTTTGCATGGGCCTGCGTTAAAGGGGACCAAAACCCATGCCGATCAGCCTGGGAATCTATTCCCATCTATTGGGATGCTCCTCTGTGTGAAACCTCCCGGGTTGTCCCATACACTTACCTTGTTTCCCAATCCAACAATGCATGCGCGAGTCTTGGCCGTATTCACGCTATCCCTATAGCAGGGCGTGTGCCCGCGCCCGGCATTTGTGAATGGCCGGCGCGGGCACGCTCCCTGTTAGAGGGAAGCGGGGGATGTGGCCGCTAGCGCTCGGATCCGCTGGCCTTAGACGACCTAACGTCAGCAGCTCCAAGCGCGCTGATTCGATGAGAGGCCGCGCATGCGCCGTAGGACCGGGAAGAGGTGGGATGGCATCAGCGATCTGGGGCGGGGGGGTTCACACAGTCAAATCATAGTCAAAATCCTGGGTTTTAGTCCACGTTAAGGCAAACGGCTGTGACTGGAAGAGAGCACGTGCATGTGCCGTTGGACTGGGAAAAGGTGCGTGATTACCAGCGCCCGGGGGGTTTCACACAGCCGGGCATCCCAATTCAGGACAGCCCAGGGGAAGTCTAGCGGCCGTTCCAGCTTTTGTTCTGATTTAAAGGATAGAAATGATACTGTAAACTGAAATCTCACGATTTTTTTTTCTTTGGCACACAGCTCAGTACTGACGACGACGAGCAGAATTATAACAGTGCTGAGCTGTGCATAGAAAAATAACGATTTTACAGATAGTACTAAAATCTATCTTTACCTTCAGTACACAGCTCAGCACTGACACCAAGCAGGACTTTAACCCAGGCAGTGCTGTGTACATAAGTGAAAACCAAGAGAAACAGATTTTAAGGGGAGTATACTAAAATCATTTTTTTATTTATCCAGTTTCCATCTAATTGTGACGGGGCCCTGTTGCCAATATAAAATGGGGCCCTGTCAAGGCTATTAAACTGGACCAACAGCCTGGCACAGTTGGAAAAGAAAGATAGCGGCCATTTTTGAGGCTTCCTCTCCCAACTGACATACAGGCTGATTCATTACTAGCGCTAGGTATCGGATGATGCGCTTAGAGCGACCACTAGTAGACGCTGTGATTGGCTATCGGTCACTGTAATAGAGCGCCTCAGTCGCTGTAGTAACCTTGCCAGCATTGATGAATGAGATATATGTTGGGCACTCTAACACCAGTACAGGGTTGCAGGGAGCGAAAGGTAGCGCCAGCTCATTGCATCCGACTCTCAGCGATTCTCACCATATTCAACAAAAAACAGACACACACAGCGTCGGCACTCTGGATCTGGTCGCTGTAGCATAGAGCGCCAGATGCTGTGTGATTAAAGTCTGTTTTTGAACACATATCCACCAGTAACAAAGCAAAAACACATGGAATGACATTGTTGTAACATTGTGACATTAATACTTTAATACCAGACCTGTAATGACAATTCTGCATATAAATATAAAAAAATCAAAAACGTTTTCAAAAATGATTTTTTTCTAGGCCAGGAGAGGTCACACAATTATTTGATAAAAAAATATAAAGAAAATCCTGAAAAAAAAGAAAAACAGAAGAGAAGGAACGCCCATTGAAATGTATGGGAGAGAGACAGGTAATACCAGGCACTCTGAAAGCCAGAGCGCCGGCGCTATACGCTGAGCCATCTGTGATGATGAATCGGACGCTACATGGCGCTGTTAGAGTCGCTCACTGGAATCGCTTTGATAAATGTGGTATTGCGTACAGCGCTGGCGTTCACCGTTCGCTACCTGGCGCTACGAGGCACTACCTGGCGCTAACCCTTGATGAATAAACCCCCATAACAGACAACGCACAGTAACAGGAAGCCCAGCAGCACTTTCTGTTTGCAGGTGGCCTGCAAATGCATGAACCACCATTTGATGGGGCCCAGTAACCTCCTGAGCCCCGTTGCGGTCACACCCTATGCACCCGCTATAGTTACCCCTGTTTTCCTATACTGTACTTATGGTAGTTCCACAGCTTGGTACCGGCAGGGCTTTAACCCTGTCAGTGCTGAACTGTGTACCAAATTAAAAAATCAGGAGATTGGGAGATTATAAGGAGAGGACACTAGTCCTCTTTTTATCTTTTATTCTTTCATTTTCTTTTATTCACTTACTGAAACAGCTCAGTACTGATAGCAAACGGGGTTTAATCCAGTAAATGCTGCGCTAAGTACCTAAGTAAAATCAAAAGATTTTATGGTGAGAATGCAAAGTTCTTGTTATTTTCTATCATTATACGGATCAGTACTGATGGCAAGCCGGGCTTTAATCCTGTCACTGCTGAGCTGTATACCAAAGTGAATCATATGAAATGAAGGATTAATGGACCTGCATTCATGTGGACCAAAACCCACGATTTTGACTATCCTGGGCTTTGGTCCTTTCCCCCGGGATCCCCCGATCGGAGGTGCTAAATTGTGTGAAACCCCCCAGATCGCCAAAGCCAACTCACCTTTTCCTGGTCCCACGGCGCGTCTATAAGCAGCTGACGGCCGAATCCTCTGCTTCCCTCTAACAGGGAGCGTGCCCGTGCCAGGCATCTAATGCTCCCTGATAGAGGAAAGCAGAGGATGCTGCTGCTCTTACCGTCTTTCCCCGATAGTAAGACACCCCCGATTGTAAGACGTATGGGGAGTTTCAGAGGGGTCGCCTAATATAAGCCGTACCCCGAAAGTAAGACATATGTCTTACTTTCGGGGAAATAACATTGTTGTCGAACGGGGCTGAGGGAAGCGATATAGCCCCCCCCCCCCCCCCCCGGCGTGTATCCCCCTGCGCCGACGGGACCTACCTGAGAGGAGGAGAGGCGGCGGTGGATCCGGGGCTGCGAGCGCAGGAGCTGAGGCACGGCCGCCATCTTGCCACTGACCTATCGCCCCCACTGACTGTAGAGGCCGGGGCATCTGTACGGGAGGTCCGCTTTGCCGGGCGGTCTCCCCCCTCCTGTGCCCCAGAGACCGCGGGTGACCCACAGAAGACGAGCGGCGCCGGGTGCAGAGGAGCGTCTGTCATCTGGCTCTCACTGCAGCACAGAGCGGGAGCAGCGCCGTGACTGGAGGTGAGCTGCGGGCGCTGCGAGGAGCCCGACGTGACTGAACCCCGACCGGGGGCCCCCCTCACCGGTGATCATCCCCGCGCATAGGCTATCACCCCCCCCCCAGTGAAGTCCGCGGCGGCCGGCACCGCTGCTCACAGCTGCTGTCGCTGTGAGTTGTTGCGGCTTTGTAAACCCCGCCCCTCCACCTGATGTAATTACTAGGTCTCCCCCTATTGGCCAGCAAGGCCTTCTCTCACACTGCTCTGTCCCTCACATGAAAATGACGGGCTCGCTCACCAACGTCATCCGGCATATTTAAGGGAGTGAGCAAGCCCGCCATCTTTGTGTGAGGGAAGGAGCAGCGTGTGAGAGAAGACATCGTTGAAGGATTCCCCAAAAAGTGGGTTTTTTCCAATATAAGACATACCCCGAAAGTAAGATGTAGTGGGGCTTTTGGGGATAAAAAGAAAGTAAGACAGTGTCTTACTTTCGGGGAAACACGGTAGATGCGCCGTGGGACAGGGAAAAAGGTGAGCTGAGCTCGGTGTCCTGGGGGGTTTCACACAGCGGGGTGCCGTGGGGGAAAGGACCAAAACCCAGGATAGTGAAAATCCTGGGTTTTGGACCACTTTAAAGTGGAAGAAAACCCAGCACATCCAGTCCCTGGAATCTAAAATAACCCAGGGCTGGCCACTGGCCTTCCACTGGGGAATCCCAAATCGGGATGCTGCTTTTTGTGAAATCTCCCAGTTAACCAGTAACAGCTTACGTTTCCTCGATCCAATGGCACACGTGCGGGCTCTCATCCAATCAGAACCATTTGCTGTGCCTATGTCATTCAGTATCCGGCCTTGATGTTATGTAATGGGGAGCGAGTGAGGCCTCTTTGGGATATACGTGCGCTCCCATCCCAGCTATACAGATACCCACAGAAGACTATGCACAGCCTATTAATAACTACCACGGGGGGGGGGGGGGGCAACCACTACACAATACGCCAAAATATGCTTAGGCTCCAGAGCGAGCCCGTCACAATCCCGCGCACAAAGTGGCCGCACACTAATACATTTTCACAATTTATTGAAAAATCACATCACAAGCCAATGCAGAACAATTACACACACACATACACAAAAGACAATTAAAACCATCAAACCTTAGTGGGGAGGAATACTGGGGCTAGTTCGCTTTCAATCAGTATATATTCCAGGTATATAGATTCTGATGCCCTTTGCATGGATAGCAGCCAGAGAAAAGTGCTCGTGCATAAATAGAATACTAAAATTCATAGATACAATTAAAGTGCTATAGTGAGAACATGATTATCTATAATGCTGTTGCTCAAAGAATTAATAATACAGTGATCCTAAAGTGCAAATAGAAAACAATCTTCTATTATGTGCAGTGCGCCTCGTGCCTATATCAATGAGCATCCATCCTTTTGTGTATGTGTGTGTGTGTAATTGTTCTGCATTGGCTTGTGATGTGATTTTTCAATAAATTGTGAAAATGTATTAGGCCCTTATTTATAAAGGAATAGCGACAGGTAGGGACTGGTGAGCGGCCGGTAATGACGGGCCCCGCCACGAGAATGCCGGCTTCCCACCACAATCACACATTTATCAAGCCGATCCTGCTTAGCGACTGAGATAGCGCCATATAGCGACTCATTCATCATTATTCCAGCCTCAGCCCACAGCACCAGCGTCCGACCTTGAACAGCGACAGGTATGACCTCTCGCTACCTGGCGCTCTCCAATGCATTTCAATGGAACAATATTTAAATATTCATAATTAATTGTTATTAATGTTTTTTTTTATTTTTTTTATTTTTTTATGTGAAAAATTCTGTGACCACTTCAGCCATTTTAGGGAAAACAAATTAAAAAAAAATTGTACAGAATTGACATTAATGTATTCATAATACTAAATTATTAAAAATACTTTTTTTTTTTTGGTTTCCAAAAATATGGTGGTTTGGGGGTTAAAAAACTACTTTTAACCCATCGCCGCCAGCGCTCTGGGGTTTAAACATGCATTTCACAGCGCTTGAATTTTTTGAGCGTGATTTTTTGATGAATATGGTGGAAGCCGGTCGCTAGGGCCAGTCGCTATCATGCGCTCCCATACAGAGCGAAACCTGTCAAATAGCGACTCCTCACCCAATATTCAACATTACGGCAAACCGACTGAGTCGCTATCAACTACCGAACAACGGCCAAGCACAGCGACTACTAGCGGGCGCTCTGAAAATGCCGCTACAGTCACTCAACTGTCGCTACCTGCCGCTATTAATGAATCGGCCTCCCCGTCTACTTTGTAAAGCGATACAGAAGATGATGGCGCTATATAAATAAACAATAATAATAATAATAATAATAGTGTGCTGCCACTTTGTGTGCGGGGTTGTGACGGGCCAGCTATACAGATAGGCCCGGGAGGGGAGTGCGCGCGCTGCTTGCGGATGCACCCGCTTGTGCTCTCCATTGCAGAACGTCAGAGCCGATTGCTGAATGACGGCTGAATGACAACACAGCAAACGTTTCTGATGGGACGAGAGCCCATACCCCGGGAGAAGGTAAGCTGTTACTGGCAAACTGGGAGGGTTTCACACCTTGGGATGCCATCAGGGCAGGGAACAAAACTTGGGCCCTTATTTATGAAGGAATAGCGACAGGTAGCGACTGGTGAGCGGCCGGTAATGACGGGCCCCGCCACGAGAACGCCGGCTCCCCACCACAATCACACATTTATCAAGCCAATCCTGCTTAGCGACTGAGATAGCGCCAGATAGCCACTCATTCATCATTATTCCAGCCTCAGCCCACAGCGCCAGCGTCCGACCTTGAACAGCGACAGGTATGACCTCTCGCTACCTGGCGCTCTCCAATGCATTTCAATGGAACAATCTTTAAATATTAATAATTAATTGTTATTAATGTTTTTTTTTTTTAATGTGAAAAATTCTGTGACCACTTCTGCCATGTTAGATAATTTTTTTAAGGTAAAAAAAAAAAAAATGTGCAGAATTGATATTACAGGTCAGATATTATTGTATTCATATTACTAAATTCTTATTTTTTTTTTTGGTTTCCAAAAATATGGTGGTTTGGGGGTTAAAAAACTACTTTTAACACATCGCCGCCAGCGCTCTGGGGTTTAAACATGCATTTCACAGCGCGAGAATTTTTTGAGCGTGATTTTTTGATGAATATGGTGGGAGCCGGTCGCTCTGACCAGTCGCTATCATGCGCTCCCATACATCGCGGAACCTGTCAAATAGCGACTCCTCACCCAATATTCAACATTACCGCACACCGACTCAGTCGCTATCAACAACCGAACAACGGCCAAGCACAGCGACTACTAGCGGGCGCTGTGAAAATACTGCTACAGTCGCTCAACTGTCGCTACCTGCCGCTGTTAATGAATCGGCCTCTTGGAATAGTCAAAATCTTGGGAGATAATTTAATGGTGCCGAGGTGTCACATGACCCGCCAGCTTTGCTGGTGATGACGGATCCTTAGTAAAGGACCCAAGTCACTGAGGATTGAGCATAACTGTCAATGTCAGAAATCATCATCTGAAGTCACGAACAGGTCACCCAGCCCAAAACCAATTAGCTAATTGCCTGAGATGGCTGCCCAGGGAGATGCCGCGAGAGCTCTGACTCACCCAGCGGCTCCCATCTGGACGGCTCTTTTGTTTTAGGGTCTAATTTAATCTGGGAAGACGTGATGTGAGCAGATCTTCCTCCTGGGTCAAGCAGGGGCAGGGCAGCGGCGCTGGCTTCACAAGAGGCTTATTAGCCCGACTATCAGGGTGAAGGCTCACCCGATGTCTGCGCGGCCTAAAGATTTTTCTTTATGAAGCCCGAATGCGGATAACTAAAACAAATGCTGCCTGTAACCTTCCATACTGGATGGATTGGAGCCAATAGAACTTTATTATTTCTGTGTGCGGTCTATGGGGGTTATTCAAGAAGGGATAGCGCCAGGTAGTGCTTCATAGCGGCAGGCAGCGTCTGTTACGCAAAACCACATTTATGAAAGTGAATCGGGTGAGCGACTCTAACAGCGCCATGTAGCGTCACATGTATTAATACAGGCGGCTCAGTGTATAGCGTCAGCGCTCTAGCTTCCAGAGCGCCAGGTATTACCTTTCGCTCACTGTCGCTCTCCCATACATTTCAATGGCCGTTCATTTGCTTGTGTTTAAACAGCGTGTTTGAATTTTTTTTTTTTTTTTTTTGCTCCAATCATTGTGTGACCTCTCATGGCTGCAAACAAACACTTTTAAAAACTTTTTTGACTTTTAATATTTTTATGCAGAATTGTCATTACAGGTCTGGCACTAAAGTGTTAATGTCACAGTGTTAGAACAATGTCATTCCATGGCCTCGATTCAATAAGGATAGAAAAAAATTCTCATGGTAGTAAAAAATTCAATTCATGAGAAAAAAGCCTGAGAATATCACTGTTATGGAATCACTAGATAAAAAGACAATGAAAGTCAATGGCAGCTTTTACTACAGTGTAGAAAGGAGGAAACAGTTCTCTACTTTTCTTAGGAGTAAAAATGTGCCATTGACTTTCATTGTTTTCCTATCTAGTGATTCAGTAACAGCGACATTCTCAGGCTTTTTTCTCATAATTTGAATCTTTTACTACCATGAGAATTTTTTTCTACCTTTATTGAATTGAGGCCCATGTGTTTTCATTTGTTACTGGTGGATATGTATTCAAAACAGACTTTAATCACACAGCGTCTGGCGCTCTATACACTGTGTGCGTGTGTGTCCGTTTTTGATAAGTATGGTGTGGAGCGCCGAGAGTCGGTCGCACTGAGCTGGCGCTACCTCTCTCTCACTGCAGCGCTATACTGGTGTTAGAGCGCCCGACATACATCACATTCATCAATGCCAGACAGGTTACTACAGCGACTGAGGCGCTCTGTTACAGCGCCCGATACCTGCTTACAGGGTCTACTCTAAGCGCTGCTGTACAGATGCTCATCTGCCGATACCTGGCGTTAGTAATGAATCAGCCTCCACCAATGGACCAGGAGGTATCAGACTGTCACTGGCCAGTGAACCTCATATTCTGTGCTAGCGTCCGGTCTGGATGACACCCATAGACTGTATGTTAAAGTGGAACAAAACCTAGAATTTTGACTATCCTTGGTTTTGGTCTTTGCCCCACGGGGCACCCAGATTGGGAAGGCCCCGCTGTGTGAAACCGCCAGGTCGCCCAATCTCACCCTTCCCCGGTCCTACGGCACATGCACAGCCCTCTCAGATTTGCTCAAGTCCCTTCGCCCAGAAGCTTGTGTAATGCGAGTGAATCCGATCGCGCTGGCGACCGCATCCCCTGCCCGCCATTCACAAATGCCTGCTATGGGCACACACCCTGCTAAAGGTATAGCTGCTCGTGCATGCGCTGTTGGACCAGGAACGAAGGTGAGTTTTCGGGTGACCGGGGGGGGGGGGGGCTCTGACACAGTGAGGCACTCCCAATTGGGTTGCCCCAGGGGAGCGAGCATACCTGCCCTCTGGAGTCTCATAGACTCCAGAGTGGGATTTGGTCCACTTTATAGAGTCTAAAAGACTCCAGGGAGACTGAACTCATCAACTCGGGGACATTCCAATTAGGGATGCCCCTCTGTGTTAAACCCCTGGTATACTCATGTAGCCGGTGATCCCATGGAGCATGTGAGGGCCTTGTCTCTGGAATACACTTAGCTGAGGCGTGTACCTGATGAGGATACGAAGGTTAGTAATAGAGTGGATATTCCTGGAGGTGTCTGCAACATGGAAAATGATTTAGCTTTACTGGATAGATGGTCAAAACTGTGAAAACTAGAGTTTAATGTCTCTAAATGTAAAATCATGCACTTGGGTAGAAGGAATCCCTGCTCTGAGCACCGTATGGGCAGCACTGTGTTACCCAGGACCTCGGAGGAGAGAGATTTAGGGACACTGATTACTGATAGCTGCAAGATGAGTGGACAGTGTAGCCAGGCAGTGGGAAAAGCAAGCAGGATGCTCGGCTGCATAGCTCGAGGCATCACCAGTAGGAAGAGGGAGGTTGTGATGCCGCTGTATAGAGCCCTGGTGAGGCCACAGCTAGAATACTGTGTGCAGTTCTGGAGACCTTACCTGCAAAAAGACATTATTCAAATAGAACGTGTCCAAAGGCCGGCAACAAAAATGGTGGAAGGACTTAAACTTAAAACTTATCAGGAGAGACTTAAAGAACTTAATCTGTACAGTCTGGAGGAAAGAAGGGAGAGGGGACATGATGGAGACCTTTATATATGTGAAAGGATTGAATAAGGTTCAGGAGGGAAGTGTTTTTAAGAAGAAACTTAATGATAGAACAAGATCAGCAGCAGTTAGACAATATTATGGGGGTTATTTAAATTGGGCCAAAATCCACGGCGATTGGCCTGTTAATCTATAAGATTCCCAAGCTGACTGATTCTCTCCCTCTGGGGCATCCACAATCGGGATGCCCTGCTGTGTGAAACTCCATACCTTGTTTCCCGGTCCAACGGCGTATGCGTGAGCTGAGGCCGCATCCCCGCTAACCCTGTAGCAGGGCTCATGCCCACACCAGGCATTTGTGAATACCCGGCGCGGGCACACTCCCTGTTAGACGGTAGTGGGGGATGCGGGCGTCAGTGCACTCGGAGCCGCTGGCCTTAGGCGAAGCCTTAGACAGCGTGACGTCAGTGTCTCCAAGCGAACTGATTGGACGAACGGCCGCGCATGCGCCATAGGACTGGGAAGAAGTAAGTTGGCTTCGGATTTTGACAATCTGTATGTACAGGGTGGGGGAAACATATAAGATAGGCTCTTATTCAGGGTGAAGGTCCAGATTAATGTGAGCAATCTGTATGTACAGGGTGGGGGAAACATACAAGATAGGCTCTTATTCAGGGTGAAGGTCCGGATTAATGTGAGCAATCTGTATGTACAGAGTGGGGGAAACATACAAGACAGGCTCTTATTCAGGGTGAAGGTCCGGATTAATGTGAGCAATCTGTAGGTACAGGGTGGGGGAAACATACAAGATAGGCTCTTATTCAGGGTGAAGGTCCGGATTAATGTGAGCAATCTGTATGTACAGAGTGGGGGAAACATACAAGACAGGCTCTTATCCAGGGTGAAGGTCCGGATTAATGTGAGCAATCTGTATGTACAGGGTGGGGGAAACATACAAGATAGGCTCTTCTTCAGGGTGAAGGTCCGGATTAATGTGAGCAATCTGTATGTACAGGGTGGGGGAAACGTACAAGATAGGCTCTTATTCAGGGTGAAGGTCGGGATTAATGTGAGCAATCTGTATGTACAGGGTGGGGGAAACATACAAGATAGGCTTTTATTCAGGGTGAAGGTCCGGATTAATGTGAGCAATCTGTATGTACAGGGTGGGGGAAACATATAAGATAGGCTCTTCTTCAGGGTGAAGGTCCGGATTAATGTGAGCAATCTGTATGTACAGGGTGGGGGAAACGTACAAGATAGGCTCTTATTCAGGGTGAAGGTCCGGATTAATGTGAGCAATCTGTATGTACAGGGTGGGGGAAACATACAAGATAGGTTCTTATTCAGGGTGAAGGTCCGGATTAATGTGAGCAATCTGTATGTACAGGGTGGGGGAAACGTACAAGATAGGCTCTTATTCAGGGTGAAGGCCTGGATTAATGTGAGCAATCTGTATGTACAGGGTGGGGGAAACATACAAGATAGGCTCTTATTCAGGGTGAAGGTCGGGATTAATGTGAGCAATCTGTATGTACAGGGAGGGGGAAACATATAAGATAGGCTCTTATTCAGGGTGAAGGTCCGGTTTAATGGCCTCGGTATCCAACCTTGACAAAATTATATCTTGATTTTTTTTTATACCTTTTATCAGGTTTGGGCAGGTTGGATAAAGTGGCCATTAAAGTGTAAGATTAGTTATTAATATTAATCCTATACACAACTCAACCGGATACAACTAGACAACTAAAGACTGAAACAGCAGAGACTGAATGGTGGTTCGTTTCTATAAATGACCATAAATGGGTGCAAAGCTGATAAAGAAAGGTAGAGGAACGACAATGATGGGCCCCCTCCTGTCCTTCTAGGCCTCAGTGCACCACCTATATTTACCTCCCTGGCCCTTTTGTATGTTGCCATTTTGAATGATGCTGTGAGGCATCCGTGCACAGGGATGGAATGGCCATTGGGAGACTCGGGACAATGCCCGGTGGGCCGCACTGCTTTGGGGCCGTTTGGGCTGCTGCTGCTTATAACACCCACATTCAATCCCTGTCCCCTTAGTCTCCCTCTCAGCCCCCTGTACCCACAAGCCAAGGAACCCCAGCCCCCAATGCTATAGCCCCAGCATTATGGATGGGGGGGCCTCAGCAGGGATGTCTCAGGGGCTGGTAAAATCCAGGGCTGATTTGTGGCCCCTGTCCATGCGCACCCTGACTCCCCTCTTTCTCGCATGAATACAGGATGTCACCCTCCACTAGAAGCCAGAAGAAAGTCCTCCTACATCCATCCAGTGAATGAGAGTCATAAATCATAGGGGCAGACTCTCCTTATATCTGCAGCTCGCTGGAACCATCCCCAGGGTTAAATATGGAAGTAGGCCAGAATCTATTGTCTCATAGGGTGGAGAGGAGGAATTATTTGGCTGCCTGAGACTCTGCTGAGGGTTCTTCTAGCTTTTCATCTCCCCACAGTGATGCCATATTAAAGTGTACTCGTGCATGCGCTGCTGGACCGGGAACAAAGGTGAATTTCATGTGACCAGGGGGGTTTGACACAGTGGGGCGCCCCCAAATGGGGTGCCCCGGGGCAGAGCGAGTATGCCTGCC
Organism: Gastrophryne carolinensis; assembly: GCA_027917425.1. Taxonomy (NCBI): domain Eukaryota; kingdom Metazoa; phylum Chordata; class Amphibia; order Anura; family Microhylidae; genus Gastrophryne; species Gastrophryne carolinensis. The sequence goes on along the minus strand of CM051236.1, from coordinate 36,863,096 downwards.
CTGGAGTCTCAAAGACTCCAGGTTGTGTATTGGTGCACTTTAAAGTGGACCAACACCCAGGGGGGATCAGCCCGGGAATCTATAAGATTCCTGGGCTGATCAGATCCCTCCCCGCGGGGCATCCGAAATCGGGATGTCCTGCGGGGTGAAACCCCCCAGGAAGCCCAGAAACCTTACCTTATCCCCGTTCCACGCGGCCGCATCTCGCGCTTCCCTCTAGCAGGACGCGCACCCTGTTAGAGGGAAGCGCGAGACGCGGCCTCCAGCTCTCACAGCCGCTGTGGTTGGATGCTGCTTGTACGTGCATACCACAGCGGCTCTGAGCGCTCTGATTGGACGAGCGCCCGCGTAGGAGCGTGGTGAGGTGAGTGTTTCCGGGGTGCCCCACCGAAGTGGACCAAAACCCAGGATAGTGAAAATCCTGGGTGTTGGTCCACTTTAAAGAGTCTAAAAGACTCCAGGGAACTCATCAATCCTGGGACATTCCAATTCCTCTGTGTGAAACCCCTGGTGTCCTCATGTAGCCGGTGATCCCGTCATCCCATGGAGCATGTGAGCATCTCGTCTCCGGAATACCCTTAGCTGAGGCGTGTACCTGATGATGATACAAAGGTTAGTAATAGGGTGGATACTCCTACAGGTGTCTGCAGCATGGAAAATGATTTAGCTTTACTGGATAAATGGTCAAAACTGTGGAAACTGGAGTTTAATGTCTCAAAATTTAAAATCCTGCACTTGGGGGAGAAGGAATCCCGTATGGGCAGCACTGTGTTATCCAGGACCTCGGAGGAGAGAGATTTAGGCATACTGATTACTGATAGCTGCAAGATGATTGGACAGTGTAGCCAGGCAGTGGGAAAAGCAAGCAGGATGCTCGGCTGTATAGCTCAAGGCATCACCAGTAGGAAGAGGGAGGTTGTGATGCCGCTGTATAGAGCCCTGGTAAGACCACAGCTACAATACTGTGTGCAGTTCTGGAGACCTTACCTGCAAAAAGACATTATTCAAATAGAACAGGTCCAAAGGCGGGCAACGAAAATGGTGGAAGGACTTAAAGTGGACCAACACCCAGGATTTTGACTATCCTGGGTCTTGGTCCACTTCGGTGGGGCACCCCCGATCGGGGTGCCCCGCTGTGTGAAACCCCCCCAAACACCAGGAAAACTCACCTCTCCCCGCTCCCAGCGCCGACGGACAAGCGATCTGACAGCCGCTTGTCCGTGGCTCCTCCGCCGCCGCCTCCCGCGCGTCCCTCTTGACGTGCGCCCCCCCGCGCCGGCCATTCACAGACGGCCGGCGCGGGGGCGCGCACGCCTAGAGGTGCGCGAGGGAGGCGGCGGCGGCCGGCCGCCGCCGAAACTAAGGTAAGGGGGTTTGGGGGTTTTGGGGGGTTTTCACCCCGCGGGACATCCCGATCTCGGATGTCCCGCGGGGAGGGAGGTGATCGGCCCGGGAATCTTATAGATTCCCGGGCCGATCACCCGAGGGTGATGGTCCACTTTAAACCTAAAACTTATCAGGAGAGACTTAAAGAACTGAATTTGTACAGTCTGGAGGAAAGAAGGAGAGAGGGGCCGTATCTCCACTAGCAGGGTCCATTTGTGAATGGCCAGCACAGGCACACTGCCTGTTAGAGGGAAGCGGGGGATGCGGCACTGATTGGAAGAGCGGCCGCGCATGCGCCGTAGGACCGGGAAGAGGTGAGTTATGCTCAGCGATCTGGGGGGTTTCACATAGTGGGGCACCCTCAAAATCCTGAGTTTTGGTCCACTTTAAAGGGGACCTACAGGCTCCCTGGAAATGTTTGCCCTACGCAGGGAACCACCCACCTAACCCCAACCCTGCATTGCCAAAATACTCTTATTTTCCCCAAACTGCTCGGTTACACAGGGGACAGAAAGCGGCTGAGCACAAGCATGGCGCCAGCTTCTGCAGGGTGTGCACCCGTATCCTGTCCCCTATGAGGTAGCAGTAAGGAAAAATTTACCTCAGCAAAAATGGCGGACTGGCCATAGGGAGACCCGGGCAAATGCCCAGTGGGCCGCACTGCTTTGGAGCAGTCTGAGCTGCTACCTTTACTAACAGTTCCATCCAATCCCAGCCCCCCTTTCCCACTCTATCCCCTCACCCAAGCAACCCCAGCCCATGTTCCCCCTAAGTATCAGCAGATAAGCGTCTGTACAGAGGCGCTTAAAGCGACCTCTAGTAGAAGCTCTAATCGGCTATCGGGCGCTGTAACAGAGCATCTCAGTCGCTGTAGTAACCTGGCCGCCGTTGATGAATGAGATATATGTTGGATGTTCTAACACCAGCACAGCGTTGCAGGGAGCAAACGGCAGCGACTGCTCAGTGCGACCGACTCCCAGCGACTCACACCATATTCAACAAAAATCCACACTCACAGAATGCCGGCGCTCAAAATTGGTTCGCTGTAGCCCATAGCGCCAGACGCTGTGTGATTAAAGTCTGTTTTATAACTTATATCCACTAGTAACCAACCGAAAACATATGGAATGACATTGTTGTAACATTGTGACATTAAAGTGGACCAACACCCAGGGGTGATCGGCCCGGGAATCACCTCCCTCACCACGGGGCATCCGAGATCGGGATGTCCCGCGGTGAGTGACCCCCCCAAAAGCCCCAAAAAAACCTTACCTTATCGGCGACGGATCAGCCGCCGACTCCCGCGCCGCCCCTCTAGCAGTGCGCGCGCCCGCACCAAACGTTTGTGAATGGCCGGCGCGTGCACGTGTCCTGTAAGAGGGACGTGCGGGAGGCAGCGGCGGCTTATCCGTCGCTTGTCCGTCGCCGCAAAGGTACGTTTTTTTGGGCTTTTGGGGGGGCTTCACACAGCGGGGCATCCTGATCTCGGATGCCCCGCTGAAGTGGACCAACACCCAGAATAGTGAAAATCCTGGGTGTTGGTCCACTTTAACAATTTAATACCAGACCTGTAATGACAATTCTGCATAAAAATATAAAAAGACAAAAAAAAGTTTTCAAAAATGACATTTAATAGGCCAGGAGAGGTCACACAATTATTTCATAAAAAGAAAATAAAAAATGTAAATTAAAACCCTGTTTAAAGAGAAGAAAAGTAACGTCCATTGAAATGTATGGGGGAGCGTCGGTAGCGAGAGGTAATACCGGCGCTCTGAAAGCTAGACCACTGGCGCTATACGCTGAGCTGTCTGTGATGATGAATTGGGCGCTACATGGTGCTGTTAGAGTCGCTCACCAGAATCCCCTTGATAAATATGGTATTGCTTCACCATTCGCTACCTGTCGCTATGAGGCGCTACCTGGTGCTATTCCTTGATGAATAAACCCCTTAGTCTTGGAGCACCCTGCTTGACTGGCCAGGAAGCAGCAGAGATGCTAATGGCTGGTCATGGGCAGGACGGGTGCTGGTATAATCCCGGGCTGATTTTTTTGCCCCAGTCCACTATAATGTATAGTATTTATAACAATAATAAAGTAAATCTGCCCCACACAAACATTTTATATAACTACCCACCTCCTCAGACTTCTCCTATATCATGTAACAGACACAGCCACTGATTCGGGATGCCCCTGTGTGTGAAGTCCCATGGTTCACTGTATTCATTCATAGCTATGTGCCTCCAGCTGTGCTCCCCTGCCAATCATTCAGATATGCCTGTGTCGGTGCACGCAGAGGATAGAGGGGTGCAGGGGATGCCGAAGGAGGCGCGTCTAGGTGCCATGCGATCGCTGGTTTAAGGCAAGTGCCAGACAAACAGGTGTGTTTCACACTGCGTGGCATCCGAAATCGGGCGCCACTGAGAGGGCTGCCCCCCGGCCCCAGGCTTTTATGAGTCTAAGGCCAGTCTGCTCTAAGGCCCTTATTCATGAACGGATAGCGTCAGGTAGTGGCTGGTTAATGAGAGGTAGCGACAGGTAGCGGCAGGTGAACGCCGGACACTGCACGCAATTACACATTTATGAAGCAGAATCTGTTGAGCGACTGGGATAACGCCATGTAGCGTCCGATTCATCATTATCCCAGCCTCAGCGAACAGCGCCGGCGTTCAGCCTTGCATAGCGCCACGTATTACCTCTCGCTACCTGCCGCTCTCCCATACATTTCAATGGACGATCCTTTTCTTCTCTTTAAACTGGGTTTTTCTTTTTTTTTTTTTAAATCTCAAATAATGTTGTGACCTCTTCTGGCATTGAAAATGCACTTTTTTCAAATATATTTCATGTTTTATATATTTCTGCAGAAATGACATTACAGGTCTGGTATTAATGTGTTCATGTTACAATGTTATTACAATGTATTTCCATATGTTTTCGCTTTGTTACTGGTGGATAGATGCTGAAAAACAGACTTTAAACACACCGCCTCCTGCGCTCAGGGCTTCAGAGAAGCATTTTTCAGCGCCGGAGTTTTGTGAGGCTGTTTTTGTTAATGAATATGTTGTGAGTCGGTCGCACTGACCAGTTGCTAACATGCGCTCCCATACAGCGCTGTATTGGTCAAATAGCGACTCATCACAATGTATTCATCATTGCTGCACAGCGAAGAACTAGCGACCCACGGCCGAGCACAGTGATTACTAGCGGGTGCTCTGAAAATGCCTGCTACAGACGCTCATCTGTCGCTACCTGGCGTTAGTGATGAATCAGCCTGTAAGTCTGCCTTCCTTTAAAGCGGACTAAAACCATTCAGTCTGAGCCCTGGAAGCTAAAAGAATCCAATATCACAAGAGGGACCGTGGATAATTTATCCACATCCACCCAAACAAAAGGAGCACCAAACAATGTTATCAATAAAATAGTTTTTTTATATGTTTATTATACAAAAAATGGATACACAAAAGACAATCACGCTATACAAGACAAATTAAAACCAACTGCATTATCCCCGAATACATCCAGTGCTGCCGAAAAAATAAGACAGACAAATATATATGGGAATCTATACACATGTAAGGAACGGAACCCCCAACAGTGCATACAAGAGCAAGGGGGTAGACGGGGAGGCCGATTCATTAATAGCGGCAGGTAGCGACAGTTGAGCGACTGTAGCGGCATTTTCAGAGCGCTCGCTAGTAGTCGCTGTGCTTGGCCGTTGTTCGGTAGTTGATAGCGACTTAGTCGCTTTGCCGTAATGTTGAATATTGGGTGAGGAGTCGCTATTTGACAGGTTCCGCGCTGTATGAGAGCGCATGATATCGACTGGCCCTAGCGACCGGCTCCCACCATATTCATTAACAAATCACGCTCAGAAAATTCTCGCGCTGTGAAATGCATGTTTAAACCCCAGAGCGCTGGCGGCGATGGGTTAAAAGTAGTTTTTTAACCCCCAAACCACCATAATTTTTGCAAACCAAAAAAAACAAGTTTTTTAAATAATTTTGTAATATGAATACATTAATATCAGACCTGTAATATCAATTCTGTACAATTTATTTTTCTATTTTTTTTAACTTAAAAAAATTATTTAAAATGGCAGAAGTGGTCACAGAATTTTTCACATAAAAAAAAAAAAAAATTAATAACAATTAATTATGAATATTTAAAGATTGTTCCATTGAAATGCATTGGAGAGCGCCAGGTAGCGAGAGGTCATACCTGTCGCTGTTCAAGGTCGGACGCTGGCGCTGTGGGCTGAGGCTGGAATAATGATGAATGAGTCGCTATATGGCGCTATCTCAGTCGCTAAGCAGGATCGGCTTGATAAATGTGTGATTGTGGTGGGGAGCCGGCGTTCTCGTGGCGGGGCCCGTCATTACCGGCCGCTCACCAGTCGCTACCTGTCGCTATCCCTTGTTAAATAAGGGCCTCAATAAGTATTGTTTTGTGCCGACACAAAAATACCCAAATGTTACTACAGAGCAATAGACGCCAATCCTATTCAATCAAATAAAGTGACCAGTGCAGAAAGCTGTGCTATCAATTCCATAAGAAACAATTAACGTTAAAAAAAGAATCCAGGCGCAGAGAGATTCACTGGCACTGGGGCATCCCGATTGGAGTGACACACAACCTCTCGCTGGTTGGTTGTCTGGTATACGTCTGGCGATTCCCCTGCGTGGGTCATGGCAGAATCACCTGCTTTCCGCCGCTGATGTGCGTACACGTGTCAGACATTTCTGAATTGCTGGTGTGGCCATGCATCAGCTAGAGGGAAATAGAGGTTCCTGACAATCCACTCATTCAGAATGTATTACCTGATTTATTCTGATTGGCCGTCATCACCCAGCACTCTATTCTGATTGGAGAAAAGCCATGGGATTACCGTAGGAACAGGAGAGGTGGGAACACTGGGCAATCCAGGGAGTTTCACACACAGAGCACCACTAGTAAACCCCAGGTGAGTGAAAAACCTGTGTTTTGGTCCACTTTAAAGTGAATCAAAACCCAGGAATTTGACTTTCCTGGCTTTTGGTATTCAGATTGGTCCCAAATCTGTGTGAACCCCCCCAGGTCTCCCATAAAAGCTCACTTTTCCCTGGTCCTATGGGGCATGTGCGGACGTGCAGCCAATTAGCGCGCTCGGCTTCATTGTCCGCATCCCTGCTAGCCTCTAACAGGGGATGTGTGCACCAGCCAATCACAAACGCTTGGCGCAGATGCCCACCTGTCTAAAGGTGTAGTGCAGTGCGGCTGCCACCCACACATGTGCCGCTGGATTGGGGATCAGGTAAGGTTTCCCGGAGACTCAGAAGGGCATCCCAAATCAGGATGCCCCGGGGAGAGTGAATCAGGCGGCCCTGGAGTCTTATAGGCAACTTCAATCTTCTGGAATACCCTCCCGCACCCAATCTGCCACTCCACAACCCTCAAAACCTTCAAAGGTGCCCTTAAAACTCACTTATTCAGACAAGCATATAATCTGGCTTAACCAATCTTCTAAAGGGCACAAAGCTCAATACTGACTGTTCACCTCGTCTTCACCCCTCTTCCTTTAGACTGTAAGCTCGCAAGGGCCGGGCTCCCTCCCCTATTGTATCTTGTACTCAGAATATTCATTGTCAACTCTGTACAACTGCATTTGAATTAGTATATGTACCGTATGTTTCTACCCTGTCTGTAATTACTACTTTGTAAAGCGCTACGGAAGATGATGGCGCTATATAAATAAACAATAATAATAATAATATTTAATAAATTAATGATATACGGTATATATATATATATATATATATATATATATATTATTGTAATGCTATATATATTTTAGAACAGTATATATATATATATATATATATATATATATATATATTATATATAAAATGTTATAATGCTATATATATATATATATATATATATATATATATATATATATAGTGTGTTTGTAAAGCACCATCATCCTCTGTGGCGATTGCAGACAGGGTAAAATGAATGCTACACATACATAAGGAAACGATAGCGTCTCAGTGTACTGTGTGGTGCGCAGGCTCTTGAACATCACAATATGCTGCAGAGAAATCCTTCTTATCAGATGCCAGGATGAAAAATATTTCTTTGAAACAGAGAACAGATAAACCCTGGTTGATATATTGCGGTCTGACAAATAGCCAGACGAGGAAAGGGGGGGGGGGGGAGGAAAACACATCCACATTCATTTCACATGGTTTGAAAGGGTTAATTATAGCGATTATAGCGCCTCGGGATATAGTCACTCTTGCAAGACTTCCTGGGAAAAGAGCAACTTTGCCAACAAAACCCCGAATGTCTTTTTGTTTATAAAGCTCTTATTAAAGGGTAAGTCCACTTTCGATGGTGTATATTTTTGTGTGCCAAAATGATGTCCACAAGGTGCTGAGCTAATACAGGGCCTTATTTATGAAGGGATAGCGCCAGGTAGTGCCTTGTAAGCGCCAGGCAGCATCAGGTAGCGCCAGGTGAATGCCAGACACGGCAGCAATTACACATTTATGAAGCCAAATCTGGTGAGCGACTAGAAAAACGCCATGTAGCGTCCGATTCATCATTATCCCAGGCTCAGCGTACAGGGCCGGTGTTCAGCCTTGCAGAGCGCCATGTATTACCTCTCGCTACCTGGCGCTCTCCCATACACTTCTATGGATGATCCATAAATCCCTTTCCTGATCCCATTTTTTTTTTAAACACAAATCTTTGTGACATGTATCCTGGTCTAGAAAATGACATTTTTGAAAACTTTTTGGATTTAATGCAGAATTGTCTTTACATATCTGGTATTAAAGTGTTCATGTTACAATGTAATAACAATGTCATTCCACGTGTTTTCGCTTTGTTACTAGTGGATACATGTTCAAAAACAGACTTTAATCACACAACGTCTGGCGCTGTGGGCTGCAAAGACCCGATTTTGAGCGCCAGAACTGTGTGGGGCTATTATGAATATGGTGTGAGTCAGTCGCACTGAGCTGGCGCTACCGTTTGCTCCCATACAGCGCTGTACTGGTGTTAGAGCGACTCACACAATATATTCATCAATGCCGGCCAGCGACTGAGATGCTCTGAAACAGCGAACCATGGCTTAGCGCAGCGACTACTAGCGGTCGCTCTCAATGCCTCGCTACAGACGCTCATCGGTCGATACCTGGCGCTAGTAATGAATCGGCCTGATAGTATTTGTTATTTTTTTCTTATGTTACAAAATGTGTGTTTTATGGAAGCTCTTTTCACTATCTGCAATCAGTAGCTATTGGCAATGTACACCCCTAAAGGGGGTCCTGAGCACAGGTGGGGGCGCCATTTCGAATCTTCGCCCTGGGTGCCAGGAAGCCAAGCTACTCCTCTGGTTGGTCTGTGCTTCACTCCAGGGTGTGGGAGGCCAGTGAGCGCTGTAACTGAAGCCTGTCCTTATCGCCTGCCTTACTGATAAGAGGACCTGGAGTGTTCCCTCCTAAAATATTCACAGGAGCTCCCAGTGAGGATTAGATAAGGGAAAGCTGCATTCCTTTTCATGAAGGGTTTTTTCCTCTGTCGGGCATATATCGGGGTGAGGCCCCTCTGCTGCTTAAATTAGACCAAGACCCAGGATTTTGACTATCCTTGACCCCGGGATCGGGGATGCCCTTCTGTGTGAAACCCCCCCCCCCCGGGATCTCCGAGCCCAACTCACCTCTTCCGGTCCTACGGCACATGTCCGGCGTCTAATCAGCGCGCTCGAGTCCCTTCCTCTTGGAGCTCGTCTGATATGAGCGAATCCGAGTGCGCTGGCGGCCGCATCCCCTGCTACCCTCTAACAGGGAGTGTGCCTGCCGGCGCCGGCCATTCACAAATGCCTGGTTTGGGCACACGCCCTGCTAGAGGGATAGTAGGGATGCGGCTGCAGCTCGTGCATGTGCCGTTGGACCGGCAAAGAAGGTGAGTTTCCAGGTGACCTGTGGGATTTTACACGGCATCCCAATTCTGGATGCCCCGGGGGGGAGGCAGGGGCCCTGGAATCTTATAGAGTTCAGGGCCGATGGGGCATGGGTTTAGGTCCTCTTTAACTATAGAAATGTGCCCCCACCTTATCAAATAGTGCACTACTGAACCACCAAGGAAATAGTAAAGAAAAAAAAAAAGCTCCAGCAGTTGCTGCCCCCCCAGTTTTTCCTCTAGATGGTGCTGCCTGGGGCAGCTGCCACACCTCGCCTCATTACAGGTGCACTGGGGATATAAAGGTGTAGCCATTATCTTTGTTGGTCTTTTAATGTAATGGTTCGTATCTGTCCTGCAGTTGCACTAAATCACCACAAGATGGCACTGTTGGATAAGAAATGAATTGTGACATTACAGGTCTACCAAACGTAAAACCTAACCACATAGGAGTACAGCTGAATTGCTATTGGCTAAGGTGAGGAGAAGCTAGAGAAGTTTCTAGAGGCCACTAGAGGAAGTCTATATAAGGAGAGTTACCTCAGAATGAGTGAGTGATATACGGAACATATAAGATGTAGTTCTCTATTGTAGTAACCGGGAGTGAGAGGAAGGTACCAGCAGGGTCACTGGTAGCAGTCGCAGAGAGAAGGAGAGAGCAGACGAGCCACATTCATGTCTATGGAGTATTCACAGGAGAAGGTGAACCATTCCACCCAAGATGCTGAGGAGGAAGCTAAGGCCGCAGTATTCTGCTATGGGATCAGGATGAGTGACCACCACCTGTTGGAGTACATCTGGATGTGATGTTGTGCTATGGAAGCTGCTAAGGAAACGGTTGTGGAAAGACTGTATGGCCTGCTGAAGCCTAAAGTGTACCTGAAGTCCTGCTAATAAAGTAAGTGCCCTTTTCATAAAGTCCGTCTCATTGGAGTTTTTGGAAGCCCACGTCAGGAGGTCCCTCAAGCTCGTTAACAACGAACCCACTCCCAATACACCATGAGGAGCTAAACCCCTCAGGGACCCGTATGCTACAAAGGGTTCAATCCGTATTGATATTTTAGAAATGGCGTCAGGGTGGGTCCCGGGTCAGGGACATTAACTTAAATTGGACCAACACCCAGGATTTTGACTATCCTGGGTTTTGGTCCACTTCGGGGGGGCACCCAGCTGTGTGAAACCCCCCAGAAAGCCCCAAAAACTCACCTCACCACGCTCCCACGTGACCGCGCCGTCCAATCCCCGCCGACGTCCAAGCGGGTGACAGCGACGTCCAAGACAGCGCGTCCGCCGCCGTTTCCCGCACGTCACTCTTACAGGGCGCGTGCAGGCGCCGGCCATTCACAAACGGCGGGCGTGCACGTCTAGAGGGGCGCGCGGGAGGCGGCGGTGCCGCCGATAAGGTAAGGTTTTTTTTGGGTTTTGGGGGGGTTTCACCCCGCGGGACATGCCGATCTCGGGTGTCCCGCGGTGAGGGAGGTGATCAGCCGGGAATATTATAGATTCCCGGGCCGATCACCCCTGGGTGTTGGTCCACTTTAAAGAGGAACATCGAGGGAGGTTAAACCTCACCGGACTGCCCCCCCCCTCCGGTATCACAATTGGGGAGTCCCACCTTCTGGGTCCCTTGGATTCGGGCCTACCTCCCGATGGGCAGCGCCACGGCCCCCGATCTCATGCCTGCGCAGTGCCCTTGAATGGGACGCAATTGTGCCGCCCGAAATCCCGCAAGACTTTGGGGAGCTGTGAGATCGGCGTGGGACATTGAGGAACACTAAGGCCGTGCTTGTCAGTTGGCTAAGCGGGCGGTGGGGTGAGGATGAGGCCCTGAAGCTGCCGGATGTTGCTGCAGCAGGCAGAAGCGGCATACAAACGTTAAGTAAGGAATAAGTGGGGGGGGGGGGGGGGGATCAGCCTCCTTTTTATTTTAGGTCTGATGTTACTCTTTAACATAATACCTCTGTCAGCCCTGCTTTACAGAGATACACATCTTTTCCTAGCACACCTCCATCCAATGGGGAGACAAGTAACAGCTGCACACACGCACGCAGATATCTCCTCTTCCACATTATATAAAGCTTCGGATCTCCAGAGATCACCAGCAAAAACTCTTCAGCGGTCCCACGGCACATGCCTGGCCTGTGCTTCAATCATTCATTACTAGCCACTCTGATGTCAGATTGCCGTAGTAAGAATGGCCGCACCTCCACATATCCGCACTGGCCATTCACTCCTTTTTTAGGTAAGAAAACTACCATTCATTTTTATTGTCTACTGGGTGTAAATGTTCACCTGGCTTTGAATCAGCCCCAAGAGAAGAGAAAGGCAATGGCAGTTTTCTCCCCTAAAAAAGAGTGAGAATTCTTACCTGCCCCCCCCCCCCCTCCTTTTCTATTCTTTTATCCCAATAGAATGTAAGCTCTTCTACCTTATCCCCCCTCCCATAGGCCCTTATAATCTGTAAGACCTTTCTCTATTCCCTAATAGAATGTAAGATGGCCCAGCTTTTGTACGCTACTATGCATCTATCGTGATGGTCTTTTCCCCAGGGGCACCTCGATCGAGGATGCCCCACTGCGTGAAACCCCCCAGATCGCCGAAGTTAACTCACCTCTTCCCGGTCCTACGGCGCATGTGCGGCCGCTCGTCCAATCAGAGTCGCTCGGAGTCGCTGATGTCATGTAGTCTAAGTCTTCGTCTAAGGCCAGTGGCTCTGAGTGCAATGGTGGCCGCATACCCGCTACACTCTAAAAGGGAGCGTGCCCGCACTGGGCATTCACAAATGCCTGGCGCAGGCACGCGCCCTGCTAGAGGAATAGCAAGGATGCGGCTCGCGCATGCGCCGTCGGACCAGAATTCAAGGTAACCTGGGGGGGTTTCACACAGTGAAGCATCCCGATTTTGGATGCCCCCGGGAGAGGTAATTGTTCGGCCCGGGAATCTTAAAGGGTTTTGGTCGACTTTAACTTGGGTAGGAGTCCAGTTTAACAGATTTACATAATGACATGTCTTCTTCCTTTCTCATCCTCTTTGGTAAAATCTATTTCCTTGGATTGTAAGCTCTTCTACCTTCTCTAACACTTACAGAGACAAAGGGGAAACAAAGGACAGGAGGTGGGTAAATACTCATATACATGCGGATTGTAATTTTTGCCTGCAGTTCTAGCTGAGTGTAAAGTCGGCTTATCCTTTAGCTTTGATGGATTGCCGTGTCAGAGGAGGGCCCTAGGGACACATATGTATAAGTATGATGAGTATATATAAGTATGATGAGCTGATGCTGTTTTAGCACCAGTAATGGAAGACAAGACCTATGAAAGCCAGTTAGCACCAGTGACCCCTGAATAACCATTAGAGTCTCCGGTGCTGTTTCAAGTCTCCGGCGTCCTCAGGTGCCCTCTGTGCGGAATGCAAGTGCCTCTCGTATGCTGGAAGCGTGCCGCCTGCCATAGAGGACACTTCTACTGGCCAGCAACTAGAAGGGTCCCTGGGCCCTATATCACCAACAGGCTATTCTCCCCAGACCTCCTGTATGGGGCCCAGCCAAGAAGGGGGCCCTGCAGCCAGACTTAAGAGCAGCCTATGCACAGCAACTCATCAGATTATTCATGCATCCTGCTCGTCCCCCTCTCTCTAAGCTCCATTCAACCACCCCAACCCTCCTCCAGCACCTTCAAGGAAGGGGCCCAGAAACTAATGGCAGCACCAGGGCCGGCGCCACACAAGGCAATTCTGGGCAACTGCCAGGGCCCACTCAAGCTCACACTTGGCCATGCTATTATTTTACAGTGGACCCGAAACAACAAATGCCGGGTGTTGTGTGCAGACCCACTCATGGCCCACTCTAAGGACTAGAGGACGATTGGTGGCTATAGGGAAGGCAATAAGGACCGGAGGGTGATTGGTGGCTATAGGGAAGGTAATAAGGACTGGAGGGTGATTGGTGGCTATAGGGAAGGCAATAAGGACTGGAGGATGATTGGTGGCAATAGAGAAGGCAATAAGGACTGGAGGGTGATTGGTGGCTATAGGGAAGGTAATAAGGACTGGAGGGTGATTGGTGGCTATAGGGAAGGCAATAAGGACTGGAGGGTGATTGGTGGCTATAGGGAAGGTAATAAGGACTGGAGGGTGATTGGTGGCTATAGGGAAGGCAATAAGGACTGGAGGATGATTGGTGGCTATAGGGAAGGCAATAAGGACTGGAGGGTGATTGGTGGCTATAGGATAGGCAATAAGGACTGGAGGATCCCAGGATCCCAGAGACACCCCAACTTTAGTAATCTGTTAAAATGCCCCCCAACACAATTTAAAGAGGACCGCCAGTCTGATCGATGCATAGTACTGAAGGTGAAAGCAGGGGCAGATTATGAGGGGGGAGCAAGGGGCGTGTGCCCCCGGGGCTTCCACCACTTGCTTTGCAAAGGGGGCCTCCACCAACCTTTTGGTTATGATCTGGTCCAGGAGGCTGGCAACAAAGCTATTGGTGGTCATGGGTGTCCCCGCGCCTGGGGAAGCCAAAGCCACCACAGGGCAGGAGGGAGAGTCTAGAGCAGCAAAGCCGCCGTCAGCAACGCTACAGTGATGGGTGCAGAGCTGTCACTGCACATAAGCCACCAAGCACAGCCGCTGGCAGCTCAATGCGGGGAAATGTTTTCTGCTGGACCAGCCGGGCGACTACACTACCCCCCACCCAGAATGGCAAAGCAGGAGTTCCCGAGCAGCACGCACCCGCACAAGGGGGGCACAAGGGGCTCGATCTGATGTTCGAGTAAGTGGGCGGGTGCCAGACAACCACCAATCAGTTCCTTGGCTGGACTATTATTTTAAAGGAAAGAAAATACTGTATCCACCAGATTTTGTGCCCAGGGGCCCCCAACACACTTAAAGTGGACCATCACCCTCGGGTGATCGGCCCGGGCCGATCACCTCCCTCCCCGCGGGACATCCGAGATCGGGATGTCCCGCGGGGTGAAACCCCTCCAAAACCCCCAAACCCCCTTACCCTAGCTTCGGCGGCGGCCGGCCGCCGCCTCCCTCGCGCCCCTCTAGGCGTGCGCGCACCCGCGCCGGCCGTCTGTGAATGGCCGGTGCGGGCGTGCGCGCGTCAAGAGGGACGCGCGGGAGGCGGCGGCGGCGGAGGAGCCACGGACAAGCGGCTTTCAAATCGCTTGTCCGTCGGCGCTGGGAGCGGGGAGAGGTGAGTTTTTAGGGTGATCGGTGGGTTTCACACAGCCGAAGTGGACCAAGACCCAGGATAGTCAAAATCCTGGGTGTTGGTCCACTTTAACCCAGCCCTGGGTAAAAGCGCGTACAATCTATTAGGGTATAAACGAGAAAACAAAATGAGGAAGACCTTACAGTTTATTGGAGCCTTTAGGGGGGCACAGAAGGTTGAAGAGCTTACAAACCATCCCTATGGCCTTGCTGCACCTCTCACCACCACCCCCAGGGCAGTTACAGTTTAATGGGTGCCCATGGAAGGCTGCAGAATGTAGAGGAACTTAGACCATATATCCCCTGGTCATCCTATTGTGGGATGCCTGTCTGCTTTTGCACCCCTTACGAAGCCAAAAAATGAAGGTACTCACTGGGTCCACAATGAACATCCATCTCATGTAACTGCTGGCAGAGAAAAGGGTTTACCCAACAGAAGGGCCGCCATCAGGAATTTTTGGGCACTATAGAACCACAATGTCCCTCTTTCCCACCCTGAAAAGTTTCTAGGTATGATGTAACTGCTGGAAGACAAAAGGGTTTACCCAACAGCAGGGCCACCATCAGGAATTTTCGGGCACCATAAAACCACAATGTCCCCTTTAACCTCTATGTGATGACTGGGCCCCTAGGCACCCGGGCTCTCCATCGTATCCAGATAAGGGACCCAACCATCACAATATAGGTTATAGGGGACCAAGACACATAATAAGCTGTATAGAGTTGGGCTCCCCTTCGTGTATCCTATGTGTGATGACGTGAACCCTCCCTTTCATGGCATGGCCCCTAGGGCCCCATACTGGAGTCTTGGCTGTCCTGCCCTAATGACAGCCATATAGAGAGAAGAAGGTGTAAACGCACTCTGGTGAGCGGGTGCAAGACCTGGGGCAGTCCCAAGCCCCACAAGACAGTCACAGCAAATTTTGAAGAGGTCCGCACTCCTTAAAATATCCAATGCTTTATTTCTCAAATCCATAAAAACATCTCCATTGCAATTAAGCAGCCTAAAAGCAATATAGGACCCTGGCAGAACAAAAAATGCCACGCATTCTTACGCGTTTCGGACGCAAAAGGGTCCTTAATCATAGATCTAATGACAGCCATGCCCGATAGGCATGTGCAGCCCAAGTGCTTGCCGGCAGAACTGTGCATGCGCTTATGCAGCTGCTGTTACCACATGAAAGCAGGCAGGTGAGTATTCTGCAAAATTGTGGGGCTTCTTGGTGGGGTTTTCTAGAGTGGGCACTCCAAACCAAAAGAGTGGGCACTCCATGTTAAAGCATGACTAGGGATGGACGCCATGGGAAATCAGGTGAGTTAATTCATTGTAATTTACTTTCTTATAAAAATGTGGGTCACTGATTTTGTTTGACATATGACTAAGGGCCGTACACAGCCCGAAACGCGTAAAGTTGTGAAAAGGACCAAGCAAGTTGCTTTTATACAGATGCTGTACATGTTTTAATCTGGAGAAACAAACGTTTTGGATTTTAACTACACCTGAGTGCTGGACAATGGAATCATAAAGCATGCCTAGAGTCGTTTTTTTACTTTAGGTTCACCCCTGCATTGGACCGTACCCTCCTGTAGGCCTGTAAGCTCTTCATTTTTTTCCTCTCTTATATCTTAAAGTGGACCAACACCCAGGATTTTGACTATCCTGGGTCTTGGTCCACTTCGGTGGGGCACCCCCGATCGGGGTGCCCCGCTGAGTGAAACCCCCCCGAACCCCCGAAAAACTCACCTCTCCCCACTCCCAGCGCCGACGGACAAGCCACGGACAAGCGGCTCCTCCGCCGCCGCCTCCCGCCCGCCCCTCTTGATGCGCGCGCGCTGGCCATTCGCAGACGGCCGGCGCGGGCGCGCGCACGCCTAGAGGGGCGCGAGGGAGGCGGCGGCGGAGGAGCCGCTTGTAAGGTAAGGAGTTTGGGGTGTTTGGGGGGGTTTCACCCCGCGGGACATCCCGATCTCGGATGTCCCGCGGGGAGGGAGGTGATCGACCCGGGAATCTTATAGATTCCCGGGCCGATCACCCGTGGGTGTTGGTCCACTTTAAAGAGGCTGAAACACAGAAATTGAAATGAACCATAATGCACCAGCGACCAGCCTGGAATAAACAAGGTTCCAGGGTCGGCTGCTGGTTTTTCCCTGTGGCATCCCGGATTGGGATGCCCCATTGTGTGAAATCTCCCAGGGCTTCCATAAAAACGTACCTTTCCCCAGTCCAGTAGCGCATGCACAGGCTCTCGTCCAATCAGAGCCATTTGCCTTTTGGCAATCCCCATTGTAAACTATCAGAGCCTATGATGCCTTTCGGATTGGCTGGGGCGGTGGCACACAAGGCTGGGGATACGGGGGATGCGGCAGTGCGCGCCCCCCATTGATTACAATCAAAGCCCATTCCTGAAAGGAAGTAAATACGGCAAAGGGCTCTGATGACATCAATATAATGCGAGTTTCTGAGCAGCATCTCTCTGCAGCGCAGGTTTCACCATATCTTCATGTCCATTTTATAGCATTTTCCCAATGAATAGTTTTATGGGGCCTGGAGACATGTTAGAGAGGCGATGGTAGAGAAGGATCGGAGGCTTGGCAATGTCTCAGGAGGTGAGGGGTAACGGGAAGCTCCGCAGACCTTGCATTCACCTTGAACTGACAAGTTTCATATTCAGTTAATGGCTCATCATTGGAATAATCAATATATACCGTATCTAACAGCTTCTCTGCAGCTTGGAACTGCTCCCATAGCCAGGCTCCCCTGCCTCCATGTCCAACAGCCTCTCTACACTCATATAAAGGGGACAGGGCAACATAGAATAGGGGGCGTAGCCATTTTTTATACTGTTGCTGTATTTTTGTAACATTAAGTCGATTCATGGCCGTGCGCCTGTGCATTTGCACACATTTTTTGAAGTCAAAATGCAAAGCGCATTTTTTTAAGGAAACAAAGGAGGGGTGGCAGCCACTCAGACCATTTTATAACTAACCTGGTAGGTGCACGTTAGCAGGGCAATTAGGATACAAAAGTCTTAAAGGAGCCACAGCACCAAACCCTGTTAGCTTGCAGACCAACCTACAATCTGTCTCTAAATCTGGTTAAAAACAGAGGCTTGGTCACACACATCTGCAGAAGTAGCTGAAGCTGCACCACCAGCGCCAAGGTGCCCCTGTGGGGTGCAGTCCTAACTCTAATCTCTGAGAGCCCCATGGTCTGAGTGGCTCCCACCCCTCCTTTGTTTCTTTTGAATTTGTGCAAGCACATGGGGTGTAGGGTCTAGGCTGTATTGCAAGGTCTTCGACCCTTCCACCCCATGGGCTGCACTTGAGGTTTAGGGCAACCTCAGGTAAGCCTGCTCCCAATTTATCTATTGTATTGTATGTCCCAAATGGGGCTCTCAGAGATTAGAGTTAGGACTTTGTGGTGCAGCTTCAGCTACTTCTGCAGATGTGTGTGACCGGGCCTCTGTTTTTAACCAGATTTAGAGACAGATTTTAGGTTGGTCTGCAATCTAACAGGGTTGAGTGATGTGGCTCCTTTAAGACTTGCGCATTTTTTTAAGGTGGAAAATTGCGCCTGTAATTTTCCGCAAGGACAAATTGGCGACAGATTCATGGAGTGTTTAGAGGGCAGAAAAGCAGACGCAAATGTGTCAATTTCAAGAGTGATTTTCCTCCAGCAAAAATCTGCCGACTTCACTGACTAACAGGCTTATTTCATTCCTAAAATGCATTCTGGCAAGTTTACTTTTATCAATGAAAGTGTCAGCTGCAAGTTTTTTTTTTTTAGTAATTTTCTCTTTTTTGGTGGAACACAAAAAAATTTGGAAAAATTTGGCAAATCCCAAAAAAATCGGCAAAATTCCCAAATTCGGCAAAATTTACCAAATCCCAAAATGTTTAATGCTAAAAACACCAAAATGATGGACACTGGGCCTAACAAATTCAGTTAAAACAAACAAAAACCCAACACCTAAAATTAAAGTGGTCAAAACCTGCACAGCCATGTCCTAAATCTAAATGATTCCAGGCCGGGCTGCTAGCCTACCCTCGGGGCATCCTACCCCGGATGTCCTGCTGTCTGAACCCCCAGGGCACTGGTGGTTTTACCTGATCCAGGCGGGTCCCGAGACATGATCTCCGTGCACCGAACAGCGTGTCGGGGATGTGACCAGCCTGCAACAACTCGTTACAATGGCAATTTTGAGAAAGCCCTCTCTTTGCTGTTTACTCTGAATTTGTCGCTCTATCTTCTGTGTTTTAGGGGAATTTCTATTCTCTATTTCGGGGTGTATTCCCTGCTACCTGAGTCACCTGACAGTGTATACCCTTCTAACACACCCCTAAAACACAGAAGCTGGAGAAACAATCTCAAATAAGTGCTTCAAAACAACAGAATTTGAGGCAGAAGCCATCAGAAGAGGAATTTTGCGATCACCCGCCATTTGGGCACACGCTGCTATGAATCATGCGCTTAGGAGCATGCAAATCGCTTGCGCTTGGATTTGGGTTTTTTTTTCACAAGACCATGAATCGACCTTAAAAGGGCCAAAAAGTGCTTTATGCATTTTGGGTCCTGCCGAGGTTACCTCAAAGGCTTCACAAATGTACAACATTACACTTGAACTGGTAGTGGCCTCCCCATAACTTCTTCCACAGAGCTAGGCTTCTCTGTAAAACCCAATGGGAATCTTGGCCCTGTATCGCAGGCTTCTCTTTTTGCAATCAAAGCAGGCTGCTGGTTCCCATGAGGCACATGGTGCCCCTGCAGTCCCAGACACAGTACCGGACAGGATGGAAGCCTGGCAGAGATCTTCTGAGACCTAGCTAAGGCTTTGGGTTGAGGGCACCCAGGGGAAACTTGTTGGCAAAGGGTGCTGTTGAGGCTCTGGTCAAAGTATTTAGCTTTGTCGGTGGTGTGGGGTGGTGTAAATTCTATAGAGGCAGTGGTGTCAGCCTCCGTCGGGGGCCTGTGCCTTCGCTGCCTTGATGGTATGTACGCTCCTGGGCCCCTCAGTCAATCAGCGTTCTTGGCTTCGGCTCACTAGTCCCTTTTAGCTAATGAGCCGAATGGAGCCGAGCGCAGCAGCGGCCACATCCCAGCTGACCTCTTGCTGTGTGTGTGACCGGGCTGCCAAGTCAGAAAGGCCTGGCCTGGGTATACACCGCAGTTAGACGAATGCTGGGAATGTGGCCGCAGCGCTGAGATGCAGCGAGGGCTCTGTGAAGAGGTGAGTAAATCGGGTCATCCGAGCTTTCCACACAGCAGGTCATCCCAATTCGGGATGCCCTAGGGCGTGGAACTCGTACAGCTCTATAGTCTTTAGACTCCTGGGTGTCACGCTCTGGTAACTCCAGCCCTCTAGGTAAGCTCTCAACCCCCAATCTCCGCAGCCAGCTTCACCTGTAGGAGCCCCCGCTTGCCGGGACACAGAATACGCCTGCCGGTTGCCCCCAGGACTTCAATGGCTCAAAGGATGGGAGCTTACTGGTTAAGAGGTCTGAAGAACCAATGGCTAAGAGCGAGTGTAGCGGAAGTCCAGAACCAGGCCAGAGGTTGACACGGGGAAGTCAGAGATCGCAGCGGTACAGAGGGAAGAGGCAGCTCGAGGTCCAGGTACAAAGCAGAGGTCGGCAACGGAGATCAGATCGAGAATAGTCGGTTCAGGCAGAGGTCGGCAACGGAGATCAGATCGAGAATAGTCGGTTCAGGCAGAGGTCGGCAACGGAGATCAGATCGAGAATAGTCGGTTCAGGCAGAGGTCGGCAACGGAGATCAGATCGAGAATAGTCGGTTCAGGCAGGGGTCGGCAACGGAGATCAACAAGGTATATCACAAGACTATGCAGGGTACAAGGCGCTATCACAGGCACTGAGCAACTGACAGGGTGAAACTTTTATAGGAACAGATATGATGGGAGGTAAGTGTGTGATTGGTGCAACTGCAACTAGGAACTGGTTTGGGATTGGCCAGGATGAGGGATGATGGCAACCTACCTACCCTGGGCTCATTGGCCCATCTACAACCCCAGGGGCGTTCAGCCCCAAGTCAAGGGCTCATAGGCCCTGTGCAGCACAACACTCCCCCCACCCCACCTGGCCCTTTAATTAATTCTTCCTGGAAGCAGCGCCGCTGGAGGGCATAAACGGAACGTGCTCGTGCGCGCGCGCGAGCACGTGTGAGGAAGCCGGGGCCGCCGGCTGGAGGACGGGGAGGCGCGTGCACGGCAGCAGAAGCCGCCGCTCGCTGCGGCTGCCGGGCGGGAAGCCGCGCAGCGGGCGGCCGCACCATGGGGACGCCGCTGGACCGAGGAACGGGTGAGTGGACCCTGACATTGGGCCACAGGTGTTCCTCTTTATAGTTGACCAAAGCACAAAGTGTTTACCCGCCCTCCAATAGGGTTATGTGGCCAAAAAGTGCCTATGGCAGCATGAACCCTAAATACGGCCCTGAATTACACTAGGGCGATTCTCAGGCAAGCCACGCCTAGGGGTCAATATACCCCTTCGTCCAGGGGACCCCTATACTAGTTCAAAGGGTAGAGGGGCAGCAAGTTACCTGTTGGCATGGCAGCGGGTGACTTGCCGTTACCCCACCCCATTCATTACCCATATCCCCAATGGCCAGGGGGTAGAGGAGGCCCAGTGTTCACCCCTGGTGGAGCACCGGACCCACGCTGAAGGGCATAGGTGCTGGTATCCTGGCATGGCCGGAGGCTGCCCGTGAGCCATGGGGAACCTAGCATATCCCTGGTTGTATGGACAATAGGTTTGGAGGACACTACGTCTTTTCTTTTTTGTGAAAAAGGCAAAATGCAGAAGAAAAAAAAAATCCCATAAAAAATATGCAGCTGAAAAATGCAAATTCCTACTGCAAGCCATTAAAGTGGACCAACACCCTTCTGAATCCAATTCCTCCCCAAAATCGGGATGTCCTGTTGTGTGAAACCCCCAGGATACCCGCTAACCTTACCTTACTTCCGGTCCAACAGCGCATGCGCGGGCCACGGCGCATCTCGCGCTTCTTTCTAGCAGGGAGCGCGTGCCGTGCTGGCCAATTATGAATGCCGCCAGCGTGCTTGGAGCTGCTGTAGTTCGCCGCCACTTTGACGCGCATACCACAGCGGCTCCGAGCGCCCTGATTGGACAAGCGGCCGCACATGCGCCGTAAGAGCGAGGTGAGGTGAGTTTTAACCTGAAATCTGGGGGCTTTCACATAGCCGGGCACCCCCGATTGGGGTGCCCTGGGGAAGTGGACCAAAACCGAGGATAGTCAAAATCCTGGGTGTTGGTCCACTTTCACACAAAACGTATGTTGCAATGCAGCCGGACAGGTGTGAACGTAGCCTAAAAGACCCCCCCCTGGACCAAATTGATAGACCCTTCAGGCTATAGGAGTATCTCTTCAAACCACAAGAACCCCTCAGGCAAATGCTCTCCGTCTCAATCCATAAATGATAAGTGCTCAGTAAATGGGCCAAAGGCCCAATTCCCAAATCATGGTGCACGAGGGAAGGCTGCAGGCCTTACATCTAGACTACAAAGCGGCAGAATAAAAAGCGCGTTTCCGCACAGCACGCTGCCGCCATCCCCTGTAATTCACTCTGCCCCCATCTGCAATTTGCTGAGTGGATTTAATATATCAGCGGCCCCCCGGCACGGAAGCTGATGGAAGATAAACGTGGCGCGTAAAGGACATAAAGGAGCCGGCTGGAGCGGCTGCTGCTTCTCTAATCACAATGATTTGTATCGCACTGCACCCAATCACATTAAGTGCTGACGCCACCGCCAAAGACTCACCCGGCTCCCCATTCTGGAATCAAGCGGGTCTCCCTAGTTAAGGCTTCAAACTTGGGGCAAGCCAGTATGTGGAGAGACCCATGTTAGGCTTAATATAGGGGGCTAAAGAGACCAAATAACCCTCTACTTAGGTAAAGGAAAAGAGAAGCTTTGCTAGAGCGGAAAGTATTTGCACAGTACCCAATACAAGGACATATAGCATTACCCATCTCTCCTTGCAGTAGGTGGAGCTATGCAAATCATCTCTTTATGTCTCTGTGTCATCCAAGGCCCTTAGAAACGCTAAGGGTGTAATGCCAAGGATTAGCTTTATATTTACACAGCCAGACACATCCAACTAGTGGACACTTGTTTCGAGCTTTAGGCTCTCATCAGCACTAGGCCCGAAGTTTCTGGCTGTATGGGGAGTGAGACTTGGTGAGTAGCAAAACAGAGTCGCAAGCCAGTATGTGGAGAGAGCCATGTTAGGCTTAATATAGGGCGCTAAAGAGACCAAAAAACCCCTCTACTTAGGTAAAGGAAGAGAGGAGCTTTCCTAGAACGGAAAGTTCTAGGAAATGATGATAATTTCAAGCTCAAGAGTTATAAAGCCGACAGGTGAAATTTCCATTTTCACAAGTATTATTTCCCAAGTCACAGGTTGTAATTCCTTAATCAAATGATATTCCCCGAAACTCACTGGTAATATTTCCCAAATCACAAGCGCACATCTATACAGCGACATCACAACCTCCCTCTTCCTACTGGTGATGCCTCGAGCTATGCAGCCGAGCATCCTGCTTGCTTTTCTCACTGCCTGGCTACACTGTACAGTATTTTCTACAACTGACAGGTTCCATTTCCGCAACTGAAATTTCCCAGCTCACAGGTTTTATTTCCTAAACCACACATTACATTTTCCCAAACTCATGAGTGATACTGTAAATCCAAATTCGCGGGTGAAATGTCCTTACCCAAAAGGCATTTTTCCCAACTCAAAGGGGTTATTCCCATACCCAACCTACAGGTGATATTTCTTTACCCACAGATCATACTTTATAACTCACCTGTGATATTTCTTTAATGATCATATTTTACACGTCACAAGTAACATTTCACAGGAGCAGACAAGAATCCGCCCCCTCCAAGCAAGTTAGTCTTTTCACATGATCCAAGAGCAGCATCAGTTGCCCCAGCTGGACTGGTCCCTCCACAATGCGTCGCCCTTCCCTGGAGCTTCTCCAGTTTCGGGGGGGGGGGGGAAGCTGGAAGACAGGAGCGCGCGCCTGTGACGCGGATCAGCTGATCGCAATCACACAGGTGCTCCGTGTCTCTGCGTGTACAAAGAAAGGTCAGCGCAGACGTAGGGCTGGTCATGTGATCACACAACTGCCAATCATCCCACTACGCGGACGGCTCGTTATCGCCAATCAATTATCACCTGAATCTTGTAATGGCTTTTATACTGACTGTCCACATGGATGATGCATATTAACCCTTTCAGTGCTAACTTAAACCGGACCTTCACCCTGAATAAGAGCTTATCTTATATGTTTCCCACACTCTGTACATACAGATTGCCCACATTAAGCCGGGCCTTCACCTTGAATAAGAGCCAATCTTATATGTTTCCCCCCTGTACATACAGATTGCCCACATTAATCCGGACCTTCACCCTGAATAAGAGCCTATCTTGTATGTTTCCCACACCCTGTACATACAGATTGCCCACATTAATCCGGACCTTCACCCTGAATAAGAGCCTATCTTGTATGTTTCCCACACCCTGTACATACAGATTGCCCACATTAATCCGGACCATCATCCTGAATTAGAGCCTATCTTATATGTTTCCCACACCCTGTACATACAGATTGCTCACATTAAAAATCATCCTACCTGCACCTACTGCATGTTATGAGCCCTTAAACATCAAAGGTGGCGGCTCATGGGGCTTCAGGCAGCCTGCAAACAGGAAGTGTCTCCTGACTGTCTCACTCTGCATTCTGGGATTGCTGTCCTTGCCCTGACCCCAGCTCTGGTCTGTCTGAGCAAAGCACAGCTATAACCCGCCCCCTGTACTTTAGCCCACTCTCCTTTCCTCAGTAAGTGTGATGCTTCTGATCAAGATGGCGGCATATCCTAGAGTCCTAAACAGAGTTGCAGCCCAGTGGGGGAAAGAATAATAAGTAAGTGACTAAAAACGTAAAAATATATTAATTTTAGATGCTGGGGAATCATTTTTTCAGGATTTGGCCTTTTCATGAAATCATGGTGAAGGTCCAATTTAACACAGTCCCCCACTCCGTCACTATTCAGTAGGGCTTGAATAGAAGGAATGACACAAAGAAGGGAAGCAAAATAAAGAATAAAGTAATAAAAGGAATGACTGAAATAAAGAAAGGACAGAATAAAAGAAAGAAAGAAAGAAAATGAGAAAATGGATAGATTAAAGAAAGAAACAAAGAATGAATGGAAAGAAATAAAAAATTAAAAAAGAACAAAAGTATAGAATGAAAGACAGAAAGAAAGAATGAGAATGAATAAATGACAGAAAGAAAGGAAAAGAAATTACAGTCCTTAGTCCTGGTTACTGCAATGCCCTGCGTCCTGCTTAGTGGATGCTCAGGGCAGAGAGAATGAGGTGGGGCCCTCCCAAGTTGCAGGGGGCCCCGACACCTGCCCAGTTACGCCCAGTGCTGACGCCTGTTCCCAGCAATGCTTTAACTCCATGCGTCCTCTCAAGCCGAGGCGCGCAGCATGTGTTTCCTGCGTCCCTCCATACAGATTGCTGTGAATGGATATTTTCCCGGGACACCTCGGAACCCTGTTTCCCTAATAGCGTCAATCTCATGTCAGAGCGTCGCTGTGCAATTTGTGCCGCCAGAAAAACAGCAGCGCGCCATGAGCTCAATCAGCAGGAAACGTGATCCAGAGACAATTTGTACCGGCCGCCGTCATTATCCCGGTCTCGGGCTTTTGTTTATCAGCAGCGCTGAGGAGATTATGCAAAGCGAGATTCTGCTCCTCCCGGAGGGATCACACACACACATACAGAGAGATGGGCACACAATGTCCTCGTATAAAGAGAACGAGTCTTTCATGCCGCACATTAAAGCGGACCAACACCCAGGGGGGAATCTATAAGACTCCCGGGCCGATCAGATCCCTCCCCGCGGGGCATCCGAAATCAGGATACCCCGCGGGGTGAAACCCCCCAGGAAGCCCAGAAACCTTACCTTAGCCCCGTTCCAACGGCGCATGCGTGGGCCGCGGCCGCGTCTCGCGCTTCCCTCTAGCAGGGCGCACACCCGTTCGTGAATGGCCGCCGGGGGCGCGCTCCCTGTTAGAGGGAAGCGCGAGACGCGGCCTCCAGCGCTCAGAGCCGCTGGACTGGACATGTGGTGTGCGATTGAGAATCAAGGTGAGTATACAATGACACCAGGGGGATCCCAAATCCTTATGGACAAGGGGGAGGTGGCAATGGGTTAAATACAGAGAGATAGAGTGTGTGTGTGTGTGTGTGTGTGTGTGTGTGTGTGTGTGTGTGTAGGGGGAGAGGGGGCAAGGGGTTAAACAGAAACAAACCCCCCCAATTCGGGATGCCCCATAGAAAGGGAGACCACACACCCTCTAGCAGTGTGTATGTATGTGTGGGGGGGGGGCAAAGCAGCAAGTGAGAATATTACAACTTACCTGCTTACTGGGTCCAAACACAAAGGAATCACATGACCACAGGGGTGGAGGGGAGACACTATAGCCTCCCCAACGCATACACATACTCTGCACCCTTCTGTGGTTGGGGGGGTCCTTGTTAGGGGGTATTCTTTTTGTTTTTACTAAAGCCGTAAGAGTAACAGCCCTTGCAAGTGGCTTCCCTAGGCTATCGCCCTCTTTAAGCGGAACAGAACCCTGAGCGACCAGCCCTGGAATTTAAAAGATCCCAGGGCCAGCCGCTGTCCTTTCCTCCGGGGCATCCTGCAGTGGGGAACCGCCAAGATCACCCATAATAACTCACCTCTTCCCGATCCAATGGCACACACATGGGCTCATGCCCGATTAGAGCCATTTGCCGCGGCGTTGTCATTTGGTAAACAACTGATTGTTTTCAATGGGGAACGCAAGCAGCCGCATCCCCTGTACAGGGGCATAGCTGGGGGGAGCAGGGGGGGCACTTGCCCCGGGTGGAGCAGGTCAAGGGGGGCCTAAGCACAGGTGGGGGGCGCCATTCCGAATCTTTGCCCCGGGGGCCTAACTACGACTCTGCCCCTGTATCTTCTGATTGAGCGCATGGTCCCACCCCAGCCATTGAGAAAACCTCAGGCGCGAGCGCGAGCGCCGCTGGGGATGAAGCAAATCAGAGGCGCCTGCCAAAAGACATTGTCACGGCAAATGGCTGTGATTGGACGAAAGCCTGTTGGACCGGGAAAAGGTGTGTTGTTATTTTTTTTTATTTTATTTTTAATGCATAGATGGCCATTGTATGCTTGCGCATACATAGGAATTCGTCCTCCACATTTAACCTATCCATGAAGTGAGTGCACACATGCCCGGATCTGTGGGCTGCCCTAATTACAGCGCCCGGGGAGCAGTTGAGGGTTAGGTGCCTTGTCATGTCCCAGGACCGGGATTCGAGCATGCCACCCTCCGGTTAGGCCACAACTGCCCCCATGTTATATGCAATTTCACACAGCAGGGCATCCCAAAACGGGAGGCCCCCGGGGGCCAGCATAAGACCTGGGATAGTCAAAATCCTGGGTTTTGTTATTCTTTAAACCAAGCCTTCAGCATCATATAATGAAAAGCCCAAACCTTTAAAAAATGACTCTCCAGCATCTAAAATTAATAGATTTTACATTTTTAGTCACTTACTTATTATTCTTTCCCCCACTGGGCTGCAACTCTGTTCAGGACTCCAGGATATGGGCGCCTCCATATTGCCTCAGAAGCATCACATACCGAGGAGAGGACAGGGACGGGGTTATAGCTGTGCTTTGCTCAGACAGAGCAGAGCTGGGGTCAGGAAGAGGTCAGCAATCCCAGAATGCAGAGCGGCACAGTCAGAAGACACTTTCTGTTTGCAGACAGCCTGAAACTCCATGAGCCACCATCTTGGATGTTTAAAGGCTCATAAAATGCAGTAGATTCAGGTAGGATGATTTTTAATGTGGGCAATCTGTATATACAGGGGGGAAACATATAAGATAGGCTCTTATTTAGGGTGAAGGTCCGGATTAATGTGAGCAATCTGTATGTACAGGCTGGGGGAAACATATAAGATAGGCTCTTATTTAGGGTGAAGGTCCAGATTAATGTGGGCAATCTGTATGTACAGGGTGGAGGGAAACATATAAGATAGGCTCTTATTTAGGGTGAAGGTCCGGATTAATGTGGGCAATCTGTATGTACTGGGTGGGGGGAAACATAAGATAGGCTCTTATTTAGGGTGAAGGTCCGGATTAATGTGAGCAATCTGTATGTACTGGGTGGGGGGAAACATAAGATAGGCTCTTATTTAGGGTGAAGGTCCGGATTAATGTGAGCAATCTGTATGTACAGGGTGGGGGCAACATTTAAAATATGCTCTCATTCAGGGTGAAGGACCAGATTAATGTGAGCAATCTGTATGTACAGGGAGGGGGAAACATATAAGATAGGCTCTTATTCAGGGTGAAGGTCCGGATTAATGTTGGCAATCTGTATGTACAGGGTGTGGGAAACATATAAAATATGCTCCTATTCAGGGTGAAGGACCGGATTAATGTGAGCAATCTGTATGTACAGGGGGGGAAACATATAAGATAGGCTCTTATTCAGGTTGAAGGTCCGGGTTAATGTGAGCAATCTGTATGTACAGGGGGGAAATCTATCAGATAGGCTCTTATTTAGGGTGAAGGTCCGGTTTAAGCTAAGCATCCTATAAGCAAGCAAGAATGTGCAGTATGTGCGTCATATTTGCATGCACACACTTGCGCAGATCCCTATTTATTAAGCAAATATTAATTTCCCTCCCAGAACAGGTGTTGTTTATTTAACACGCTACAGACAGAATGATTTAATGTTGCAATTACGCTTCCCCTTTAAATGTGGCGCAATCATAACCAGCAGCTGGTGAAGCTTTACTCAGCGCCCGCCGTGGGCAGCCGTGCCCCAGGTGCTCTGCTTCTGATATAGGCCGCCGATTGCTCGTAAAGCGCGGCGGCGCGCCAACTTTCCGTCCTATTTTTTTTTCCTTTTACTCCTGTTCTCATTAGGAAAGGAAATCAGAAGAGATTTTCATTGGAGCAGTTCAAGCGCTAACGAGAAGGCCAACCCTTCCTCTCTGTACAAGGACCTGTCACACGCAATTACCGCCGGGCCTCCCTGCCTTCTGTTTTATGCATTTGGCTTGTTGCCCCGCTGTCACCAAACGCGGCGCGGAGACACGATGGGCCGATCGGCCTCCGGAGACAGTCACTCACGCTAATGACCCCTGACTAGCTCTTTAATGTTTCCTTAAAGCGGACCTTCACTCTGAATAAGAGTCTATCTTATATGTTTCCCCCACCCTGTACATACAGATTGCCCACATTAATCCGGACCTTCACTCTGAATAAGAGTCTATCTTATATGTTTCCCCCACCCTGTACATACAGATTGCCCACATTAATCCGGACCTTCACTCTGAATAAGAGTCTATCTTATATGTTTCCCCCACCCTGTACATACAGATTGCCCACATTAATCCGGACCTTCACTCTGTATAAGAGCTTATCTTATATGTTTCCCACACCCTGTACATACAGATATCCCGCATTAAAAATCATCCAACCTGCATCTACTGCATGTTATGAGCCTTTAAATATCCAAGATGGCGGCTCATGGAACCTCAGGCAGCCTGCAAACAGGAAGTGTCTTCTGACTGTGCCGCTCTGCATTCTGGGATTGCTGCCCTTTTCCTGACCCCAGCTCTGCTCTGCTATAACCCTGCCCCCCTGTATGTTTCCACCACTCTCCTCTCCTCAGTAAGTGTGATGCCTGTATCCTAGAGTCCTGAACAGAGTTGCAGCCCAATGGGGGAAAGAATAATAAGTAAGCGACTAAAAAAGTAAAATAAATTAATTTTAGATGCTGGGAAGTAGTTTAAGGGTTTGGGCTTTTCATTAAATGACGCTGAAAGTCCAGTTTAAAGAGGAACAACAACCTCCAGGAATCAGGCCTATTTCCTCCATTTGGGACGCCCCTATGGTGCAGGATCCGGTGATCCCACAGCACGTGTGAGGGCCACATCCCCATCATACTCCCAGAAGAGGCGTGTACCGGCGCCAGGCATGTCTGGATGGCTCCCGCTGATACGCTACATCCAGGTTTCCTAGCCAATCAGGTTGGAAGGATGGATCGCAAGTCCCCAACACTGCAATCTCTGTAAATAATCTTACAATAACTGCAACTCCCCAAGCTCGGTGCCTGGGCGTCATTCTGGACTCCTCTCTCTCGTTCACACCTCACATTCACTCCCCAGCCACCTCCTGTCATCTCCAACTCAAAAATATCTCCCGCATCCGTCCCTTCCTCTCACCTGACACCACTAAAATGCTAGTACACGCCCTGGTCATATCCCGACTGGACTACTGCAACACCCTCCTCTGTGGTTTGCCAACAAACAGACTGGCTCCCCTCCAATCTATCCTGAACTCTGCTGCTCGCCTCATCCACCTCTCCTCTCGCTTCTCCAGTTCTGCCCCCATCTGTCAATCCCTCCACTGGTTACCTGTCTCCCATAGAGTTCAGTTCAAACTTCTAACGCTAACCTACAAAGCTCTCTCCAGCCAGGCCCCTCCCTACATTTCATCTCTGATCCAGCGTTACCAACCCAAGCGCATGGCTAATGAGGAAAGGGGTCCTTAGTGACAGAGGGAGAGGGCTGAAACAGTAATGAGGAGAGGGGCGCTTAGTGATAGAGGGAGAGGTCCGGATGGATAATGGGGACAGGCGTCTTTAGTGATAGAGGGAAAGATCTGAGTGGCTAATGGGAGAGAGGGGCCCATAGTGATATAGGGAGAGGTCTGAATGGCTAATGGGGGAGAGGGGCCCTTAGTGATAAAGGGAGAGGTCTGGATGGCTAATGGGGGAGAGGGGCCCTTAGAGATAGAGGGAGAGATCTGGATGGCTAATGGGGGAGAGGGGCCCTTAGTGATATAGGGAGAGGTCCGGATGGATAATGGGGACAGGCGTCTTTAGTGATAGAGGGAAAGATCTGAGTGGCTAATGGGAGAGAGGGGCCCTTAGTGATAGAGGGAGAGGTCTGGATGGCTAATGGGAGAGAGGGGCCCATAGTGATATAGGGAGAGGTCTGGATGGCTAATGGGGGAGAGGGGCCCTTAGAGATAGAGGGAGAGGTCTGAATGGCTAATGGGGGAGAGGGGCCCTTAGAGATAGAGGGAGAGATCTGGATGGCTAATGGGGGAGAGGGGCCCTTAGAGATAGAGGGAGAGATCTGGATGGCTAATGGGGGAGAGGGTCCCTTAGAGATAGAGGGAGAGATCTGGATGGCTAATGGGGGAGAGGGGCCCTTAGAGATAGAGGGAGAGATCTGGATGGCTAATGGGGGAGAGGGGCCCTTAGAGATAGAGGGAGAGGTCTGAATGGCTAATGGGGGAGAGGGGCCCTTAGAGATAGAGGGAGAGATCTGGATGGCTAATGGGGGAGAGGGGCCCTTAGAGATAGAGGGAGAGATCTGGATGGCTAATGGGGGAGAGGGGCCCTTAGAGATAGAGGGAGAGATCTGGATGGCTAATGGGGGAGAGGGGCCCTTAGAGATAGAGGGAGAGGTCTGAATGGCTAATGGGGGAGAGGGGCCCTTAGTGATAGAGGGAGAGATCTGGATGGCTAATGGGGGAGAGGGGCCCTTAGTGATATAGGGAGAGATCTGGATGGCTAATGGGGGAGAGGGGCCCTTAGTGATAGAGGGAGAGATCTGGATGGCTAATGGGGGAGAGGGGCAGTTAGTGATAGAGGGAGAGGTCTGGATGGCTAATGGGGGAGAGGGGCCCTTAGTGATAGAGGGAGAGATTTGGATGGCTAATGGGGGAGAGGGGCAGTTAGTGATAGAGGGAGAGATCTGGATGGCTAATGGGGGAGAGGGGCCCTTAGTGATATAGGGAGAGATCTGGATGGCTAATGGGGGAGAGGGGCCCTTAGAGATAGAGGGAGAGATCTGGATGGCTAATGGAAGAGAGGGGCCCTTAGTGATAGAGGGAGAGATCTGGATGGCTAATGGGGGAGAGGGGCCCTTAGTGATATAGGGAGAGATCTGGATGGCTAATGGGGGAGAGGGGCCCTTAGTGATAGAGGGAGAGATCTGGATGGCTAATGGGGGAGAGGGGCCCTTAGTGATATAGGGAGAGATCTGGATGGCTAATGGGGGAGAGGGGCCCTTAGTGATAGAGGGAGAGGTCTGGATGGCTAATGGGGGAGAGGGGCCCTTAGAGATAGAGGGAGAGGCCTGGATGGCTAATAAGGGAGAGGGGCCCTTAGTGATAGAAGGAGAGGCCTGGATGGCTAATATGGGAGAGGGGTCCTTACTGATAGAGGGAGATGTCTGAATGGCTAATGGGGGAGAGGGGCCCTTAGAGATAGAGGGAGAGATCTGGATGGCTAATGGACGAGAGGGGCCCTTAGTGATATAGGGAGAGGTCTGGGTGGCTAATAAGCATAGAGTAATGGGTGGGGGGCCTGGATATTCCTCCTGGGGCAGGTGGCAGACGCTCCCCTATGCAGATCAGTAGGAGACACTTGCAGGACTGGCAGCGCAGGATTCCGCCTCGTCTGACAGTTTGGTCCCCAGACATAAGGAATATTTTTAGCTGTGATGACTTTCCCAATGGCAGCCGAGCCGTCATGTCTCCCTCGTGAGCTCTGCGGAATGCTTAATGTGTCACACAGTGCGCGGCCCACGCCGGCCTCGTGCACACACCAAAGTGACTGGCGCCATTTCTGCGCAAAGCTCACCACTTCAAGAGAAGTGACTGCTACAAACCAGGACTGCCGAGTAACTGGAGTCCTATGTGTCCCACATGAATATGTAGCCTTATGGTGTAAGAAGAAATAGGGAATGGGTAGCTGTTGCCCATAGCAACCAATTTGGCTACATTTCTGCATGGTACATGACAGCAGCTTGCTGGTTGGTTGCTGTGGGTGACAACAGCTTGCTAGTTGGTTATTATAATTACTATATTGTAAAGTGCTACAGAAGAAGATGTCGCTATATACAGAAATAAATAAATAAATAAATAATAATAATAAATAATGGCTGACACCAGCTTGCTGGTTCGTTGCCATGGGTTACAAGCAGCTTGCTGGTTTGTTGCTATGGGTGACAGCAGCTTGTCAGTTGGTTATTATAATTACTACTATATTGTAAAGTGCTACAGAAGAAGATGTCGCTATATACAGAAATAAATAAATAAATAATAATAATAAATAATGGCTGACACCAGCTTGCTGGTTCGTTGCCATGGGTTATGAGCAGCTTGCTGGTTTGTTGCTATGGTTGACAGCAGCTTGTCAGTGGGTTATTATATTTACTATATTGTAAAGTGCTACAGAAGAAGATGTTGCTATGTAAAGAAATACATTATTATTAATAATAATAATAATAATAATAATAAATAATGGGTGATACCAGCTTGATGGTTGGTTGCTATGGGCGACAGCAGCTTGCTGGTTGGTTGCTATGGGTGACAGCAGCTTGCTGGTTGGTTATTATAATATAACTATAAAGTGCTACAGAAGAAGATGCTATAGAAATAAATAATAATAAATAATCGGTGACAGCAGCTTGCCAGTCGGTTATTATAATTGCTACATAAGTGCTACAGAAGATGTTGCTATATAAAGAAATACATTATTAATAAATAATAATAATAATAAATAATGGGTGATACCAGCTTGCTGGTTGGTTGCTATGGGTGACAGCGGCTTGCTGGTTGGTTGCTATGGGTGACAGCAGCTTGGCAGTTGGTTATTATAATATAACCAAAAAATGCTACAGAAGAATATGCTATAGAAATAAATAATAATAAATTATGGGTGGCACCAGATTCCTGGTTGGTTGCTATGAGTGACAGCCGCTTGCTGGTTGGTTGCTATGGGTGACAGCAGCTTGCCAGTTGGTTATTATAATATAACTATAAAGTGCTACAGAAGAAGATGCTATAGAAATAAATAATAATAAATAATGGGTGGCACCAGATTCCTGGTTGGTTGCTATGGGTGACAGCAGCTTGCTGGTTGGTTGCTATGGGTGACAGCAACTTGCCAGTTGGTTATTATAATATAACTATAAAGTGCTACAGAAGAAGATGCTATAGAAATAAATAATAATAAATAATGGGTGGCACCAGCTTCCTGGTTGGTTGCTATGGGTGACAGCAGCTTACCAGTTGGTTATTATAATTACTATATTGTAAAGTGCTACAGAAGAAGATGTTGCTATATAAAGAAATAAATAATAATAATAATAAAAAATAATGGGTGATGCCAGCTTGCTGGTTGATGGCTATGAATAACAGCGGCTTTCTAAGGGTGACAGCTGCTTTCTGGTTGGTTGCCATGGGTGACATTATCTTGCTGGTTGATTGTTATGGGTGAAAGCAGCTTTTGGTTGGTCGCTATGGGAGATAGGGGTGGTTGGTTGTTATAG
Organism: Gastrophryne carolinensis; assembly: GCA_027917425.1. Taxonomy (NCBI): domain Eukaryota; kingdom Metazoa; phylum Chordata; class Amphibia; order Anura; family Microhylidae; genus Gastrophryne; species Gastrophryne carolinensis. Next base: position 36,829,093 of record CM051236.1, on the reverse strand, counting down.
ATAACACTTGCAGGACACTGTGATGCAACCTGGGTGGGAAAGTCATCTATGTACATAAGGTAACCTTACTGGTGACCACCCCACCTACAGCTGACCCGCTTAGCCATAGGTTGAGGTCAGCTCTTAGGGCAGCAAGAGCCTAAGGCAGACCCACCAAGCCCGCTGACCCTTCTGGAAGCCAAGGAGGCCCCGTGCCACCCTGAAAGTGACTACAGAAGGCGCTCAGGCAGGGACCAGGTATGGCCCTGACAACTAGAACCTCAACATGGACCCCACCCCTCTGGGCCCTGGACTTCCTGTAACTGCGATTGGTACACCCCTGAATCTACACACGTGCAAAGCATAGCGTACCCATTAGCCTTCCTCCGCTGTATCATTAAAGAGGAACTATGAGCAAGTCACCACCTTCCTCATTCATGTTGTATGGCACAAAATGGCAGTTACTAATCTAATATAATATAATTATATATCTAATATAATTTCCAACCTGCTATTTAATGCGATGGCCCCCCACACTCTCCGCACCCAACTCTTGCATTAAAGTGGACCAAAACCCACATTTTAAACTAGCATTCTCTTAATTGCTCCCCCCACGAATAGTAACTTTTGCTTATTTTTACGGTTCACTCTAATCCCAGATAATGGCGCCTGTTTTAGCTGTGAAGCTCCGCCTCCTCCATTCAATGCCAGTGCTGTGTGTGGCAATGATGCAATGACTAATCCATACATCCTACAGTGAGGGAGAGCAAAAAAACAGTGTTCCAGGGCGATTTGATAAGCAAAAATATCCATTTCTAGTTCTACGGGTTTTGGCCCGCTTTAAAGTGGGACAAAACACAGGATTTTGACTTTCCCAGGTGCTCTTCCCTGCTCTGGGGCCTCCTGATTTGGGATGCCCTGCTGTGTATAACCCCCTAGGTCGCCAAGAAAAACTCACCTTTTGCCCGGTGCTAAGGATCATGTGCAGGCTCTCGTCCAATCAGAGCCAGTTGCCGCATGTATGTAATGTCTGTGACAATCGGAAGCGAGTCCGCACACACATAGTGGGGCATCCCGATTTGGATGCCCCAGGGGGAGAGGCCAGCGGCCGACCCTGGAATCGACTGCAGGGCCGGCCCAGCTGGGTTTTGTTCCTCTTTAAAGAGCAACCATCAGATTAGAAATGATTTCTGAATGGAAATGAGGAGTGGGGGAGTGGCTCACGCTTTATTCAGCCTTTACTTGCAGCTCTGAGTATAGAGCGAGCCACTGATTGGCTAGTGACCCATGTACAGGGGGATGAATTGGGGGATTTCACACAGGCCAAATCGGGATGCCCCCTTAGGGGGGAACTAAACCCAGCATAGTGAGAAATCACAGAATACAGCCCTGCCCATGATCCTATGGGAACATTTGGTGATGCAAGGGAGATCACTTTAAAGTGGACCAACACCCAGGATTTTGAATATCCTGGGTTTTGGTCCACTTCGGCGGGGCACCCTGATCGGGGGTGCCCCGCTGTGTGAAACCCCCCAGAAACCCCGAAAAACTCACCTCTCCCCGCTCCCACGTGACCGCCGCTGCCAATCCCTGGCGACGGACAAGCGGGAGGCAGCGACGGACAAGCGCGGGTGCGCGTCCTGCTAGAGGGACGCGCGGGAGGCGGCAGCGGGCGCCGCTGGATCGAGGATAAGGTAGGGATTTAGGGGTTTCTGGGGGGTTTCATACAGCGGGGCACCCACTATCGGGGTGCCCCGCAGTCAGGGGTCTGATCGGTCCGGGAATCTTATAGATTCCCGGGCCGATCATGGGAGGGCGTTGGTCCACTTTAACTCCACTAGTTAATTTTTCAGATGGCAGCAGAGTTCCCTTTTAGTTCACAGCATTTAAGACCTGCAAACATTTCCCTTGTAACCCAACAATGCCAGTAATGCATCTAAATGTGGGGTGCATACCTTTCAACTGTCCCTGATTTGGAGGGACTGTCCCTCTTTTGAGTCCATGTCCCCCTTTCCCTTGTTTTTCTCATTTGTCCCTATTTGATGTGTAACATGCAGATCTGCAGCAATAAATGATTCATTCACCTATTGAAAGTGTTTCTATTGTTGTAACTGTTACAACTTATCTCCTATCCCTCCCCCAATGAGGGGGCGTGGCTTCATTTAACAATTGTCCCTCTTTCCCTCCCTGAAAAGTTGGGAGGTATGGGGGTGGGTTCCTACAGTCAGTTCTACTGGTGGGCCACAGACGCCCCAGCCCGACACTGCCGCCATTTGTAACCCAACAATGTCCGGGGCCCACCATTAGAAGAGGAAGTGGGAAGCGTGCCAACGAAACGCGTGGCTCTTGTGGTGGTAGACCTTCTTGGCTTAATTTGGTTTATTTTGGTTGTATTTTGGTCTCATTTTGTGATCTATACTGTGGTTCACATCATAGGACATTAGCACACTTTGGCCCTTATTTAACAAGGGATAGCGCCAGGTAGCGACTGGTGAGCGAACGGTAATGGCGGTCACCGCCACGAGAACGCCGGCTCCCCACCACAATCACACAAGCCGATCCTGCTTAGCGACTGAGATAGCGCCAGATAGCAACTCATTCATCATTATTCCAACCTCAGCCCACAGCGCCAGCGAGCGACCTTGAACAGCGCCAGATATGACCTCTCGCTACCTGGCGCTCTCCAATGCATTTCAATGGAACAATCTTTAAATATTAATAATTAATTGTTAATATTTTTTTTTTTTAATGTGAAAATTTCTGTTACCACTTCTGCCATGTTAGATATTTTTTCTAAGGTAAAAAAAAAAAAAAAAAAAAAAAATTTGTGCAGAATTGATATTACAGGTCTGATATTAATGTATTCATATTACAAAATGTTTTTATAAACTTGTTTTTTTTGGTTTCAAAAAATATGGTTGTTTGGGGGTTAAAAAAATACTTTTAACCCATCGCCGCCAGCGCTCTGGGGTTTAAACAAGCATTTCACAGCGCGAGAATTTTTTGAGCGTGATTTGTTAATGAATATGGTGGGAGCCGGTCGCTAGGGCCAGTCGCTATCATGCGCTCACATACAGTGCGGAACCTGTCAAATAGCGACTCCTCACCCAATATTCAACATTACGGCAAACCGACTGAGTCGCTATCAACTACCGAACAAAGGCCAAGCACAGCGACTACTAGCGGGCGCTGTGAAAATACCGCTACAGTCGCTCAACTGTCGCTACCTGGCGCTATTAATAAATCAGCCTCCCTGGTTATGATGATGATGGGGGATTTATTGTTATTTGTGATTGTTTCATATAGGCAATTCATTGAGTTTTTTTATTATCTTGATGGAATTTGTTCTGATCACCAATTTCAGATTGGTTACAATCAGATTTATTTTTGGATTGTTTGCACTTTACAGCACATATATATTTTTATGATCCGGATCATAGGCAGGTTTTAAACAGTACATGCACATGGTTTCATATTTATATCAGAAACTCTTTTTCTCTTCTATTATGATGTGTATACAGATATATATAGGAATTTGATGGCAATATATATATATATATATATATATATATATATATCGCATACACATCTATCTATGTTGGTCTGTCTTGTTTATCATTGTTTGATTTATGTTTTTTTATTGGTTTTAGCATGTCTAGGATTATATGTAGTGATTAACTTGTGTCAAGATTAAATAAAATAATATTTTGTTGTACTAGTATTGATTCTAGTGTGCCTCCCTATTTTGTTGTTGTCACCAGTAGAACTGACTCTTGGGGCCCTCCCCACATGGGGAGGCCGATTCATTAATAGCGCCAGGTAGCGACAGATGAGCGACTGTAGCAGTATTTTCACAGCGCCCGCTAGTAGTCGCTGTGCTTGGCCGTTGTTCGGTTGTTGACAGTGACTCAGTCGGTGTGCGGTAATGTTGAATATTGGGTGAGGAGTCGCTATTTGACAGCGTCTGCGCTGTATGGGAGCGCATGTTACCGAATGGCCCTAGCGGCCGGCTCCCAGCATATTCATTAACAAATCACGCTCAAAAAATTCTCGCGCTGTGAAATGCATGTTTAAACCCCAGAGCGCTGGCGGCGATGGGTTAAAAGTAGTTTTTTAACCCCCAAACAACCATATTTTTGGAAACAAAAAAAAACATGTTTTTCAAAACTTTTTGTAATATGAATACATTAATATCAGACCTGTAATATCAATTCTGCACAAATTTTTTTTTTTTTACCATAAAAAATAAATCTAACATCGCAGAAGTGGTCACAGAATTTTTGACATTTAAAAAAAAAAAAAAAAAAAAAAACATTAATAACAATTAATTATGAATATTTAAAGATTGTTCCATTGAAATGCATTGGAGAGCGCCAGGTAGCGAGAGGTCATACCTGTCGCTGTTCAAGGTCGGACGCTGGCGCTGTGGGCTGAGGCTGGAATAATGATGAGTCGCTATATGGCGCTATCTCAGTCGCTAAGCAGGATTGGCTTGATAAATGTGTGATTGTGGTGGGGAGCCGGCATTCTCGTGGCGGGGCCCGTCATTACCGGCCGCTCACCAGTCGCTACCTGGCGCTATCCCTTGTTAAATAAGGGCCTTAGATGCATTACCGGCTTATATTCAGGGCTCACGCACATAAATATGATCCCAAACTGTACTGTCTGTGTGTGTGCACTTAGGCTTTTTGGCACCCAGGGCGAAGATTCGAAATGGCGCCCCCTACCTGTGCTCAGGTCCCCCTTTGGCACCCCCTAGACCTGCTGCACCCGAGGCACGTGCCCCCCCCCTGCTCCCCCATAGCTATGCCCCTGGCTTGGGATGCCACAAATAAGCTATACATAATTCAGACTTTGGTGAAAAAAGGGGCCCCAGGGACCAGGGTTCCCCTTTTATTCATCAAGGGATAGCGGCAGGTAGCGCCTCGTAGCGGCAGGCAGCGTCTGGAGAACGCCGGGCGCTGTACGCAATACCACACGACTCTAACAGCGCCATGTAGCGTACAATTCATCATTACAGGCAGCTCAGAGTATAGAGCCGGCTCTCTAGCTTCCAGAGCACCAGGTATAACCTGTCGCTATCTGTCGCTCTCCCATACATTTCAATGGACGTTCCTTTTCTCCGGTTTAAACAGGGTTTTTTGTTTTAAATTTATTTTTTTTTTTTCTCTCTCAAATCATTGTGTGACCTCTCCTGGCCTAGAAAGAGTCATTTTTTAAAACTTGTTTTGATTTTTTTTATATTTTTATGCAGAATTGTCATTACAGGTCTGGTATTAAAGTGTTATTGTCTCAGTGTTACAACAATGTCATTCCATGTGTTTTCGCTTTGTTACTGGTGGATATGTGTTCAAAAACAGACTTTAATCAGACAGCGTCTGGCGCTCTATGCTATAGCGCCCAGATCCAGAGCGCCAACGCTGTGTGTGTGTTTTTTTTTTTGTCGAATATGGTGTCGCTGAGAGTCGGTCGCAATGAGCTGGCGCTACCTCTCGCTCCCTGCAGCGCTGTACTTGTGTTAGAACGCCCAACAGACATCTCATTCATCAATGCTGGCCAGGTTACTATAGCGACTGGGGCGCTCTGTTACAGCAGCCATATTGCAGCCATATTGTCGCCTGTCTCCTAATGGGAAACTGTTCATTGCTCGTGTCTTGGCTGTAATCCTCCTCCTCCTGCACCCAGACCACAGGGGATCCTGCCATCCAGGCTCGGACTGGGGTTACCAGGAAAAAAACTTGCAGGCTGGTTCATGACTAGCGCCAGGTATCAGCAGATGAGCGTCTGTATTGAGTGACCGCTAGTAGACGCTGTGATCGGCTAGCGCCAGGTATCAGCAGATGAGCGTCTGTATTGAGTGACCGCTAGTAGACGCTGTGATCGGCTAGCGCCAGGTATCGGCAGATGAGCGTCTGTATTGAGTGACCGCTAGTAGACGCTGTGATCGGCTAGCGCCAGGTACCAGCAGATGAGCGTCTGTATTGAGTGACCGCTAGTAGACGCTGTGATCGGCTAGCGCCAGGTATCGGCAGATGAGCGTCTGTATTGAGTGACCGCTACTAGACGCTGTGATCGGCTAGCGCCAGGTATCGGCAGATGAGCGTCTGTATTGAGTGACCGCTAGTAGACGCTGTGATCGGCTAGCGCCAGGTATCAGCAGATGAGCGTCTGTATTGAGTGACCGCTAGTAGACGCTGTGATCGGCTAGCGCCAGGTATCGGCAGATGAGCGTCTGTATTGAGTGACCGCTAGTAGACGCTGTGATCGGCTAGCGCCAGGTATCAGCAGATGAGCGTCTGTATTGAGTGACCGCTAGTAGACGCTGTGATCGGCTAGCGCCAGGTATCGGCAGATGAGCGTCTGTATTGAGTGACCGCTAGTAGACGCTGTGATCGGCTAGCGCCAGGTACCAGCAGATGAGCGTCTGTATTGAGTGACCGCTAGTAGACGCTGTGATCGGCTAGCGCCAGGTATCGGCAGATGAGCGTCTGTATTGAGTGACCGCTACTAGACGCTGTGATCGGCTAGCGCCAGGTATCAGCAGATGAGCGTCTGTATTGAGTGACCGCTAGTAGACGCTGTGATCGGCTAGCGCCAGGTATCAGCAGATGAGCGTCTGTTTTGAGTGACCGCTACTAGACGCTGTGATCGGCTAGCGCCAGGTATCGGCAGATGAGCGTCTGTATTGAGTGACCGCTAGTAGACGCTGTGATCGGCTAGCGCCAGGTATCGGCAGATGAGCGTCTGTATTGAGTGACCGCTAGTAGACGCTGTGATCGGCTAGCGCCAGGTATCGGCAGATGAGCGTCTGTATTGAGTGACCGCTAGTAGACGCTGTGATCGGCTAGCGCCAGGTATCGGCAGATGAGCGTCTGTATTGAGTGACCGCTAGTAGACGCTGTGATCGGCTAGCGCCAGGTATCGGCAGATGAGCGTCTGTATTGAGTGACCGCTAGTAGACGCTGTGATCGGCTAGCGCCAGGTATCGGCAGATGAGCGTCTGTATTGAGTGACCGCTAGTAGACGCTGTGATCGGCTAGCGCCAGGTATCGGCAGATGAGCGTCTGTATTGAGTGACCGCTAGTAGACGCTGTGATCGGCTAGCGCCAGGTATCGGCAGATGAGCGTCTGTATTGAGTGACCGCTAGTAGACGCTGTGATCGGCTAGCGCCAGGTATCGGCAGATGAGCGTCTGTATTGAGTGACCGCTAGTAGACGCTGTGATCGGCTAGCGCCAGGTATCGGCAGATGAGCGTCTGTATTGAGTGACCGCTAGTAGCCGCTGTGATCGGCTAGCGCCAGGTATCGGCAGATGAGCGTCTGTATTGAGTGACCGCTAGTAGACGCTGTGATCGGCTAGCGCCAGGTATCGGCAGATGAGCGTCTGTATTGAGTGACCGCTAGTAGACGCTGTGATCGGCTAGCGCCAGGTATCGGCAGATGAGCGTCTGTATTGAGTGACCGCTAGTAGACGCTGTGATCGGCTAGCGCCAGGTATCGGCAGATGAGCGTCTGTATTGAGTGACCGCTAGTAGACGCTGTGATCGGCTAGCGCCAGGTATCGGCAGATGAGCGTCTGTATTGAGTGACCGCTAGTAGACGCTGTGATCGGCTAGCGCCAGGTATCGGCAGATGAGCGTCTGTATTGAGTGACCGCTAGTAGACGCTGTGATCGGCTATGGGGCATAGCCGATCACAGCGTCTACTAGCGGTCACTCAATACAGACGCTCATCTGCCGATACCTGGCGCTAGTCATGAACCAGCCTGCAAATTTTTTTCCTGGTAACCCCAGTCTGAGCCTGGATGGCAGGATCCCCTGTGGTCTGGGTGCAGGAGGAGGAGGATTACAGCCAAGACACGAGCAATGAACAGTTTCCCATTAGGAGACAGGCGACAATATGGCTGCGGATCGGAGAACAATAGTTATTGGATCCATATGAGAGAATCACTTACAACCCTTTGTGACACCAATTAATGTTATTGTGATGCCGTCACTTTAAACGTCCTTTCCAGGCTCTATATTTAGAGGAATGGCTGTTAAAACAGGAAGATCGGGTAAGATGGGAATTCTGTGCGAGTTGCTCATTAATGATGGTGTTTGTGCGCTGAAGTCGGATTTCAGTAAATACCATTCTCACCAACAGGGTGACCTGAATCAATGGGGCAGATTCAGCACTGGGTGAGGAGAAAACTGCCATTGGCTTTCATTGTCTGCCTTGTTGAATCAGCCCCAAGGTTACACAATAAAACGGAATGGTAGTTTTCTCTACTTAGGGCCTTATTCATGAAGGGATAGCGCCAGATAATGCCTGTTAAGCGGCAGGTAGCATCAGGTGAACACCGGACACGGCACGCAATACCACGTTTATGAAGCCAAATCTGGTGAGCGACTAGAACAACGCCATGTAGCGTCCGATTCATCATCGTTACCCCAGGCTCAGTGTACAGCGCCGGCGTTCAGCCTTGCAGAGCGTCACGTCTAACCTGTCGCTACCTGGCGCTCTCCCATACATTTCTATGGACGATCCTTAAAGTGGACCAACACCCAGGGGGGATCGGCCCAGGAATCTATAAGATTCCCGGACCGATCAGATCCCTCCCCGCGGGGCATCCAAAATCGGGATGTCCCGCGGGGAGGAACCCCCCAGGAGGCCCACAATCCTTACCTTACCTGCGATCCAACGGCGCATGCGCGAGACGCGGCCGCGTCTCTCGCTTCCCTCTAGCAGGGCGCGCTCCCGCGCCGGCCGTTTTGTGAATGGCCGGCGCAGGAGCGCTCCCTGTTAGAGGGAAGCGAGAGACGCAGCCAATGACAGCGCTCTGGTATGCGCGTCCAAGCGGCTTTGGACGCGCATACCAGAGCTGCTCTGAGCGCTGTCATTGGCCGGACGAGGTCACGTGGGAGCGGGGAGAGGTGAGTTTTTGCGGCGATTGGGGGGGTTTCAGACAGCGGGGCACCCCCGATCGGGGTGCCCCACCTAAGTGGACCAACACCCAGGATAGTCAAAATCCTGGGTGTTGGTCCACTTTAAATCCCTTTCCTGATCCCAATGTTTTTTTCCCTAAAAAAAACACAAACCTTCTGACATGTATCCTGGGCAAGAAAATGACATTTTTGAAAACTTTTTGTATTAATAATATTTTTATGCAGAATTGTCCTCACATGTCTGGTATTAAAGTGTTCATGTTACAATGTAATAACAATGTCATTCCATATGTTTTTTGTTACTAGTGGATATGTGTGCAAAAACAGACTTTAATCACACAGCGTCTGGCGCTATGGGCTACAATTACATGATTTTGAGCGCCGGTGAGGTTTGTGGCTGTTTTTTGGATGAATGTGATGTTAGTCAGTCGCACTGAGCTGGCGTTACAGTGCACTCGCATACAGCGTAGTATAGCGACTATCATATTCATCAATGCCGCGACTATTCATCAATGCCAGCGACTGAGGCGCTCAGGAAACAATGATCCATGGCCAAGCACAGCGACTACTAGCGGGCGCTCTGAAATCCGCTCTACAGACGCTCATCTGTCGCTACCTGGCGTTAGTAATGAATCAGCCTGCTCATAGAGTATACCGGTGTGTGAGTGCGCCCAAAATTCTTACCTTAACTGGGTGGGATAATTAGATGAGACCGCGGACCTCAGAAATGGCTAATCTAAAGAGTGATGTGCCGGGAAGAGGTCTGCTTCGGTTTTTATTGTTTAGTACTTCCACCTAAATTATGCTAAATGCAATCTACTCCCCGATCACCAGACCCACCCGGGAAGAGACACAAACACTAAACAGACGCCCTCATTCAGCCCAACTGCAAATGGCGGGTCCCCATAGCAGCATTCTGATAGCGCCCTCTCCAGGCTCAATGCCCCAAGCCAAGGGGACAATGGGGGTGGAGCTTACAATCTATTAGGGTATAAGGCAGGATACAGAAGGAGAAGAGCTTACAATCTATTAGGGTATAAGGGAGGATACAGAAGGAGAAGAGCTTACAATCTATTAGGGTATAAGGGAGGATGCAGAAGGAGAAGAGCTTACACTCTATTAGGGTATAAGGGAGGATACAGGGGGAGAAGAGCTTACACTCTATTAGGGTATAAGGGAGGATACAGAAGGAGAAGAGCTTACAATCTATTAGGGTATAAAGGAGGATACAGAAGGAGAAGAGCTTACAATCTATTAGGGTATAAGGGAGGATACAGAAGGAGAAGAGCTTACACTCTATTAGGGTATAAGGGAGGATACAGGGGGAGAAGAGCTTACACTCTATTAGGGTATAAGGGAGGATACAGAAGGAGAAGAGCTTACAATCTATTAGGGTATAAAGGAGGATACAGAAGGAGAAGAGCTTACAATCTATTATGGTATAAGGGAGGATACAGAAGGAGAAGAGCTTACATTCTATTAGGGTATAAGGGAGGATACAGAAGGAGAAGAGCTTACAATCTATTAGGGAATCCTTTAGATTCCTGGGCCTATCTCTGTGGGTTTTGGTCCACTTTAATTATCAGGGATGAGTGGAGTGGAGATGCATTCAGCTGAGCTGTGAGTACACTTTAAAGTTACCCTATCACCATGTATGGAGTATTATACCACACCACAAGAGGCCCACTGAGATTCTATCAGCCAATGGATCGAATAAACCTCGAGCCGGCCCTGGAGGTCAGTGATGTAATAATCATTCTCTGGGGCATCATCTTGGGAGCTTTTATATATATATAGGCGGAGGAGTAGCTAGGCTTTCTGGCACCCGGGGCAAAGGTTCAAAATGGTACCCAGGCCCCACTTTGGCACCCCCCTTACCCGCTGCACCCCGGCACGCGCCCCCCCTAGCTATGTCCCAGGATACAGGCACCTCTAAAGCACACATTTATTTTTTGGTTGCCCGGAGTTCTACTTTACCTGTCAGGCAACGACGTTGCGCTTCCTGTGACATGTCGCAGGTGGGGCGCTGCCGGTGCGGTGACCCTGGTTTCATCACCAGCTCTTATTAACCCTTTCCCTGCCTGACCTGCAGCAGCCCAGGTGGCCCCTGGCATAGCCAAGAGTCCATAGACAGCAATGAGAGGAGGGAGTGGGGTGTGGGTCACTCAGGTACCAAACAATCCCTCCTGCTAAAGGATTTTTTGCGCCAAGGATATCAGGGCAGTACAGGCGTTATGGGGCCCAAGAAAAAACCCTGTTGTTGGGGGTGGGGGTGGGGGGGGCAGCTAAAAAGTAGGGCTTTAAAGTGGACCAAAATCCAGGATTTTGACTGTCCTGGGTTTTGGTCCTTTCCCCCGGGGCACCGATCCCTCTGTGTGTAGGTCCTGGTCCCACGGCGCATGAGCGGCCGCTAGTCCAATCACCTCGCTCAGAGCTGCTGGCGTCATGTCGTCGGGCAGGCTGATTCATTACTAGCGCCAGGTACCGGCAGATGAGCGTGAGTGAGTGAGTGAGTGGTCGCTCTGATCGGCCGTGAGTCGCTATTACAGAGTGCCTCAGTCGCTGTAGTTACATTGCCGGCATTGAAGAATTTGATGTGTGAGTCGCTATAACACCAGTACAGAGCTATATGGGAGCGAACGGTCAGTGTGATCGACTCAAACCATATTCATCCAAAAAACAGCCTCACACAGTGCTGGCGCTCAAAATTAGGTCTCTGTAGCCCAGAGCGCCAGATGCTATGTGATTAAAGTCTGTTTTTGAACACATATCCACCAGTAACAAAGCAAAAACACTGGAATGACATTGTTATTACATTGTGACATTAACACTTTAATACCAGACCTGTAATGACAATTCTGCATGAAAATATAACAAATCAATAAAGTTTAAAAAAAAATAAATAAAGAAAACCCTGTTTAAAGAGAGGAAAAGTAACGTCCATTGAAATGTATGGGAGAGTGACAGGTAGCGACAGGTAATACCAGGTTTTGGAAGCCAGAGCGCCGGTGCTGATCTGCGTCTGTGATGATGAATCGGTCGCTATGAGTTGCTCACCAGAATCTCTTTGATAAATGTGGTTTTGCGTACATCGCCCGGCATTCACCTGCCGCTACCTGTCGCATACAAGGCACTACCTGCCGCTATCCCTTGATGAATAAAGCCCTAAGCCTTCGTCTAAGGCCAACGGCTCTGAGCTCGCTGACTGCCGCATCCCCAGCTTCCCTCTAACAGGAAGCGTGCCCGCGTCGGCCATTCACAAATGCCAGGTACGCGCCCTGCTAGAGGGATAGCGGGGATACGTCCGAGGCTTGCGCATGCACCACTGGACCAGGAAACAAGGTAAGTGTATGGGGCAACCTAGGGGGTTTCACACAGCGGGGCATCCCGGTTTTGCGGTACGGATCAGCCCCGGGATTCTTATCGGCGTGGGTTTTTGTCCACTTTAAACTCAACCCTGGCTGAATCTGGTTAATGGGTCAGAACGAGCAATCGATTAATATGATTGGCTAATGCAAAGGAGTATTCAAAAGGCTACCAGGAAATGACAAGCATCAGTCTTGTATGGGGCCCCGCTCTGTAGAGGGGCCCGGCTAGCAAGTGGGGCCTCGAATCCAGACCTGGCTGAATCAGGCCAAAGGATGGCTATTGGGTCAAGCAGTGTAATGACTGCATCTGATTGGCCAATAGAAAGAAGTGTCCCAAAGTCTACCTGAACAGTAAAGACATCAGTCCTGTATGGGGCCCAAGGAAAATCCACGTGAAGAGGGGACCATGAAGGAAATGGGACTTTAAAGCCAACCCTGACTGAATCAAGTATGCTTATTAGACGCCGTATTAACTGAGGCCCATATTTAACAAGGGATAGCGACAGGTAGCGACTGGTGAGCGGCCGGTAATGACGGGCCCCGCCACGAGAACGCCGGCTCCCCACCACAATCACACATTTATCAAGCCAATCCTGCTTAGCGACTGAGATAGCGCCATATAGCGACTCATTCATCATTATTCCAGCCTCACCCCACAGCGCCAGCGTCCGACCTTGAACAGCGACAGGTATGACCTCTCGCTACCTGGCGCTCTCCAATACATTTCAATGGAACAATCTTTAAATATTCATAATTAATTGTTATTAATGTTTTTTTTTTTTTTTTTTTTTTAATGTGAAAAATTCTGTGACCACTTCTGCCATGTTAGATAATTTTTTTAAGGTAAAAAAAATAAAAAATGTACAGAATTGATATTACAGGTCTGATATTTATGTATTCATATTACCAAATTATTTAAAAAACTAGTTTTTTTTGGTTTCCAAAAATATGGTTGTTTGGGGGTTAAAAAACGTCTTTTAACCCATCGGCGCCAGCGCTCTGGGGTTTAAACATGCATTTTACAGCACAAGAATTTTTTGAGCGTGATTTGTTAATGAATATGGTGGGAGCCGGTCGATATGGCCGGTCGCTATGGCCAGTCGCTATCATGCATACAGCGCGGAACCTGTCAAATAGCGACTCCTCACCCAATATTCAACATTACGGCAAACCGACTGAGTCGCTATGAACTACCGAACAACGGCCAAGCACAGCGACTACTAGCGGGCGCTCTGAAAATGCCGCTACAGTCGCTCAACTGTCGCTACCTGCCGCTGTTAATGAATCGGCCTCCCCATCTGGTTGGCTACTGTAGAGGAGTGTTCAAAACTCTACTCTTCCTTTATGGGGCCCAAGCAAAATCCCCTATGTTGAGGACCCCAGCTAGCAAATGGGGTCCTGACCCCAGGTCTGGTTGTTAGATGATGAAGTGTAATGGCTGCATCTGATTAGCTAATAGAGAAGAGTTTCCAAAAGGCTACCTTGACAGTACAGACACCAGTCCTCTATGGGGCCCGAGGAAAACCCATGAGTAGAGGGTCCCAGGTAGAAATTGGGACCTCTAAGCCAACCCTGGCCGAATCCAGTATGGTTATTGGATGAAGGACTGTAATAACTGAATCTGATTGGCTAATAGGGAGGAGTGTCCTAATGGCTAGCAGTACAGGTATTGTTCCTTTATGGGGCCCAGGCAAAAGCCAAGAGGTCCAGCTAGCAAATAGAGCCTTGAAGCCTGTGGCCAAAGGATGGTTGTTAAATGGAGAACTTTAATGACTGCATCTGATTGGCTAATAGAGAAGAGTATCCAGAAGACTACCTGGAGAGTACAGACACCAGTCCAGTATGAGGCAAGACCCAAATTTTTAGGGTAGAAAAAAAGGACAATTGTTAAATTAGCCCACGCCCCCTCATTGGGAGATGTATAGGAGATAGGTTGTAACAGTTCCAGCAATAGAAACACTTTGCATAGGGGAATGCATCGTTTATTGCTGCAGATCTGCATGTTACACCTCCAAGAGGGACAAATGAGAACAATGAGGGGCAGGGGGACATGGACTCAAAAGATGGACAGTTCCTAAAAATCAGGGACAGTTGAGAATATGGGCAATACTTTAAATTGTTGAGTCTCAGTGGGCCCCTTGCGGTGCGGTATGATACTACATACATGGTGAGAAAGTTCTATGTATGGTGAATACTGTCAAAGAATGGAAAGAAAAAATATCAGAAATGACAAAGTAAGAGAAATAAAGAACAAATGAATAATAGGAATGACGGAAAAAAATAAGAAACAGAAGAAAGAAAGAAAGAAAGAAAAGGATGGAAGGAAGGAAAGAAAAAAAAGAGAAGCACTGACAGAATAAAGAAAGAGAAGGGATTACAGAAAGAACAGTAGGAATGACAGAAAAAAATAAGAGAAGAAAGAAAGAAAGGGAATAGCAGAATACGTTGGAAAGAAAGAATAGATACATAGAAAGATGAAAGAAAGAGAAAAGGATGGAAGGAAGGAAAGAAAAAAAAAAGAGAAGCACTGACAGAATAAAGAAAGAGAAGGGATTACAGAAAGAACAGTAGGAATGACAGAAAAATAAGAGAAGAAAGAAAGGGAATAGCAGAATAAGTTGGAAACAAAGAATAGATACATAGAAAGAAAGAGAGAAACAAAGAGAGAAAGAAAGAAAGAAAGAGAAAGAAAGAAAGAAAGAGAGAGAAAAGGATGGAAGGAAGGAAAGAAAAAAAAGAGAAGCACTGACAGAATAAAGAAAGAGAAGGGATTACAAAAAGAACAGTAGGAATGACAGAAAAATAAGAGAAGAAAGAAAGGGAATAGCAGAATAAGTTGGAAACAAAGAATAGATACATAGAAAGAAATAAATAAATAAAGAAAGAAAGAAAGAAAGAAAGAGAAAGAAAGAAAGAAAGGGATGGAAGGAAGGAAAGAAAAAAAGAGAAGCACTGACAGAATAAAGAAAGAGAAGGGATTACAGAAAGAACAGTAGGAGTGACAAAATAGAATAAGAGAAGAAAGAAAGGGAATAGCAGAATAAGTTGGAAAGAAAGAATAGATACATAGAAAGAAAGAAAGAGAAAGAAAGAAACAATGAATAGAAGGACTGACAGAAAGAATAGAAGGAAAGAAGGAAAAGGAATGCCAGAAAGAACAGATTAAAGAAAGAATAGATAGATAAGTATAAAGAAAGAGAAAATAATATTAGAAGGAAGAAAACTGGGAGGCCGATTCATTAACAGTTGAGCGACTGTAGTGGCATTTTCAGAGCGCCCGCTAGTAGTCGCTGTGCTTGGCCGTTGTTCGGTAGTCGATAGCGACTCAGTCGGTGTGCAGTAATGTTGAATATTGGGTGATGAGTCGCTATTTGACAGGTTCCGCGCTGTATGGGAGCGCATGATAGCGACTGGCCCTAGCGACCGGCTCCCACCATATTCATTAACAAATCACGCTCAAAAAATTCTCGCGCTGTAAAATCTATGTTTAAAGTGGACCATCACCCTCGGGTGATCGGCCCGGGAATCTATAAGATTCCCGGACCGATCACCTCCCTCCCCGCGGGACATCTGAGATCGGGATGTCCCGCGGGGTGAAACCCCCCCAAACACCCCAAACTCCTTACCTTATCTTCCGCCGCCGCCTCCCTCGCGCCCCTCTAGACGTGCGCGCGCCCGCGCCGGCCGTCTGTGAATGGCCGGCGTGGGCACGCGCGCGTCAAGAGGGACGCGCGGGAGCCGGCGGCGGAGGAGCCGCTTGTCCGCGGCTTGTCCGTCGGCGCGGGGAGAGGTGAGTTCGGGTGATCGGGGGGGTTTCACACAGCGGGGCACCTAAGTGGACCAACACCCAGGATAGTCAAAATCCTGGGTGTTGGTCCACTTTAAACCCCAGAGCGCTGGCGGCGATGGGTTAAAAGTAGTTTTTTAACCCCCAAACAACCATATTTTTGGAAACCAAAAAAAACAAGTTTTAAAATAATTTAGTAATATGAATACATAAATATCAGACCTGTAATATCAATTCTGCACAAATTTTTATTTTAATTTTCAAAAATGGCAGAAGTGGTCACAGAATTTTTCACATTTAAAAAAAAAAAAAACAATAACAATTAATTATTAATATTTAAAGATTGTTCCATTGAAATGCATTGGAGAGCGCCAGGTAGCGAGAGGTCATACCTGTCGCTGTTCAAGGTCGGACGCTGGCGTTGTGGGCTGAGGCTGGAATAATGATGAATGAGTCGCTATATGGCGCTATCTCAGTCGCTATCTCAGTCGCTAAGCAGGATTGGCTTGATAAATGTGTGATTGTGGAGGGGAGCCGGCGTTCTCGTGGCGGGGCCCTTCATTACCGGCCGCTCACCAGTCGCTACCTGTCGCTATTCCTTCATAAATAAGGGCCAAAGATAAGAATGACTGACAGAAAAAAAAGCCTCTCCCAATGGCCAATCAGTCCCTAGTTGACAGTCCTTAGTACTGAATACGGGACATCCTGGTGTCCTGCATAGGGGCTGCCCAGGGTAGAGGGAATGAGATGGGCCCTCTCAAGGTGCAGGGGCCCCGGCACCCGCCCAGGTACGCCCAGTGCTGACGCCTGCCCTGGTTATCAGCAACATCCTGAATGTAAAATGATCTGTGGTCTCAGCATTGTCAGGCCAGTCTGGGATTATTTACAGAGACAGAAATGTCTGCAGGGGAACTGGAGCAAGTTCTCCGGGATGTTTAGAACGACCTACCTTACAAGTACCTACAAACCCAGCCTAGCACTGCGATAGAGGTGGAGGGGGGTCGTACAACATTATTTTTTCTGGTTGCTGCACTTTCTCTGCGGCTTCCTGATTAATGAGAACTATTCATGGCCTGAACGCCTGCTCTATATACACAGCGCTGAGCCGCATCCTCAGGAGCTTTACCCATAAAGGTTACCAACCTCCGTATTTACATGACTGCAGCAGCCTAAACCGTGCGTTTCGCTTGTTATGCCCTTATCTGTATTTTAAAAAGGTTTGGTTATGGGGGAACTCTAATGAATAAAGGGGGGGGGGTGGGAGCAGCTCAGTCACTATTATTTATCCAAAATTATTATTATTATTCAGGGCCTGGGAACTAATTTACAGCTTCCACATGTATCTGCAGATATATGCAACCAAATCTCTGTCTTTCCACATAGCTAGACATGTTTGTTGCTTGATATTTAGTTGATGAGAGGGTTAAACTGGGCGATAAATTAGTTCCCAGGCCCTGAATAATAATAATTATTTTGTATATATAATAGTGATTGAGCTACTCCCACCCCCCTTTATTCTTATGGGGGAACTCTAACATTAGTATTGCTGGAATCTGCCTCTGCCTCTAAGTGGACCAAAACCTTTTTGGGGATGCCCCATCAACTTAGGACCAAAACTTGGGACCAAAAACCACTGAACTTGTGAAATACATTGGACCAAAGCCCCTGCGGATACTCTCTTCTTAGGGTGTAGAACTAGAAATGGATATATTTTCGCTTATCAAATCACCCTGAAACATAGTTTTTTTGCTCTCCTTTGATGTAAGTAAGATTGCAAGTTATTAATCTTTGCATAAGTGTGGCTATGACATCATTGCCACACACAGCCATGGAAATGAATGGAGGAGGCGGAGCTTTACAGCTAAAACAACTGCCATTATCTGCGATTAGAATGAAACAGAAGCAGTAAAATTAGGCATAAGTTACTATTGGTAGGGGGGACAATTCAGGGGATGCTAGCTAAAAATGTGGGTTTTGGTCTGCTTTAACATTTCCTTTAGCCAAACAATGTACTTTTAGAGTGAAGTATAGCCCTTTATCATCAAAACAACTGTATATAATGCTAGGGGGTCTCCTTTAAAGTGGACAAAAAACCTTTTCCAGATGCCCTATCAACTTATGAAGACCCCTTAACCATCAGCGAACCTTAGCCAAACATTGTACTTTTAGAGTGAAGGAAGTATAGCCCTCCAGCCTGTCACATCATCGGAACAGGAGGTCTCCTTTAAAGCAGACCAAAACCCTTTTCGGATGCCCCTTCAACTTAGGAGAAGGACCCCTCAACTATCAGAGGACCATTATGCTGGCCTGCCGGGGCAGTGTGGCTTCCACATGTATCTGCAGATATATGCAACCAAATCTCTGTCTTTCCACATAGCTAGACATGTTTGTTGCTTGATATTTAGATGATGAGAGGGTTAAACTGGGCGGTAAATTAGTTCCCAGGCCCTGAATAATAATGTTGATAATTTTGTATAAATAGTGATTGAGCTGCTCCCACCCCCCTTTGACCATTATGCTAGTTAAAGTTTCCTTTAGACAATGAACTTTTTCGAGTGAAAGAAGCATAGCCATCCAAATAATGGTTCCGAATGCTGGGGAACAAAGTGGATACAAACCATTTTCAGGATGTCACGTCAACTTAGTAGGACCCCCAAAGTGAGCTCTCTCCCTCCTTCTGGGCCTCCTCAGTAGCAGAGGATCACTCATCCATGCATGTCTCAATATATCAGTCCCCTCCTAAAGTGAATTCAGTGAGGGGACCTTTCCCCGCTCCAACGGCACATGTGCGAGCTTTTGTCCAATCAGAGGCGTTTACCTTTTGGCTGATTATTTACAATGGGGAGTGGGTGCTGCTGCATCCCCTGCATCCCTGGCGGCGTGTGCGCCCTCCCGCCCCAGCCTAAGGTGGGAGCCGAGGATGTGGGGGATGCGGCAGCGCACGCTCCCCACTAAAGGCAATCAGAGCCCTTTGCCGAAGGATGTAAACACGGCAAAGGGCACTAAATTGGACGAGAGCCCGCGCATGTGCCTTTGGACCGAGGAGAGGGGCAAACTGGGGGGCATTTTAATTTGAGATACTGCGGGGGAGGGGGGCACGGAACAAAACTCGGGAAAGTCAAATTCCAGGGTTTTGTTCTATTTTAAAGTAGGATGCCCCATCAACTAAGGAGGGCCCCTGAACCATGAGAGAACTATTTTTGCCTGCTGGCCTGAAACGCCATCAAAACAACTGTATCTAATACTAGGAGGTCTCTTTTAAAGTGGACCAAAGCCCTTTTTGGGATGCCTCGTCAACTAAGAAGGACCCCCCGACCATTAGAAGACCATTATGCTAATTAAAGCAGACCAGAACCCACATTTTTAACTAGCGTCCCCTGAATTACTCCACCCATTAAGGGTACCTCTTGCCAATTTTCACTGACCCTACTTCACTCCCAAGATAATGGCGCCTGTTTTAGCTGTAAAGCTCCGCCTCCTCCATTTATTGCCACTGTTGTGTGTAGTGATGATGTCATAGCCACAACGATGTAATGACTGATCACAGTCACAGAGAGGGACAGCAAAAAAAAACAGTTTTCTAGTTTGATTCAAAAAGTGAAAATATCCATTTCTAGTTCTACGCCCTGATAAGGAAGTAATGGCAGAGGCTTTGGCCAAATGGATTTCATACGTTTGGTGGGTTTTGGTCTGCTTTAATGTCATCTATAAGATTCTAAGGTATAATTCTATAAGATTCCCAGGCAGATCGATTTCCTTCCCCCCGTGGCATCCATAATCGGCATGTCCCGCTGTGTGAAACTCCCCAGGTCACCCCCTATACTTCCCTTGCTTCCCGGTCCAACGGCGCATGCGTGAACGGCGGACGCATTCCCACTATCCCTTTAGCAGGATACATGTCCACGCCAGGCATTTGTGAATGGCCGCCACGGGCACGCTCCCTGTCAGAGGGAAGCGGGGGATGTGGCCACCAGTGTGCTTGGAGCCACTGGTTTAGCAAAGCCTTAGACGACGTGACATAATGCGCTGATTGCACGAGTGGCTGCGAATGCGCCGTAGGACCGGGAAGAGGTGAGTTTCTTCGGGCGATCTGGGGGATTTCACACAGTGGGATACCCGTGATCGGGTGCCCCGGGGGAAAATGCCACGATAGTCAAAATCCTGGGTTTTGGTCCACTTTAAAGTTTCCTTTAGCCAAACAATGTACTTTTACATTGGAAGCATGTGGAGAGCAGAAAGCTGTTAACCCTTTGCCTGGCTGAATTCAGTTTATTTAGGCAGCAAGAATAACATAAAACCTATTCTTCCAAAAGAAAAAAAACATCAAAAATAAAATTAAGAATAATAATAAAAAAATAACAGAAATCAAACTGTAAAGGTTGCACAATAATAGTAAGAACTGGTTACTCAGCAGGGGTTGGGCAATGTAAGGTGACAGTAAAGAGGAGAGCGACTTGATGACAGGTCCGGGTGAGATCGGTGTAGCCGGGTGAGATCGGTGTCGCGGGGTGAGAGTGAGATCGGTGTAGCCGGGTGAGGTCGGTGTAGCCGGGTGAGGTCGGTGTAGCCGGGTGAGAGTGAGATCGGTGTAGCTGGGTGAGGTCGGTGTAGCCGGGTGAGATCGGTGTAGCCGGGTGAGATCGGTGTAGCCGGGTGAGAGTGGTGTAGCTGGGTGAGATCGGTGTAGCCGGGTGAGGTCGGTGTAGCCGGGTGAGAGTGAGATCGGTGTAGCCGGGTGAGAGTGAGATCGGTGTAGCCGGGTGAGATCGGTGTAGCCGGGTGAGAGTGGTGTAGCCGGGTGAGATTGGTGTAGCCGGGTGAGATCGGTGTCGCCGGGTGAGAGTGGTGTAGCCGGGTGAGATTGGTGTAGCCGGGTGAGATCGGTGTCGCCGGGTGAGAGTGAGATCGGTGTAGCCGGGTGAGATCGGTGTAGCCGGGTGAGATCGGTGTAGCCGGGTGAGATAGGTGTAGCCGGGTGAGATCGGTGTAGCCGGGTGAGGTCGGTGTAGCCGGGTGAGGTCGGTGTAGCCGGGTGAGAGTGAGATCGGTGTAGCCAGGTGAGGTCGGTGTAGCCGGGTGAGAGTGAGATCGGTGTAGCCGGGTGAGAGTGAGATCGGTGTACCCGGGTGAGATTGGTGTAGCCAGGTGAGATCGGTGTAGCCGGGTGAGATCGGTGTAGCCGGGTGAGGTCGGTGTAGCCGGGTGAGGTCGGTGTAGCCGGGTGAGGTCGGTGTAGCCGGGTGAGAGTGAGATCGGTGTAGCCAGGTGAGGTCGGTGTAGCCGGGTGAGAGTGAGATCGGTGTAGCCGGGTGAGATTGGTGTAGCCGGGTGAGATCGGTGTAGCCGGGTGAGAGTGAGATCGGTGTAGCCGGGTGAGATCGGTGTAGCCGGGTGAGAGTGAGATCGGTGTAGCTGGGTGAGGTCGGTGTAGCTGGGTGAGATTGGTGTAGCCGGGTGAGATTGGTGTAGCCAGGTGAGATCGGTGTAGCCGGGTGAGAGTGAGATCGGTGTAGCCGGGTGAGATCGGTGTAGCCGGGTGAGAGTGAGAGCGGTGTAGCTGGGTGAGGTCAGTGTAGCCGGGTGAGGTCGGTGTAGCTGGGTGAGGTCGGTGTAGCCGGGTGAGGTCGGTGTAGCCGGGTGAGATCGGTGTAGCCGGGTGAGAGTGAGATTGGTGTAGTCGGGTGAGATCGGTGAAGCGGGGTGAGGTCGGTGAAGCGGGGTGAGGTCGGTGTAGCCGGGTGAGGTCGGTGAAGCGGGGTGAGATCGGTGAAGCCGGGTGAGATCGGTGAAGCGGGGTGAGATCGGTGAAGCAGGGTGAGATCGGTGAAGCGGGGTGAGGTCGGTGAAGCGGGGTGAGGTCGGTGAAGCGGGGTGAGGTCGGTGAAGCGGGGTGAGGTCGGTGAAGCGGGGTGAGGTCGGTGAAGCGGGGTGAGGTCGGTGAAGCCGGGTGAGGTCGGTGTAGCCGGGTGAGGTCGGTGAAGCGGGGTGAGGTCGGTGTAGCCGGGTGAGGTCGTTGAAGCGGGGTGAGATCGGTGAAGCGGGGTGAGATCGGTGTCGCCGGGTGAGAGTGAGATCGGTGTAGCCGGGTGAGATCGGTGTAGCCGGGTGAGATCGGTGTAGCCGGGTGAGGTCGGTGTAGCCGGGTGAGGTCGGTGTAGCCGGGTGAGGTCGGTGTAGCCGGGTGAGGTCGGTGTAGCCGGGTGAGAGTGAGATCGGTGTAGCCAGGTGAGGTCGGTGTAGCCGGGTGAGAGTGAGATCGGTGTAGCCGGGTGAGAGTGAGATCGGTGTACCCGGGTGAGATCGGTGTAGCCAGGTGAGATCGGTGTAGCCGGGTGAGATCGGTGTAGCCGGGTGAGGTCGGTGTAGCCGGGTGAGGTCGGTGTAGCCGGGTGAGAGTGAGATCGGTGTAGCCAGGTGAGGTCGGTGTAGCCGGGTGAGAGTGAGATCGGTGTAGCCGGGTGAGATTGGTGTAGCCGGGTGAGATCGGTGTAGCCGGGTGAGAGTGAGATCGGTGTAGCTGGGTGAGGTCGGTGTAGCTGGGTGAGATTGGTGTAGCCGGGTGAGATTGGTGTAGCCGGGTGAGATCGGTGTAGCCGGGTGAGAGTGAGAGCGGTGTAGCTGGGTGAGGTCAGTGTAGCCGGGTGAGGTCGGTGTAGCTGGGTGAGGTCGGTGTAGCCGGGTGAGGTCGGTGTAGCCGGGTGAGATCGGTGTAGCCGGGTGAGAGTGAGATTGGTGTAGTCGGGTGAGATCGGTGAAGCGGGGTGAGGTCGGTGAAGCGGGGTGAGGTCGGTGTAGCCGGGTGAGGTCGGTGAAGCGGGGTGAGATCGGTGAAGCCGGGTGAGATCGGTGAAGCGGGGTGAGATCGGTGAAGCAGGGTGAGATCGGTGAAGCGGGGTGAGGTCGGTGAAGCGGGGTGAGGTCGGTGAAGCTGGGTGAGGTCGGTGAAGCGGGGTGAGGTCGGTGAAGCCGGGTGAGGTCGGTGTAGCCGGGTGAGGTCGGTGAAGCGGGGTGAGGTCGGTGTAGCCGGGTGAGGTCGTTGAAGCGGGGTGAGATCGGTGAAGCGGGGTGAGATCGGTGTCGCCGGGTGAGAGTGAGATCGGTGTAGCCGGGTGAGATCGGTGTAGCCGGGTGAGATCGGTGTAGCCGGGTGAGGTCGGTGTAGCCGGGTGAGATCGGTGTAGCCGGGTGAGATAGGTGTAGCCGGGTGAGATCGGTGTAGCCGGGTGAGGTCGGTGTAGCCGGGTGAGGTCGGTGTAGCCGGGTGAGAGTGAGATCGGTGTAGCCAGGTGAGGTCGGTGTAGCCGGGTGAGAGTGAGATCGGTGTAGCCGGGTGAGAGTGAGATCGGTGTACCCGGGTGAGATCGGTGTAGCCAGGTGAGATCGGTGTAGCCGGGTGAGATCGGTGTAGCCGGGTGAGGTCGGTGTAGCCGGGTGAGGTCGGTGTAGCCGGGTGAGGTCGGTGTAGCCGGGTGAGAGTGAGATCGGTGTAGCCAGGTGAGGTCGGTGTAGCCGGGTGAGAGTGAGATCGGTGTAGCCGGGTGAGATTGGTGTAGCCGGGTGAGATCGGTGTAGCCGGGTGAGAGTGAGATCGGTGTAGCCGGGTGAGATCGGTGTAGCCGGGTGAGAGTGAGATCGGTGTAGCTGGGTGAGGTCGGTGTAGCTGGGTGAGATTGGTGTAGCCGGGTGAGATTGGTGTAGCCAGGTGAGATCGGTGTAGCCGGGTGAGAGTGAGATCGGTGTAGCCGGGTGAGATCGGTGTAGCCGGGTGAGAGTGAGAGCGGTGTAGCTGGGTGAGGTCAGTGTAGCCGGGTGAGGTCGGTGTAGCTGGGTGAGGTCGGTGTAGCCGGGTGAGGTCGGTGTAGCCGGGTGAGATCGGTGTAGCCGGGTGAGAGTGAGATTGGTGTAGTCGGGTGAGATCGGTGTAGCCGGGTGAGATCGGTGTAGCCGGGTGAGGTCGGTGTAGCCGGGTGAGAGTGAGATCGGTGTAGCTGGGTGAGGTCGGTGTAGCCGGGTGAGAGTGAGATTGGTGTAGTCGGGTGAGATCGGTGTAGTCGGGTGAGGTCGGTGTAGCCGGGTGAGAGTGAGATCGGTGTAGCCGGGTGAGATTGGTGTAGCCGGGTGAGAGTGAGATCGGTGTAGCTGGGTGAGGTCGGTGTAGCTGGGTGAGGTCGGTATAGCCGGGTGAGAGTGAGATCGGTGTAGCCGGGTGAGGTCGGTGTAGCCGGGTGAGAGTGAGGTCGGTGTAGCTGGGTGAGGTCGGTGTAGCCGGGTGAGATCAGTGTAGCCGGGTGAGAGTGAGATTGGTGTAGCTGGGTGAGGTCGGTGTAGCCGGGTAAGGTCGGTGTAGCTGGGTGAGGTCGGTGTAGCTGGGTGAGGTCGGTGTAGCTGGGTGAGATTGGTGTAGCTGGGTGAGGTCGGTGAAGCGGGGTGAGGTCGGTGAAGCCGGGTGAGGTCGGTGTAGCCGGGTGAGGTCGGTGTAGCCGGGTGAGGTCGGTGAAGCGGGGTGAGGTCGGTGAAGCGGGGTGAGGTCGGTGTAGCCGGGTGAGGTCGGTGAAGCGGGGTGAGATCGGTGAAGCCGGGTGAGATCGGTGAAGCGGGGTGAGATCGGTGAAGCGGGGTGAGATCGGTGAAGCGGGGTGAGGTCGGTGAAGCGGGGTGAGGTCGGTGAAGCGGGGTGAGGTCGGTGAAGCGGGGTGAGGTCGGTGAAGCCGGGTGAGGTCGGTGTAGCCGGGTGAGGTCGGTGAAGCGGGGTGAGGTCGGTGTAGCCGGGTGAGGTCGTTGAAGCGGGGTGAGATCGGTGAAGCGGGGTGAGGTCGGTGAAGCGGGGTGAGGTCGGTGTAGCCGGATGAGGTCGGTGAAGCGGGGTGAGGTCGGTGTAGCCGGGTGAGATCGGTGAAGCGGGGTGAGGTCGGTGTAGCCGGGTGAGGTCGGTGAAGCGGGGTGAGGTCGGTGTAGCCGGGTGAGGTCGGTGAAGCGGGGTGAGGTCGGTGTAGCCGGGTGAGGTCGGTGCAGCCGGGTGAGGTCGGTGAAGCGGGGTGAGGTCGGTGAAGCGGGGTGAGGTCGGTGAAGCGGGGTGAGGTCGGTGAAGCGGGGTGAGGTCGGTGTAGCCGGGTGAGGTCGGTGAAGCGGGGTGAGGTCGGTGAAGCGGGGTGAGGTCGGTGAAGCGGGGTGAGATCGGTGAAGCGGGGTGAGATCGGTGAAGCGGGGTGAGGTCGGTGAAGCGGGGTGAGGTCGGTGAAGCGGGGTGAGGTCGGTGTAGCCGGGTGAGGTCGGTGAAGCGGGGTGAGACCGGTGTAGCCGGGTGAGATCGGTGAAGCGGGGTGAGGTCAGTGAAGCGGGGTGAGGTCGGTGAAGCAGGGTGAGATCGGTGAAGCGGGGTGAGGTCAGTGAAGCCAGGTGAGGTCGGTGAAGCGGGGTGAGGTCAGTGAAGCCAGGTGAGGTCGGTGAAGCGGGGTGAGGTCGGTGTAGCCGGGTGAGGTCGGTGAAGCGGGGTGAGATCGGTGAAGCGGGGTGAGGTCGGTGTAGCCGGGTGAGGTCGGTGTAGCCGGGTGAGGTCAGTGAAGCCGGGTGAGGTCGGTGAAGCGGGGTGAGATCGGTGAAGCGGGGTGAGGTCGGTGTAGCCGGGTGAGGTCAGTGAAGCCGGGTGAGGTCGGTGAAGCGGGGTGAGATCGGTGAAGCGGGGTGAGATCGGTGAAGCGGGGTGAGGCCGGTGAAGCGGGGTGAGGCCGGTGAAGCGGGGTGAGGTCGGTGTAGCCGGGTGAGATCGGTGAAGCGGGGTGAGGTCGGTGTAGCCGGGTGAGGTCGGTGAAGCGGGGTGAGGTCGGTGTAGCCGGGTGAGGTCGGTGAAGCGGGGTGAGGTCGGTGAAGCGGGGTGAGGTCGGTGCAGCCGGGTGAGGTCGGTGAAGCGGGGTGAGGTCGGTGTAGCCGGGTGAGGTCGGTGAAGCGGGGTGAGATCGGTGAAGCGGGGTGAGGTCGGTGAAGCGGGGTGAGGTCGGTGAAGCGGGGTGAGGTCGGTGTAGCCGGGTGAGGTCGGTGAAGCGGGGTGAGGTCGGTGAAGCGGGGTGAGGTCGGTGAAGCGGGGTGAGGTCGGTGAAGCGGGGTGAGGTCGGTGTAGCCGGGTGAGGTCGGTGAAGCGGGGTGAGATCGGTGTAGCCGGGTGAGATCGGTGAAGCGGGGTGAGGTCAGTGATGCGGGGTGAGGTCGGGTGAAGCAGGGTGAGATCGGTGAAGCGGGGTGAGGTCAGTGAAGCCAGGTGAGGTCGGTGAAGCGGGGTGAGGTCAGTGAAGCCAGGTGAGGTCGGTGAAGCGGGGTGAGGTCGGTGTAGCCGGGTGAGATCGGTGAAGCGGGGTGAGGTCGGTGTAGCCGGGTGAGGTCGGTGTAGCCGGGTGAGGTCAGTGAAGCGGGGTGAGGTCGGTGAAGCGGGGTGAGATCGGTGAAGCGGGGTGAGGTCGGTGTAGCCGGGTGAGGCCGGTGAAGCGGGGTGAGGCCGGTGAAGCGGGGTGAGGCCGGTGAAGCGGGGTGAGGCCGGTGAAGCGGGGTGAGGTCAGTGAAGCCGGGTGAGGTCGGTGAAGCGGGGTGAGATCGGTGAAGCGGGGTGAGGCCGGTGAAGCGGGGTGAGGTCAGTGAAGCCGGGTGAGGTCGGTGAAGCGGGGTGAGATCGGTGAAGCGGGGTGAGATCGGTGAAGCGGGGTGAGGCCGGTGAAGCGGGGTGAGGCCGGTGAAGCGGGGTGAGGTCGGTGTAGCCGGGTGAGATCGGTGAAGCGGGGTGAGGTCGGTGTAGCCGGGTGAGGCCGGTGAAGCGGGGTGAGGCCGGTGAAGCGGGGTGAGGCCGGTGAAGCGGGGTGAGGCCGGTGAAGCGGGGTGAGGTCGGTGTAGCCGGGTGAGGTCGGTGAAGCCGGGTGAGGTCGGTGTAGCCGGGTTATCCAAGAGGCACGAGAGCATCCCAATGAGCCGGCAACACAGTGACCTCTCCAGATGACTCTCCGCCAGCATCCCACATCTGCCTCCGCCGGCCTCCTCCCTCATCCCCGAGTGATGGCGGGTTATCGAGGATCTTCCAGCTGAGCAATGCTTCCAGATGAGCCAAGCCGATCTCCTGCCGTCATCCTCCCATATTCCCAATGCTAAATCCCGCTCAGCGAATGGAGGGGGGGGGCAGCAGATTACGAGAGCACAACTAACTTGGCTCCCAGAGACGCAGCGATGTCAACGTGGCGCTTCAGTGATGATATCATAGGACTCACCAGGATGATGTCATCTTGGGAGTAAGAAGTGTCCACAGCTCAACCCCCACACCCATCATCCGACACCAAATGGATAAGCCTAAACTAACCACTGAAAGGAGAGTAACCCTGACTCCTGAACAGAGAACATCACAGCAACTTAAAGTGGACCAAAACCTGGGATTTTGACTATCCCAGGTTTTGGTCCTTTGCCCCCACTGCGATGTGTGAAACCCCCCAGGTCGCCCAGTAAACGCACCTTTCCCCAGTCCTATTGCACATGCATGTGTCCTTGTCCAATCAGCACACTCAGCCGAGAAGAGCAGAGCACGATGGCCGGCGCCCCCCCGCTACCCTCTTCACAAATGCCATGTACCCTGCTAAAGGTATCGCTGTGGTAACTGCAGCGCACACATGCGCTGTTGCATCAGGGACGAGGTGAGTTTTACAGGGGACTCGGGGGTCTCTCAAGGTGGGGCATCCTGAATCTGGATGTAACATGCGGATCTGCATCAATAAACGATTAATTTGCCTATTCAAAGTATTTTTTAACCTTTAGATCCTATCTCCTATCCATCACTCAATGAGGAGACGTGGCCTAATTCAACAATTGTCCCTCTTTCTCAGCCTGAAAAGTTGGAAGGTATGCAGACCCGGGCCTATCCAATGAGACTTGAAAACAATTCTCACAGTAGTAAAAAATTAACTTTATGAGAAAAGCCCTGAGAATTTCATTGTTACTGAATCACCAGCTAGGAAGACAATGAAAGTCAGTGGCACTTTTTTACTACAGTGTAGAAAAGTACCATTGACTTTCATTGTCTTCCAATCTGGTGATTCAGCAACAGTGACTTTCTCAGGTTTTTTTTCTCTGGCTTTTTACTACCATGAAAAATGTTTTCAACTCTTACAGAATCGAGACCCTGGTCTCGAATTTATAAATTAAAACCAACCCGATCCTTAAATCTATTCCCTAGTAGTAATTATAACCCAAATCCCTAACCTTACTCCAAGGCCCTTATTTAAGAAGGGATAGCGTCAGGCAGTGGCTGGTTCATGAGAGGAAGCGACAGGTAGCGACTGGTGAACGCCGGACACGGCACGCAATTCCACATTTATCAAACAGAATCTGTTTAGCGACTGGGATAGCGCCATGTAGCATCTGATTCATCATTTTCAAAGCCTCCGCGAACAGCGCCGGCGTTCAGCCTTGCACAGCTCCAGGTATGACCTCTCGCTACCTGTCGCTCTCCCATACATTTCAATGGATGAACCTTTTTTTCTCTTTAAACGGGGTATTTGGTTTTTTTTTTGCATTTTTTATATATTTCTTCAGAAATTACATTACAGGTCTGGCATTAAAGTGTTCATGTTACAATGTTGTTACAATGTAATTCCATATGTTTTTGCTTTGTTACTAGTTGATAGATGCTTGAAAACAGACTTTAAACACACCGCCTCCTGCGCTCTGGGCTTCAAACAAGTATTTTTCAGCGCCAGGGATTTGTGAGGCTGTTTTTTTCCTGAATATGGTGTGAGTCGGTCGCTATGAGCAATCGCTAACATGCGCTCCCATACAGCGCTGTACTGGTCAAATAGCGACTCCTCACAATGTATTCAACATTACTGAACAGCGACTGAGTCGCTATAAAGTAGCGACCCACGGCCGAGCACTGCGACTACTAGCGGGCGCTCTGAAAATGCCTGCTACAGACGCTCATCTGTCGCTACCTGTTGCTAATGATGAATCAGCCTCCCCATCACTATCCCCTAACTCCGAAACTGTCTTAACTCCTGGACTGATCCTCTAACCCCAACCTAATTCTTTTAATCAGACCAAAAGTCAAAATAATTTAGGTCGGCTAACCTTCTAGTTAAAGTTTGCAGCGCTCTCAGCCCCAAATTTGAACTAATAAGAAACTAAAAGAAAAAGAAAAGCAGCATAAGAAGTTGGATCTCCCCTGCAGACACAGGCAGTGGTGTGTCCCACATAGGCCCTTATTTATGAAGGAATAGCGACAGGTAGCGACTGGTGAGCGGCCGGTAATGACGGGCCCCGCCACGAGAACGCCGGCTCCCCACCACAATCACACATTTATCAAGGCAATCCTGCTTAGCGACTGAGATAGCGCCATATAGCGACTCATTCATCATTATTCCAGCCTCAGCCCACAGCGCCAGCGTCCGACCTTGAACAGCGACAGGTATGACCTCTCGCTACCTGGCGCTCTCCAATGCATTTCAATGGAACAATCTTTAAATATTAATAATTAATTGTTATTAATTGTTTTTTTTGTTTTTTTTAATGTGAAAAATTCTGTGACCACTTCTGCCATTTTAGATTTTTTTAAGGGGAAAAAAAAAAATTGTACAGAATTGATATTACAGGTCTGATATTAATGTATTCATATTACTAAATTATTTAAAAAACTTTTTTTTTTTTGGTTTCCAAAAAAAAGCGCCTCCAGCGCTCTGGGGTTTAAACATGCATTTTACAGCGCAAGAATATTTTGAGCGTGATTTTTTAATGAATATGGTGGGAGCCGGTCGCTAGGGCCAGTCGCTATCATGCGCTCCCATACAGCGCGGAACCTGTCAAATAGCGACTCCTCAGCCAATATTCAACATTACGGCAAACCGACTGAGTCGCTATCAACTACCGAACAAAGGCCAAGCACAGCGGCTACTAGCGGGCGCTCTGAAAATGCCGCTACAGTCGCTCAACTGTCGCTACCTGCCGGTATTAATGAATCGGCCTCCCTGTGTGATGCAAGTGTGATGGAGTCAGGTCCAGCCCCCAGTGCTATAAAAGGTGGTCATACATAAAAAAAAATATAGGATCTTGGCTACAGAGCAGAGGTGAGATTTTCTCTCATTAGCAAAGGTGTTTATATGGATCTTTAACATTACACAGTTTTGCGATATATCTAGTGACTACTATCATTGGTTTTGGTCTACAGTATATGTGTTATTACTAATCATCATTTATGAAGGAGTCAGAGCCAGATAAAATTTGAGTCAGGCTTTGGCTTACTGACGCCACAGCCCTGCTTGTGGCGTCACCACTTTATGGTTCTATGATACAGGGATTCCCGTGTGGCCCCAGAATGTCAGAGGGACTGTTTAACACGTACAACATCCTTTAGCATAGAGTGCCCGCATCCTCTATCCAAGGTATCAGAGACCGGCCGATTCATTACTAGCGCCAGGTATCGGCAGATGAGCGTCTGTACAGAGGCGCTAAGAGCAACCGATAGTATACGCTGTGATCGGCTATCGCATGCTGTAACAGAGCGCCTCAGTCGCTGTAGTAACCTGGCCAGCATTGATGAATGAGATGTATGTTGGACGTTCTAACACTAGTACAGTGTTGCAGTAAGCGGAAGGTAGCGCTAGCTCATTGCGACCGACTCTCATCGACTGACACCATATTCAGCGAAAAAACACACACACACACACAAAGCGTCGGCGCTCTGGATCTGGTCGCTATAGCATAGAGCGCCAGACGCTGTGTGATTAAAGTCTGTTTTTGAACACATATCCACCAGTAACAAAAGCGAAAACACATGGAATGACATTGTTGTAACATTGTGACATTAACACTTTAATGCCAGACCTGTAATGACAATTCTGCATAAAAATATAAAAAATCGAAAAAGTTTTCAAAAATGACTTTTTCTAGGTCAGGAGAGGTCACACAATGATTTCAGAAAAAAAATATTAAACACAAAAAACCCTGTTTAAACAGAAGAAAAGGAACGTCCATTGAAATGTATGGGAGAGCGACAGGTAGCGACAAGTAATACCTGTCACTCTGGAAGCTAGAGTGCCGGCGCTATACGCTGAGCCGCCTGTAATGATGAATCGGACGCTACATGGCGCTGTTAGAGGCGCTCACCAGAATCGCCTTCATAAATGTGGTATTGCGTACAGTGCCCGCCGTTCACCAGACAATGCTTGCCGCTACGAGGCGCTACCTGCCGCTATCCCTTAATGAATAAACCCCTTAAAGTGGACCAACACCCAGGGGGGATCGGCCCGGGAATCTATAAGATTCCCAGGCCGATCAGATCCCTCCCCGCGGGGCATCCGAAATCGGGATGCCCCGCTGTGTGAAACCCCGCAGGACGCCCAGAAACCTTACCTTACCCCCATTCCACCGGCACATGCGCGAGATGCGCTTCTCTCTAGCAAGGTGTGCACCTGCGTTGGCCGTTTGTGAATGGCCAGCGCGGGCGCGCTCCCTGTTAGAGGGAGCGCAAGATGCGGCCTCCAGTGCACTCAAAGCCGCTGTGGTTGTCCGTCGCTTGTCCGTACATACCACAACGGCTCTGAGCGCTCTGATTGGACGAGCACTCGCGTAGGAGCGGGGTGAGGTGAGTTTTTTAGGGCGATCTGCGGGGTTTCACCCCAATCGGGGTGCCCCCGCGGAAGTGGACCAAAACCCAGTATAGTGAAAATCCTGGGTGTTGGTCCACTTTAAGCAGATATTCCCTTCTCTTAGTCAGCGATAGATGCTCCCCTTGCCTAGTTCATGGGCTTCAATCATCAATGGCCCCCACCCCACTCCAGCAGGGGAAGGGGGGGGGGGGGTGAGTCCTGTAACCAGATCAGGTTGGTATTGATCAGGGCAGAGCATGTGATGATGGGAGGCCGGAGCTATTGATGAAGATTCCTGCATTTACTGGCCCAGGGGACCTGCCAGACTCTCTGATCCTCTCCTGTTACCGCATTAAAGGACAATTCCCTTTACACTCACACAGAGACCCCTAAAAAAGCTACTAATGGATCTGCCAATATCTAAGACAGCTGCAGGCTGGACCTGCTGTTAACCCCATCCTCCCTGGCTTACAGCAAGTATCTCTCTGCAACGTCCAAAACAGAATGCAGTGGCAGCTTAAAATAAAAGGTCCTCTAGGTTCCTTTACACACTCCTCTGACACAGCAGGGGGAAGGAAAACACAGCCATAAGAAGTCAAGCCTGCTGTGTCCAGGGTGCAATGCAGACCACAACAATGCCATTGCTGGTAGAACACAAGCTGGCAGTGGCATTGTCTGGGGAATGTTCTGGAGACATTCTCTGTCCCACTCATCCATGTGGAAGATACTATCAACCCACTTGGGTATGATTCAACCTTGGAGACAATGAAAAGCCATACATGGCGATTGGCTTCCCTGTGGTGGATGGGATCATCCGGTAAAACACATGGCTAGAAATTGACAACACTGGTTGGAGGAAAATTACCAAGTATCAGCATGATCCCCCTAATTCCCCAGACTTGAAACCAACTGAGAAACCATGACCACAACTTTGAAGTACCAGCCTGACCCCCAAATTCCCTAGACATGAACTCAACTGAGGAACCATGACCAAGACTTCCAAGTACTAGCCTGACCCCCAAATTCCCCAGACATGAACCCAACTGAGCAACCATGACGACAACTTCGAAGTACCAGCCTGACCCTCTAATTCCCTAGACATGAACTCAACTGAGGAACCATGACCAAGACTTCCAAGTACTAGCCTGACCCCCAAATTCCCCAGACATGAACCCAACTGAGCAACCATGACCACAACTTCGAAGTACCAGCCTGACCCCCAAATTCCCCAGACATGAACTCAACTTAGCAACCATGAATAATACCTTCAAGTACTAGCTTGACTCCTTCATTCCCCAGACATGAACCCAATTGAGCAACCATGGCTAAGACTTCCAAGTACTAGCCTGACCCCCCTAATTCTTCAGACTTGAACCCAACTTAGCAACCATGACCAAGACTTCCAAGAACCAGCCTGACCCCCTTATTCCGCAGACCCAAGTGAGCATCTGTGGAAGCACCCTGCTCGTTGTGTTGGCTCTATGGATCATCCCTCATGTACCCTTCAGCAGCTGTGGGGTGCAGTGCAGTCAGCATGTCACCAGACACCTGTGACTACCTACCAGGACCCTATCGAGTCACTCCCAGCCCGTCTAGCTGCTGCCCATGCTGCATGGGGGTTACTCTTTATATTAGCAGGTGGTCATAATACTTGAGGGTATATAAGCTGAACAACCAAAGCAACGTCCCCCTATGCCTGCCCAGTCCTTACACTTATCCTGCCTCTTGATAACATTTTGGGCAGTTAATTTACCAGCACGCATCGAGACTGTGGAAGGAAACTGTGGTGCACCTAATGAAGCCCACCCAGATTGGGGAGACAAACTCCACAGGGCTAGCCTGTAATGTATAATATAATTTATAATATACATATATATATATATATATATATATATATATATATATATATATATATATATATATTAATTAATAATAAATAAATACAAATAAAAATAATACATAAATATATAAATAACCTAATTACTCTCATGTACGTGCCTCCATGTAACCAGCACCTACTGAACAACCATCCAGCTACCCGTGGTCCTATAAATGGACCTACAAACACAATATTTTTGTGTTCAGCTATCAGTCACTTGTGTGTAACTGGATCTGTCCTCCCGGCAATTATCTTCAATGAGCTTGTTTTAGCTTCCTGCACCCAGGTCACCTTTTACCAGACTACACTGATGTGTCATCACTTCTGTACTAATGTTTATCCTACCCCCAGCATGGGAAAAAAACAGCTACAAGCTTGTGTTCGCAACATGTAGTGTGTTGGAATTTGAAGGTAGTGTGGGTTTTATATATGTAACAAAGAGACTGTAAACACAATGGCAATAATAAGGCAGCAATCGGCTCACCTGATGCCTGTCCCATGTGCCTGTCCTCCATTTCCTGCAGTGCAGGGTAGAAGCAGTGGTCCTCATAGAATCATAGAAACATAGAAGGGTGACGGAAGAAGGAGACCATACGCTCCATCTAGTCGGCCCTTATGTATATACTGTATGTTCTCTTTATCTTATGTATATACTGTATGTTCTCTGTATCTTAGGATAGATGGAGGCTTATCCCAGACATGTTTAAATTCACTGACGGATGATTTTCCAACTACCTCTGCTGGAAGTTGTTCCAAGCATCTACTACTCTTTCTGTAAAATAATATTTTCTAGCATTGCTCCTGATCTTCCCTCTGATTAGCTTCAGCTTCCAGCACTGATAAATACTATGATGGCCCTTCCAGCACGGACATATACTATGATGGCCCTTCCAGCACGGACATATACTATGATGGCCCTTCCAGCACTGACATACTATGATGGCCCTTCCAGCACTGATATATACTATGATGGCGCTTCCAGCACTGACATATACTATGATGGCCCTTCCAGCACTGACATATACTATGATGGCCCTTCCAGCACTGACATATACTATGATGGCCCTTCCAACACGGACATATACTATGATGGCACTTCCAGCACTGACATATACAATGATGGCCCTTCCAGCATGGACATATACTATGATGGCCCTTCCAGCACTGACATATACTATGATGGCGCTTCCAGCACTGACATATACTATGATGGCCCTTCCAGCACTGATATATACTATGATGGCGCTTCCAGCACTGACATATACTATGATGGCCCTTCCAGCACTGACATATACTATGATGGCCCTTCCAGCACTGACATATACTATGATGGCCCTTCCAACACGGACATATACTATGATGGCACTTCCAGCACTGACATATACAATGATGGCCCTTCCAGCATGGACATATACTATGATGGCACTTCCAGCACTGACATATACAATGATGGCCCTTCCAGCATGGACATATACTATGATGGCCCTTACAGCACTGACATATACTATGATGGCCCTTCCAGCACTGACATATACTATGATGGCACTTCCAGCACTGACATATACTATGATGGCCCTTCCAGCATGGACATATACTATGATGGCCCTTCCAGCACGGACATATACTATGATGGCCCTTCCAACATGGACATATACTATGATGGCCCTTCCAGCACTGATATATACTATGATGGCCCTTCCAGCACTGACATATACTATGATGGCCCTTCCAGCACGGACAAATACTATGATGGCCCTTCCAGCACTGATATATACTATGATGGCCCTTCCAGCACTGACATATACTATGATGGCCCTTCCAGCACTGACATATACTATGATGGCCCTTCCAGCATGGACATATACTATGATGGCACTTCCAGCACTGACATATACTATGATGGCCCTTCCAGCACTGACATATACTATGATGGCCCTTCCAGCACTGACATATACTATGATGGCCCTTCCAGCACTGACATATACTATGATGGCCCTTCCAGCACTGACATATACTATGATGGCCCTTCCAGCACTGACATATACTATGATGGCCCTTCCAGCACTGACATATACTATGATGGCCCTTCCAGCACTGACATATACTATGATGGCCCTTCCAGCACTGATATATACTATGATGGCCCTTCCAGCACTGATATATACTATGATGGCCCTTCCAGCACTGACATATACTATGATGGCCCTTCCAGCACGGACAAATACTATGATGGCCCTTCCAGCACTGATATATACTATGATGGCCCTTCCAGCACTGACATATACTATGATGGCCCTTCCAACACGGACATATACTATGATGGCCCTTCCAGCATGGACATATACTATGATGGCCCTTCCAGCACTGACATATACTATGATGGCCCTTCCATTACTGACATATACTATGATGGCCCTTCCAGCACTGACATATACTATGATGGCCCTTCCAGCACGGACATATACTATGATGGCCCTTCCAGCACTGACATATACTATGATGGCCCTTCCAGCACTGACATATACTATGATGGCCCTTCCAGCATGGACATATACTATGATGGCCCTTCCAGCACTGACATATACTATGATGGCCCTTCCAGCACTGACATATACTATGATGGCCCTTCCAGCATGGACATATACTATGATGGCCCTTCCAGCACTGACATATACTATGATGGCCCTTCCAGCACTGATATATACTATGATGGCCCTTCCAGCACTGACATATACTATGATGGCCCTTCCAGCACTGACATATACTATGATGGCCCTTCCAGCATGGACATATACTATGATGGCCCTTCCAGCACTGATATATACTATGATGGCCCTTCCAGCACTGATATATACTATGATGGCCCTTCCAGCACTGACATATACTATGAATGATGGGCCTTCCAGCACGGACATATACTATGATGGCCCTTCCAGCACTGACATATACTATGATGGCCCTTCCAGCATGGACATATACTATGATGGCCCTTCCAGCACTGACATATACTATGATGGCCCTTCCAGCATGGACATATACTATGATGGCCCTTCCAGCACTGACATATACTATGATGGCCCTTCCAGCATGGACATATACTATGATGGCCCTTCCAGCACTGACATATACTATGATGGCCCTTCCAGCACGGACATATACTATGATGGCCCTTCCAGCACTGATGTATACTATGATGGCCCTTCCAGCACGGACATATACTATGATGGCCCTTCCAGCACTGATATATACTATGATGGCCCTTCCAGCACTGATATATACTATGATGGCCCTTCCAGCACTGACATATACTATGATGGCCCTTCCAGCACTGATATATACTATGATGGCCCTTCCAGCACTGATGTATACTATGATGGCCCTTCCAGCACTGATATATACTATGATGGCCCTTCCAGCACTGATATATACTATGATGGCCCTTCCAGCACTGATATATACTATGATGGCCCTTCCAGCACTGACATATACTATGATGGCCCTTCCAGCACTGATGTATACTATGATGGCCCTTCCAGCACTGACATATACTATGATGGCCCTTCCAGCACTGACATATACTATGATGGCCCTTCCAGCACTGATATATACTATGATGGCCCTTCCAGCACTGACATATACTATGATGGCCCTTCCAGCACTGATGTATACTATGATGGCCCTTCCAGCACTGACATATACTATGATGGCCCTTCCAGCATTGACATATACTATGATGGCCCTTCCAGCACTGATATATACTATGATGGCCCTTCCAGCACTGACATATACTATGATGGCCCTTCCAGCACTGACATATACTATGATGGCCCTTCCAGCACTGATATATACTATGATGGCCCTTCCAGCACTGACATATACTATGATGGCCCTTCCAGCACTGATGTATACTATGATGGCCCTTCCAGCACTGACATATACTATGATGGCCCTTCCAGCATTGACATATACTATGATGGCCCTTCCAGCACTGATATATACTATGATGGCCCTTCCAGCACTGACATATACTATGATGGCCCTTCCAGCACTGATGTATACTATGATGGCACTTCCAGCACTGACATATACTATGATGGCCCTTCCAGCATTGACATATACTATGATAGCCCTTCCAGCACTGATATATACTATGATGGCCCTTCCAGCACTGACATATACTATGATGGCCCTTCCAGCACTGATATATACTATGATGGCCCTTCCAGCACTGACATATACTATGATGGCCCTTCCAGCACTGATATATACTATGATGGCCCTTCCAGCACTGACATATACTATGATGGCCCTTCCAGCACTGACATATACTATGATGGCCCTTCCAGCACTGACCTATAAATTGATGGCTCTTCCGGCATTGCCAAATACAGAGCTAACCTTTCCAGAATTGCTATTAACAGTGATGATCCTTCCCATGCTGCCACACACAGTAATCATTTTTCTAACCCTGCCCCATACAGTGATGACCCTTCCAGCACTGACATATACTGTGATAAACCTTCCAGCACTGCCATTTACAGTGATAGCCCTATAAACACATAACCATATTGACGAATGACCCTTCTAACACTGCCATAGACTGTGATGGCCTTTCCAGCACAGCCATATACACTGATGACTGTTCCTTTTCTGCTGTATACAGTGTTAACCCTTCCAGCGTTGCCATTTACAGTGATAATCCTCCCAGCACTGACATATATACTGATGGACTGTTCAGCACAGTAATATACTTCTAGCACAGCCATATATACTGACAGTACTGACATATATACTGATGACCCATCCAGCACTGACATAGACTGTGATGAACTTTCCAACCCTATACAGTGATCACCCTCCTAGAAATGCCATATAGAGTGATGAGCCTTTCGAAACTGACATATAGACCAATGACCCATCAATGCTTATACTGTGACGACCCTTCAAGCATTGCCAAAGACTGTGATGACCCCAACCACCACTACAATTTAAAGTGGTATCGCTTCAAACACAGCCACAGCACTTCCAGTATTGCCCTTTCAGCTCTGCCATATACAGTGTCCATCTTCCCAGCATTTCCAGTGATAGTGCTGTATACAGAGCTATACGGTGCTATACATGGTGTTCTGTACGGTTCTCTATACAGAGCTCTATATGTTGCTATATATAGAGCTTTATACAGTGTTTTATACAGAGCTCTGTACTTTGCTTAATACGGTGCTATATAAAAATCTATATATGGTACTCTATACAGGGCTATATACAGAGCTCTATACAATGCGCTATAAAGAGCTCCATATGGTGCTCTATACAGAGCCCTATACAGTGTTCTAAACAGAGCTTTATACTGTGCTGAATACGGTGCTCGATATGGTGCTATATACAGAGTTCTAAACAAAGCTCTATACAGTACTAAATACAGTGCTCTATATGGTGCTATATACAGAGCTCTATACGGTGCCCTATACAGAGCCCTGTACAGTGTTCTATACATAGCTCTATACAGTGCCATATACAGTGTTCTATAGGGTGCTATATACAGAGCTCTATACGGTGCTATATACAGAGCTCTATAGGGTGCTATATACAGAGCTCTATACGGTGCTATATACAGTGGCAATATTTTCTGCACTGTAAACTCTTCCAACAGTTAAATGTAATGTCAGTCCTTTCAGCAATGCCTAGCAGTGACTAACCCTCCGGGATGCCCCCTCCATGGGCGGCCTGTTGCTATCAGTCAGCTGATGGCCTGTGGATACGCTTAGTGAATAAGCCTGTAGGTGACCCCGCAATGAGCGCCTCGCGCTCCCGGGCGACCTGTCCGACCAGTTGTGTGGAAACGGCGGCTTCCCAGCGCTCGCAAACACAACAACGGCATCACAAAAGCCCCAACAAGGCCCCTGCGCCGGAGCCCAGCAAACCCCACCCGGCCGGTCCCATCAGCCCAGGCGAGGAGTTTCCCCAGTGAGAGCGCGGCGCAGGAAGGGTTAAACGCCGTGTTTACAATGCGAAGCCTGCGCACCTGTGACAGGTGCAGACCGATCGCCCTCCCCGACCCCCCCCAACACTACAGAGACAATGAGCAGGACACCCGCCATATGCACCGCCATCGGGACCTGTCACTGACCATCTGGGGGATAACTGAGCAGGATTACATTAATCCGAACCTTCACGCTGAATAAGAGCCTGTCTTATATGTGTTCCCCTCCCTATACATACAGATTGCCCACATTAATCCGGACCTTCACTCTGAATAAGAGCCTATATTATATGTTCCCCCCCCCGTACATACAGATTGCTCACATTAATCCGGACCTTCACTCTGAATAAGAGCCTATCTTATATGTTTCCCACACCCTGTACATACAGATTGCCCACATTAATCCGGACCTTCACCCTGAATAAGAGCCTATCTTATATGTTTCCCCCACCCTGTACATACAGATTGCTCACATTAATCCGGACCTTCACTCTGAATAAGAGCCTATCTTATATGTTTCCCACACCCTGTACATACAGATTGCTCACATTAATCCGGACCTTCACCCTGAATAAGAGTCTATCTTATATGTTTCCCACACCCTGTACATACAGATTGCTCACATTAATCCGGACCTTCACTCTGAATAAGAGCCTATCTTATATGTTTCCCCCCCTTGTACATACAGATTGCTCACATCTTCACTTTTTTACTCTCCTATGATTCTTGTTTCTTATCTCTTATTCTGCTCTCACTTGTGCACTATTTCTTCTCCTCTTTCTCTCTTCTTCCATCCCTCGCTTTTCTTCTGTACACTTTCTTATTCTGTCTCTCTCGCTCCTCATTTTTTTCTTATAGGCTCTCTAATTTTTTCTATCTTTCATAGGCTTGCTTTGTTTTTCCTTTTCTATGCTATCTTTTCACTCTTACGTTTTTTATTGCCTCTTTTTCTGCTCTCTCTCTTTCTCGCTCGCTAGTTATTCTCCCTCGCTTTTCTCCTGTACACTTTCTCATTCTTTCTCTCTACACCTCATTTTTTTCTTATAGGCTCTAGTCTTTCTATCTTTCATGGGCTCACTTTTATATTTTATCATTTCACTC
The DNA here is from genome assembly GCA_027917425.1 of Gastrophryne carolinensis. Lineage (NCBI taxonomy): Eukaryota > Metazoa > Chordata > Amphibia > Anura > Microhylidae > Gastrophryne > Gastrophryne carolinensis. The sequence continues at coordinate 36,788,470 of CM051236.1, read as the reverse complement.
TTATGCTTTTTATTACCTCTTTTTCTGCTCTCGCTCGCTCACTATTTATTCTTCTCTCTCTTCTTCCATCCCTTGCTTTTCTTCTGTACGCTTTCTTATTCTGTCTCCCTGCAGACTCTATTGTTCATTCTTTCCATGTTTTCACCCTCTTATGCTTCTTGTTTCTTGTTCTACTCTTTCTCATTTACTCACTATTATTTCTCCTCACTCTTTCTCCTGTACACTTTCTCATTCTTTCTCTCTACACCTCTCTAAGAGGCTGATTCATTAACAACGCCAGGTAGTGGCAGATGAGCATCTGTAGTGCGGCGCTTAGAGCGACCACTAGTAGTTGATGTAAGCGTCTATCGGGCGCTGTAACAGAGCGCCTCAGTCGCTGTAGTAAGCTGGCCAGGAATCATGAATGAGATGTACACCAGTAATACGCTATAAGGAGCAAAAGGTAGCTACTGCTCAGAGCGGGCGGCTCTCAGTGACTCACACCATATTCATCAAAAAATCACCCTCACACAGCGTCGGCGCTCTAAATCTGGTCGCTATAGCATAGAGCGCCAGACGCTGTGTGATCAAAGTCTGTTTTTGAGCACATATCCACCAGTAACAAAGCGAAAACACATGGAATGACATTGTTTTAACACTGTGACAATAGTATTTTAGTGCCAGACCTGTAATGACAATTCTACATAAAAATAAAAAAAAATTAAAAAAATAAAATAAAAAAATAAAAAATTAAAAAATGACTTTTTTCAATGCAGGGAGATGTAACACAATTATTTGAGAACAAAAAAAAAAAATAGATTCAGGAAAGGGATTTGAAGGAACGTCCATTGAAATGTATGGGAGAGCGAACGGTAGCGACTGGCGCCGGCGCTATACGCTACATGGCGCTGTTCCAGTCGCTCACCAGATTCACTTTGATAAATGTGGTATAGCGTACAGCGCCCGGCGTTCACCAGACGCTGCCTGCCGCTAGACCTTGAAGAATAAACCCCCAAGTCTTTCTATCTTTCATGGACTCACTCTGTTTTTCCTTTTATATTCTATATCATTTCACTCTCTTATGCTTTTTATTATCTCCTTTTCTGCTCTCTCTCGCTCGCTCACTATTTATTCTTCTCTCTCTTCTTTCATCCCTCGCTTTTCTTCTGTACACTTTCTTATTCTGTCTCCCTACACATTTTTCTCTAACAGACTCTCTCGTTCTTTCTTTCCATTTCTTTTCACTCTCTTAAGCTTCTTGTTTCTTATTCTGCTCTTTCTCATTTACTCTCTATTATTTCTGCTCACTCTTTTTCCATCCCTCTACTTTTCTCCTGTACACTTTCTCATTCTCTCTCTCTATCATTTCTTTTCTTATAGACTCTCTAAATATTTCTATCTTTCATTGGCTCACTCTGTTTTTCCTTTTATATTCTATATCATTTCACTCTCTTATGCTTTTTATTATCTCCTTTTCTGCTCTCTCTCGCTCGCTCACTATTTATTCTTCTCTCTCTTCTTCCATCCCTCGCTTTTTTTCTGTACACTTTCTTATTCTGTCTCCCTACACATTTTTCTCTAACAGACTCTCTCATTCTCTCTTTCTACTCATTTCTATCGTTCATTGGCTCGCTCTGTTTTTCTTTTCTATTCTATCTATTCTATTATTTCATTGTCTTGTGGTGTTTATTACCTCTTTTTCTGCTCTCTCTCACTCTCTATTATTTCTGCTCACTCTTCTTCCACCCCCTACTTTTCTCCTGTACACTTTCTCATTCTGTCTCTCTATCATTTCTTTTCTTATAGACTTTCTAAATCTTTCTAGCTTTCCTTGGCTCACTCTGTTTTTCCTTTTATATTCTATATCATTTCACTCTCTTATGCTTATTATTATCTCCTTTTCTGCTCTCTCTCGCTCGCTCACTATTTATTCTCCTCTCTTTTCTTCCATCCCTCGCTTTTTTTCTGTACACTTTCTTATTCGGTCTCCCTACACATTTTTCTCTAACAGACTCTCTCGTTCTTTCTTTCCATTTTTTTCACTCTCTTAAAGTGGACCAACACCCAGGATTTTGACTATCCTGGGTTTTGGTCCACTTCGGCGGGGCACCCCGATCGAGGGTGCCCCGCTGTGTGAAACCCCCCAGAAACCCCAAAAAACTCACCTCTCAGCGCTCCCACGTGAGCGCCGCAGCCAATCCCCGCCAACGTCCAGGCGGGGATCAGGAACGTCCAAGACGCTTCCGCCGCCGCCGCCTCCCGCGCGTCACTCTCGGCGCGCGCGCGCCCCCGCCGGCCATTCACAGAGGGCCGGCGCGGGCGCGCGCACGTCTGGAGGGGCGCGCGGGAGGCGGCGGCGGCGGAAGCGGCGGCGGATCAGGTAAGGTGTTTTTGGGGTTTCTGGGGGGTTTCACCCCGCGGGACATCCCGATCTCGGATGTCCCGCGGGGTGGGAGGTGATCGGCCCGGGAATCTTATAGATTTCCGGGCCGATCACCCCTGGGTGTTGGTCCTCTTTAAGCTTCTTGTTTCTTATTCTGCTCTTTCTCATTTACTCTCTATTATTTCTGCTCACTCTTTTTCCATCCCTCTACTTTTCTCCTGTACACTTTCTCATTCTCTCTCTCTATCATTTCTTTTCTTATAGACTCTCTAAGAGGCTGATTCATCATTAGCGGCAGGTAGCGACAGATGAGCATCTGTAGCGGCATTTTCAGAGCGCCCGCTAGTAGTCGCAGTGCTCGGCCGTGAGTCGCTAGTTTATAGCGACTCAGTCGCTGTGCAGTAATGGTGAATACATTGTGAGGAGTCGCTATTTGACCAGTACAGCGCTGTATGGGAGTGCATGGTAGCGACTGCTCATAGCGACCGACTCACACCATATTCAGCAAAAAAACAGCCTCACAAATCTCTGGCGCTGAAAAATACTTGTTTGAAGCCCAGAGCGCAGGAGGCGGTGTGTTTAAAGTCTGTTTTTCAGCATCTATCCACTAGTAACAAAGCAAAAACATATGGAATTACATTGTAGCGACATTGTAACATGAACACGTTAATGGCAGAGCTGTAATGTCATTTCTGAGGAAATATATAAAAAATGAAAAAAATGTGAAAAAACTGCTTATTCAATGTCAGGAGAGGTCACAGGATTATTTGTGATTTTTTTGAAAAAAAAAAAAAAAACGTTTAAAGAGAAGAAAAGGATCGTCCATTGACATGTATGGGAGAGCGACAGGTAGCGAGAGGTCATACCTGGCGCTGTGCAAGGCTGAACGCTGGCGCTGTACGCTGAGGCTGTGAAAATGATGAATCAGACGCTACATGGCGCTCACCTGTCGCTACCTCTCATTAACCAGCCACTACCTGACGCTATCCCTTCATGAATAAGGGCCTAATTCTTTCTAGCTTTCATTGGCTCGCTCTGTTTTTCTTTTCTATTCTATCTATTCTATTATTTCATTCCCTTGTGGTGTTTATTACCTCTTTTTTCTGCTCTCTCTCTATTATTTCTCTTCTCTCTTGCTTCTTCCATCCCCCTTTTTTTCGACCAGTGGTGGACTGGCCATAGGAAGCAAGGGGAGAATTCCTGGTGGGCCGCAGTGATTTAGGGCCACTTTGGCAAAACCATCACATTCAAACCTCTGCCCATGAACGGGTCCTGCAATGCTACAGCATTAGATAATAAACAAATGAACTGCTTAGTTGAGAAGCTCCTCAGGGGCGGGGCTATGGAGCTCATGGACCAGTGGTGGGCTAGTCAGGGCCTGTAAATCCCGGGCTGATTTTTGACCCCAGTCCGTTTATGTTTTCCACCACACACTCTTTTTATTCTTTCTCTCTACTCCTCATTTTTTTTTTCTATAATAGACTCTGTAATTATTGTTGTCTTTTTATACACTCTCCTATTTTTTTCTCTTGTGTCTTTCTTGTGATATATACTCTCTCTTTCTATTATTTTCTTTCACTCTTGTTGCTTTAATCTAATGCAGGCTCTTGTTCTTTCTACAGACACTTGTGCTTTGTTTCTCTCTCTTATGTCTTCTCATCCCCACTTTTATTCTGTGTCTAATGCTTTTTGTCTATTTTTTGTCAATCTCAATAGTCTCTTTCATTTGTGCTCGCTCTCTCTCTTTCCAAACACTCTATTCTGGACCCCTTCTCTTTCTTTCTTCTTACTTTCTGTCCACTTTCATTTGCCTTGAAATACATCCTTTTATTCTCTCTATTTCTCATTATTTTTTCACACTTTTTCTTTTATCCTGTTACAGTCTTTCTTATTCTCCTCGTGTTGTGCTCATTCTACTTCCTTTCATTCAATCTCTTAATCTTGTTTTTCTCTCAAATACGATGATATTCTTTCCCCTTCTCTCTTTCTTGTTACATACACTCACTCTCTTTCTCCTACATTGTCTCTCTTCATCTTTTGTGTCTTCTCAGCCACCCTTTTTTACTCATTTTCTCTTTGTTTCTCTCCATTTCTTTGACTCTTTTTTGCTCTTTTCTTTCTCTCTGCTCGCTCTTTTTTACCCTCTACATTATCTAATTATTTCTCGCTTCCATATTCTTTCACAAGCTTATTCTTAGGCCCTTATTTAAGAAGGGATAGCGTCAGGATAGCGTCAGGTAGAGGCTGGTTAATGAGAGGACGCGACAGATAGCGACTGGTGAACGCCGGACACGGAACGCAATTACACATTTATCAAGCAGAATCTGTTTAGCGACTGGGATAGCGCCATGTAGCGTCTGATTCATCATTTTCACAGCCTCAGCGAACAGCGCCGGCGTTCAGCCTTGCACAGCGCCAGGTATGACCTCTCGCTACCTGTCGCTCTCCCATACATTTCAATGGACGAACCTTTTCTTCTCTTTAAACTGGTTTTTTTTTTCAAAAAATCCCAAATAATTCTGTGACCTCTTCTGACATTGAATAAGCAGTTTTTTCATAATTTTTTCATTTTGTAAATATTTCCTCAGAAATGACATTACAGGTCTGGCATTAAAGTGTTCATGTTACAATGTTGTTACAATGTAATTCCATATGTTTTCGCTTTGTTACTAGTGGATAGATGCTGGAAAACAGACTTTAATCACACCGCCTCCTGCGCTCTGGGCTTCAAACAAGTATTTTTCAGCGCCAGAGATTTGTGAGGCTGTTTTTTTCCTGAATATGGTGTGAGTCGGATGCTATGAGCTGTCGCTAACATGCGCTCCCATACAGCGCTGTACTGGTCAAATAGCGACTCCTCACAATGTATTCAACATTACTGAACAACACTTAGGCCCTTATTTATGAAGGAATAGCGACAGGTAGCGACTGGTGAGCGGCCGGTAATGACGGGCCCCGCCACGAGAACGCCGGCTCCCCACCACAATCACACATTTATCAAGCCAATCCTGCTTAGCGACTGAGATAGCGCCATATAGCGACTCATTCATCATTATTCCAGCCTCAGCCCACAGCGCCAGCGTCCGACCTTGAACAGCGACAGGTATGACCTCTCGCTACCTGGCGCTCTCCAATGCATTTCAATGGAACAATCTTTAAATATTAATAATTAATTGTTATTAATGTTTTTCTTTTTTTTTATTTTTTTTTTAAATGTGAAAATTTCTGTGACCACTTCTGCCATTTTAGATATTTTTTTTAAGGAAAAAAAAAAATTGTACAGAATTGATATTACAGGTCTGATATTAATGTATTCATATTACTAAATTATTTTAATTTTTTATTTTTTTTTGGTTTCCAAAAATATGGTTGTTTGGGGGTTAAAAAACTACTTTTAACACATCGCCGCCAGCGCTCTGGGGTTTAAACACACATTTCACAGCACGAGAATTTTTTGAGCGTGATTTTTTGATGAATATGGTGGAAGCCGGTCGCTCTGACCAGTCGCTATCATGCGCTCCCATACATCGCGGAACCTGTCAAATAGCGACTCGTAACCTTGTATTCAACATTACGCCACACCGACTGAGTCGCTGTCAACAACCGAACAACGGCCAAGCACAGCGACTACTAGCGGGCGCTGTGAAAATACCGCTACAGTCGCTCAACTGTCGCTACATGTCGCTATTAATAAATCAGCCTCTAAGTCGCAATAAACTAGCGACTCACGGCCGAGCACAGTGACTACTAGCGGGCGCTGTGAAAATACCGCTACAGTCGCTCAACTGTCGCTACATGTCGCTATTAATAAATCACCCTCTAAGTCGCAATAAACTAGCGACTCACGGCCGAGCACAGTGACTACTAGCGGGCGCTCTGAAAATGCCTGCTACAGACGCTCATCTGTCGCTACCTGGCGTTAGTGATGAATCAGCCTGTGAGTATTTGCTCCCCTAACATGCGACACGCTGGAAAATCTCCCTGTACGATAAGCAGCACCTGCACTTGGTGGGAGAAGACTAAAGAGTAGATAGAGGCGCATGACAGGTCAAGTCAACCTGACCACATATATACACGTCACAATAAGGATCAATGGCGGCACCTAACGAGGCACAACTCCGCCAAGCTGACCACACATCAAGGAGGCATCGGGGTCATCCATACCCCGCCGCAGGGACACAGCCTCCTGAGACACGTTTACAGGGTCACCTTCAGAAGGCCCAGCAATATATATGCAAAATATGATCGCCTGTGGCAGCCAATTAGCATTCAGTAACAAGTTACAGTAGATTGCCTGGTAAGAGATGGTCCACTTGCTGCCTATTCAGTTAAATGAGACCCAACATATCCATCATCATAAGTGAGATCTTTATGGCAAATAGATTAAAAAACATATTAAAAATATCACATTAACCTTAGTGTGTAACAAGTATAATACATATATTTCTACACACACACACACACACACACACACACACACACACTCTATAAATACCTAGTATTGTTTATATATATACATTTATATATTACCGGTATTATTGTTATATTATTTTTCCAATAATATATATATTTTTTGTTTACATAATAAGATTGTGTTTGGATTTGTCAGCTCACAACTAGCCTCTAAAGCTGAGATTTCAAGGACACGTCCAGGGGCAAATCCTTTCCAAGAATTTAATTCCAAGCAAGAACAAAAAAACGGGATTTCTTGCCCCAATTTGGGATGCCCCCAATGTGTGAAACCCCCAAGATAGGCCATACAAACCCACCTTTCTCCAGTTCTATGGCGCATACATAGAGGCCGATTCATTAATAGCGCCAGGTAGCGACAGATGAGCGCCAGTAGCGTGATTTTCACAGCGCCCGCTAGTATTCGCTGTGCTTGGCCGTTGTTCGCTTGTTGACAGCGACTCAGTCGGTGTGCGGTAATGTTGAATACGGGGTTAGGAGTCGCCGTTTGACAGGTTCCGCGCTGTATGGGAGCGCCTGACAGCGAATGGCCAGAGCGAACGGCTCCCAGCATATTCATGAACAAATCACGCTCAAAAAATTCTCGCGCTGTGAAATGCATGTTTAAACCCCAGAGCGCTGGCGGCGATGGGTTAAAAGTAGTTTTTAACCCCCAAACAACCATATTTTTGGATTATAAAATTAAACAAGTTTTTCTAAACATTTTGTAATATGAATACATTAATATCAGACCTGTAATATCAATTCTGCACAATTTTTTTTTTTTTTACCTTAAAAAAAATATCTAACTTTGCAGAAGTGGTCACAGAATTTTTGACATTTAAAAAAATTTAAAAAAACATTAATAGCAATTAATTATGAATATTTAAAGATTGCTCCATTGAAATGCATTGGACATCGCCAGGTAGCGAGAGGTCATACCTGGCGCTGTGATGGGATTAGTAGCGGCGCTGTTCGTTGCAGTCTGCTACATGATGAATCCCGTGCTAGCTGACGCTCTCGCCGGCGCTAGCCTCATTTAGCATGATAAATGCGTGATTGTGTCCGCCGCCTGGCGTTCTGGAGTCGGTAGCAGCCGATAGCTGGCGCTACCTGGCACTAGTGAGACACTACCTGGCGCTATCCCTTGATAAATAAGGCCCATAGGCTCTAGTCTGATCAGAGCCGTTTGATATGCATATTTAAAGTGGACCAAAACCCACAGAGATTGGCTGAGGAATCTATGATCATTTCCCTCCCCTCGGGGCATCCCGATCAGAGGTGCCCCGCTGTGTGACCCCCCCCCCCCCCCCAAGGTCGCACATAAACCTTCTTTTCTGGTCTTCTCTGGTCCAAGGGTGCATGCGCAAACCGCGGCCTCATCCCCGCTATCCCTTTAGCGCGGTGTGTTCGGCCGCCAGCGCGCATGCGCCGTAGGACGGGAAAGAGTGAGCTTGTTTCGGCCACCTGAGGGTTTTCACACTGTGGGGAACACCTGATCAGGGTGCCCCGGCGGCAAGGACCAAAACCCAGTCAAAGCCCTGGGTTTTGGTCCACTTTAATGTTCAGCTAACGGCTCTGTTTGCAGCAATCAGGAACAAAGTGGCCGCATCCCCAGAAGTGGCCGCGCTCCCACCCCGCTATCTGATTGGCTGGGAGCAGGAGCGCACTCACAGTCCGAAGATGGCAGGGATGCAGCAACGCCATGTTAGCATCAGCGAGGAGGCCTGGAAGCTGCTGCTGGCCCAGGGGAGGGGTTCACACACCAAATCGGGATGCTCCGGGGGAGGGTGGGCCGCGCTGGATATTGTTCCTCTTTTAATAACCAACGCCATCCCGAATTTTCAATTGCGTCATCTCAGTAGAAGCTCACAACACCCTCATAACCCTCCCCCCCCCCTGCTGGAAGCTATACTCACAGATCGGAGGCTAGGTAAGTACAGCTGGGTGGCAGGAGCCTAGAGGGGCCTAATGAATAAGCTTCCGCTTGGCACATGAGTGTACGTCTGAATTAAAGGGATATTCCAAGCAAAGGGTAAAATTCTCCTGCTTTCTTCTAGGGCCCAATCTGGCTGTCAGGGGGCGGCATCTTTCATTCACCAGCACTTTTTCCCCACATTTTCTGATAATCCCGATAGAACTTGCTCCCTTTCTGACGACTCATTTTTCAGGATCCCCAAAATGAATTGTGAGTGAGTTCTGAAGGGACCCTCACATTGAAACATGCATGGAGGAGCCATCATCTGCTGCTGAAGGGAGAGTTCACTGGGAGTTATTAAGAAATATAAAGCAGCCTGAATGAAGGCTGGACGAAAGCTGTAGCTGCTGACAGCCAGCATGCAGGACCATTTAACCCTTTACTTAGAATATCCCTTTAAGCAGACATAAGCAGAAGCGGTGCTGATGAGACCTATTCCAAGCTGGGTGATGGGGGACCAGAAGCCACAGCACATACCGCAACAGCCAGGGCCCTGGGTGTCACAGCAGCATCTCATGAATAACAAGTCTGGAGGAGGTGAATATAGTTCACTGTGGGGCTGGTGGGAGGGGAGGGGGGGGCGTGGCCATATAATCTCACTGGGTTCCGCTTTCAAAGACAAGGAGGCCGATTCATCAATAGCGCCAGGTAGCGCCAGATGAGCGACTGTAGCGTGATTTTTTCAGCGCCAGCCAGTATTCGCTGTGCTTGGCCGGCGTTAGCTTGATGACAGCGACTCAGTCGGTGTGCGGTAATGTTGAATACGGGCTGGGGGGTCGCTGTTTCACAGGTCCAGCGTTGTATGTGAGCGCCTGACAACGAATGGCCAGAGCGAACGGCTAGCTTCATATTCATTAACAAATCACGCTCCGAATGTGCTGTCGCTGTCCATTCCTTGTTTAAACCCCAGAGCGCTGGCGGCGATGTGTATTAACTAGTTTTTAACCCCTAAACAACCATATTTTTTGAATGTAACATTATACATGTTGTTAGAATCATTTTGTTATATGAATACATTAATATCAGATCTGTTAGATCAATTCTGCACATATTATTTTTTAAATTTTTTTTGACTTAAAAATAAATCCTAACATTGCAGAAGTGGTCTCTGAATTTTTGACATTAAAAAAAAAAAAAAAAAAAATTAATACCAATTAATTATGATTAATTATAGATTGCTCCATTGAAATGCATTGGACATCGCCAGGGAGCGACAGCTCATACCTGGCGCTGTGAGGGAATTTGCAGCGGCGCTGTTCGGTCCAGGCGGCTTCATGATGAATGCCGCGCTAGCCGTCGCTCTCGCCGGCGCTAGCCTCATTTTGCTTGATAAATGCGTCATTGTGACCGCCGCCGGGCGTACTTGAGTCGGTAGTCGCCGTTAGCTGCCGCTACCTGGCGCTCGTCAGACACTACCTGGCGCTAGCCCATGATAAATAAGGGCCTTAGAATATCCCTTTAAGCAGACATAAGCAGAAGCGGTGCTGATGAGACCTATTCCAAGCTGGGTGATGGGGGACCAGAAGCCACAGCACATACCGCAACAGCCAGGGCCCTGGGTGTCACAGCAGCATCTCATGAATAACAAGTCTGGAGGAGGTGAATATAGTTCACTGTGGGGCTGGTGGGAGGGGAGGGGGGCGTGGCCATATAATCTCACTGGGTTCCGCTTTCAAAGACAAGGTAAGGGATGCTGGATCTTACAATAAAAAAAAAAAATGTAAATAAAAAAAATAAAATGCACATGGAAGTGCTTCTAATCCTAACCCCAACCACCACAAGTGAACATTTTAGTTCCAATGATTTTCTTTATCATATATTAAATAATACGAAACACAATCTCACGTGGTTACAGAGCAACACTTACTAACTAACATCTGCGATACAACAAGAGCGTATCACATCCAGACAGTAATGTGCTCACATGAACATTTGTTCTAGGGTTGAATTAAATATTCATTAAAAATTATATATTATTATTATTATTATTTATATATATATATATATATATATATATATATATATATATATATATATATATATATATATATTTTAATATTAATTATAATATTATTGATAAATAACAGAAAAGATATATATGTCTATAAATGAACAACATCATAAAAATGAGTGATAAGAAAAATACAGTAATAAATATTCAATAAATACAGTAAAAAAAAAAAATATATATATGGGGTGAAAAAATAAATACGGTAAAAAATAGTAAATAAAGAGGAAAATAAAATGAATAAAGCAGATAAAAAGAAATACAGTAATAAATAATAAATAAAATGAGAATATAGTATTAAATATTAAATAAAAATGAAAAAATAAACAATATGATTAAAAAAATAAATACGACAATAAGTGTTGAATAAAAATGAGGAAAAAAATATTAGATTAAATATAGTAATAAATATTAAATATAATGAGAATATACTAATAAATATTAAATATAATGAGAATATATTAATAAATATTAAATTAAAATGAGGGAAAAAAATTAAAAATGGGATGAATAAAATAAATACAGTAATAGAAATTGAATAAAAATGAATAAAACAATTGATTGAATACAGTAATAGATATTAAATAAAATGAGAATATAGTAATAAATATTAAATAAAATGAGAATATAGTAATAAATATAAAATAAAAATGATAAAAAATGGGATGAAAAAGTAAATACAATAATAAATATTGAATAAAAAAAATAAATTAAATACAGTAATAGATATTAAATAAAATGAGAATATACTAATAAATATTAAATTAAATGAGAATATAGTAATAAATATAAAATAAAAATGATAAAAAATGGGATGAAAAAATAAATACAATAATAAATATTGAATAAAAAAATAAATTAAATACAGTAATAGATATTAAATAAAATGAGAATATACTAATAAATATTAAATAAAATGAGAATATACTAATAAATATAAAATAAAAACGATAAAAAATGGGATGAAAAAATAAATACAATAATAAATATTGAATAAAAAAAAAAAATTAAATACAGTAATAGATATTAAATAAAATGAGAATATAGTAATAAATATTAAATAAAATGAGAATATAGTAATAAATATAAAATAAAATGAGAATATAGTAATAAATATAAAATAAAATGAGAAAATAGTAATAAATATTAAATACAATGAGAATATAGTAATAAATATTAAATAAAAATGAAAAAAATCGAAATGGGATGAAAAAATAAATACTGTAATAAATATTGAATAAAATAAATAGACTAAATACAGTAATAGATATTAAATAAAATGAGAATATACTAATAAATATTAACTAAAATGAGAATATACTAATAAATATTAAATAAAATGAGAATATAGTAATAAATATTAAATAAAATAAGAATATAGTAATAAATATTAAATAAAAATGAAAAAAAATCAAAATGGGATGAAAAAAATAAATACTGTAATAAATATTGAATAAAAAAATAGACTAAATACAGTAATAGATATTAAATAAAATGAGAATATACTAATAAATATTAAATAAAATGAGAATATAGTAATAAATGTTAAATAAAATAAGAATATAGTAATAAATATTAAATAAAAATGAAAAAAATCAAAATGGGATGAAAAAAATAAATACTGTAATAAATATTGAATAAAAATAGGAAAATAAATAAAAATTTGATTAAATACACTAATAAATAAAAAAAAATAAAATGAAATTGAATGAGAAAATAAATTCTAATCTGGAAAATTTAATGAGGACAGAAGGTCATTGGGGAATATGGGTTATCCCTGCAGCGACCGCACCTGTCCGGGGACAAGAGGGAGTGTCCCTGCAAATGTGATGCGAGAATAATCCGCATATGAGGAATACTGGGATGACAGGGCATCTCGCACAGTACATAGGGGGTGATGGCGGTTGGTACTCACGTATCGCCGTAACTTTCTCTCCGGGGGGGATTTTCGGAGCCAGCCGCAGCACAGCACCTCTCCCTCGCTCATCCTGCCGGGTGACAATAGAAAGAAGCTGCCGCCCGGAGCTGTCACCCGAATATCAGGAGACAGGCAGCAGCCATCACACAGCTCCTCTATCTATGAGGGTGCAGCTGTTCCCGGGCCGCCACCCCTCCGCCCGCCTGACTCCGCCACCGCCTATAGCGCTCTGCAGCCCCGACCCCAGCACAGCGCTGCATGCCGCCCGGCCACGCCCACCACCGCCAGGGGGCGTGGCCACACCCGCCCTATTAACCCCTCTATTCTCAACACAGGGGAACGGCCCCATATACACAGCACCCGGCTTATTATTACTTCTTCTTTCCTTCTTTCCCTTTTTCCTTTGCTTTTATCTTTTTGTTCTTTCTTTTTTTCTTTGTTATTTCCTTATTTTACTTTCTGTTGATCTCTTCTTTTTTCCCTTCGCTTTTCTTCTGCTTATTTCCTTTATACCTTCATTCCTCAGTTTCCTTTCTATCGTTTCCTTATTTCTTTCCTTCGCTTCCTCTTTCTTCCTTTTCCCTTAATTCGTTCTTTCCCTTTTTCCTTTCTATCGTTCTCTTTTTCCTTTGTTTTTATCTTTTTGTTCTTTCTTTGTTTTTTCCTAGTTTTACTTTCTGTTGATCTCTTTTTTTTCCCTTCACTTTCTTTCTTTCTTTCTTTCTTTCTTTTTTTCATTCCTTTCTATCGTTTCCTTATTTCTTTCCTTCGCTTTTTCTTTCTTCATTCGTTTTTTCCCTTTTTCCTTTCTATCGTTCCCTCTCCCTTTTTCCTTTGCTTTTATCTTTTTGTTCTCTCTTTTTGTTCTTTCCTTATTTTACTTTCTGTTGATCTCTTCTTTTTCCCTTCGCCTTTCTTCTGCTTATTTCCTTTTTTACCTTCATTCCTCAGTTTCCTTTCTATCGTTTCCTTAGTTCTTTCCTTCGCTTTTTCTCTCTTCCTTTTCCCTAAATTTGTTCTTTACTTTTTTCCTTTCTGTTGATCTCTTCTTTTTTCCCTTCACTTTCTTTCTTTCTTTTTCTTCGTTCCTTCTTTTTCTTTCTTATCTTCCCTCACCATCTTTCTTTCCTATGCATATTATTTCCCTCCTTACTTTTTCCTTCATTCGTTCCTTTCTTCTTCGTTGCTGTCATTCCATCTTTCTTTTCTTCACTTTTTATCTGCTTTCTCCTTTCTATTGATCCCTTGCCATCTTTCTTTTCTTCTTTACGGGAAACGGCCCCATATACACAGCACCTGCTTCATTATTACTTTGCTTCGCTTTTTCTTTCTTCATTCGTTCTTTCCCTTTTTCCTTTGCTTTTATCTTTTTGTTCTTTTCTTTTTTTCTACTTATTCTACTTTCTGCTGATCTCTTCTTTTTTCCCTTCGCTTTTCTTCTGCTTATTTCCTTTTTACCTTCATTCCTCAGTTTCCTTTCTATCGTTTCCATATTTCTTTCCTTCGCTTCTTCTTTCTTCCTTTTCCCTAAATTTGTTCTTTCCCTTTTTCCTTTCTATCGTTCACTTTTTCCTTTGCTTTTATATTTTTGTTCTCTCTATTTTTTCTTTGTCCTTTCCTTATTTTACTTTATGTTGATCTCTTCTTTTTCCCTTCGCTTTTCTTCTGCTTATTTCCTTTATACCTTCATTCCTCAGTTTCCTTTCTATCGTTTCCTAATTTCTTTCCTTCGCTTTTTCTTTCTTCCTTTTCCCTTAATTTGTTATTTACTTTTTTCCTTTCTACGGTTCCCTCTCCCTTTTTCCTTTGCTTTTATCTTTTTGTGCTTTCTTTTTTTCTTTTTTTCTTTGTTCTTTCCTTATTTTACTTTCTGTTGATCTCTTCTTTTTTCCCTTCACTTTCTTTCTTTTCATTTTTTCGTTCCTTCTTTTTCTTTCTTATCTTCCCTCACCATCTTTCTTTCTTACTTACTTTTTTCCTATATATTGTTCCCTCTCCTTTTTTCCTTTGCTTTTTATCTTTTTATAGTTCCTTTTTTCTTTGTTATTTCCTTATTTTCCCTTTCTATTGATCCCTTATTTCTTCCCTTTGCTTTTCTTCTGCTTCTTTCCTTCTTACCTTCATTCCCTAGTTTCTTTTCTATTGCTTACCTTGCCATCTTTCATTCCCTTTCCTCTTCTTTCTTTCTTTCTTTCTTTCATTTGTTCCTTCTTTTCCTTTCTACTGTTCCCTCACTATCTTTCTTTCCCATGCTTATTTACTGGATAAATTTTTTTCCTTCTTTCATCCCTTCCTTCTTTTCGTTGCTGTCATTCCATCTTTCTTTTCTTCACTTTTTCTCTCCTTTCTATTGATACCCTGCTTCCATATTTCTGTCCTTCGCTTTTTTTCTTCCTTTTTTCCTTATTGGTTCTTTACTTTTTTCCTTTCTATTGTTCCTTCTCCTTCTTTTTTCCTTTGCTTTTTATTCTTCCTTTTTTCTTTGTTGTTTCCTTATTTTCCCTTTCTATTTATCCCATCTTTTTTCCCTTCACTTTTCTTCTGCTTCTTTCCTTCTTACCTTAATT
This sequence comes from Gastrophryne carolinensis, assembly GCA_027917425.1. Lineage (NCBI taxonomy): Eukaryota > Metazoa > Chordata > Amphibia > Anura > Microhylidae > Gastrophryne > Gastrophryne carolinensis. The sequence goes on along the minus strand of CM051236.1, from coordinate 36,773,188 downwards.
CCATAGTTTCTTTTCTATTGCTTACCTTGTCATCTTTCACTTTTCCTTTCTTCCTTTTTCCATAATTCGTTCTTTACTTTTTTCATTTCTACTGTTCCCTCTCCTTTTTCCTTGGCTTTTTATCTTTTTGTTCTTCATTTTTTCTCTGTTCTTTCCTTATTTTACTTTCTATTGATCCTTTCTTTCTTTCCTTCACTTATCCTCTGCTTCTTTCCTTTTTACCTTCATTTCTCAGTTTCCTTTCTATAGTTTCCTTATTTCTTTCCTTCGCTTTTTCTTTCTTCCTTTTTCCTTAAAGTGATCCTTCACTCTGAATAAGAGCCTATCTTATATGTTTCCCACACCCTGTACATACAGATTGCTCACATTAATAATCATCCTACCTGCATCTACTGCATGTTATGAGCCTTTAAACATCCAAGATGGCAGCTCATGGAGCATCAGGCAGCCTGCAAACAGGAAGTGCCCTCTGACTGTGCTGCTCTGCATTGCTGTCCTTTCCCTGACCCCAGCTCTGCTCTGTCTGAGCAAAACACAGCTATAACCCGCCCCCCTGTACTTTATCCCGCTCTCCTCTCCTCAGTAAGTGTGATACTTCTGAGGCAAGATGGCGGCGCCCATATTCTAGAGTCCTGAACAGAGTTGCAGCCCAGTGGGGGAAAAAATAATAAGTAGGTGACTAAAAACTTAAAATGTATTAATTTCAGATGCTGGGGAATCATTTTATAAGGGTTTCGGCTTTTCAATAAATCATGGTGAAGGTCAAGTTTAATTTGTTCTTTACATTTTTCCTTTCTATTGTTCCCTCTCCTTTTTTCCTTTGCTTTTTATCTTTTTGTTCTTCCTTTTTTCTTTGTTCTTTCCTTATTTTTCCTTTCTATTTATCCCTTCACTTTTCCCTTCTTCTCTTCTGCTTCTTTCCTTCTTACCTTCATTCCATAGTTTATTTTCTATTGCTTACCTTGCCATCTTTCACTTTTTCTTTCTTCCCTTCTCCTTCATTCGTTCTTTTCTTTTTTCCTTTCTATCGTTCCCTCTCCTCCTTTTTTCCTTTGCTGTTTATTGTTCCTTTTTTCTTTGTTCTTTCCTTACAGGCTGATTCGCTATTAGCGGCAGGTAGCGACAGATGAGTGCCTGCATTGCGGCGCTATGAGCAATCGCTAGTGGCCGCCCGATCAGCCTTCAGTCGCTATTTCTGAGCTCCTCAGTCGCTATAATAACCTGGCCTCTAATGATGAATATGTTGTGTCGCAGTCGCTATGATGCCACTGTACACGTACTCACCCCAAGCTAATATTGTGTTGGGTTTGTAAAGTATTTGGATTGTATTTTTTTAGAATAATATTATATTGTCTATGCTCACATAGGTAATATAAGCTTATTTAGCCAATTTTTTGGGGTTATTTTGTTTATGTTTGATGGTAAAAGAAGTTCCGACAACAAATGTACATTAAAATTGTAAAATATTAAAAAAAAAGACCAACATGGCCAAAAGTGAAAGCCGCATAGCGGCAAACCCCTTCCCCCCCACCCTACTGCTTTTTCTTCTTCTCCAGCAGCATAAATCTTGTCCGTCGGATGTACTGCCACAGTCTGCCATGCTCATTATTGCAAGCTGTAGGTAGAAAGAAAGGTAAATATTATTTGCACCTAGCAAAAAAAATATAGCTAACGGGCAGGCTGATTCATCACTAACGCCAGGTAGCGACAGATGAGCGGCTGTAGCAGGTATTTTCAGAGCGCCCGCTAGTAGTCGCAGTGCTCGCCCGTGAGTCGTTTATAGCGACTCAGTCGCTGTGCAGTAATGATGAATACATTGTGAGGAGTTGCTATTTGACCAGTACAGCGCTGTATGGGAGCGCATGGTAGCGACTGCTCATAGTGACCGACTCGCACCATATTCAGCAAAAAAACAGCCTCACAAATCTCTGGCACTGAAAAATACTTGTTTGAAGCCCAGAGCGCAGGAGGCGGTGTGTTTAAAGTCTGTTTTTCAGCATCTATCCACTAGTAACAAAGCGACAACATATGGAATTACATTGTAAAAACATTGTAACATGAACACTTTAATGGCAGACCTGTAATGTCATTTCTGAGGAAATATATAAAAAATAAAAAAATTGTGAAAAAACTGCTTTTGTCAGAAGAGCTCACAGAATTATTTGTGATTTTTTGAAAATAAATAAATAAAAACCCTGTTTAAAGAGAAGAAAAGGTTCGTCCATTGAAATGTATGAGAGCGACAGGTAGCGAGAGGTCACATCTGGCGCTGTGCAAGGCTGAACGCTGGCGCTGTTCGCTGAGGCTGTGAAAATGATGAATCAGACGCTACATGGCGCTATCCCAGTCGCTAAACAGATTCTGCTTGATAAATGTGTAATTGCTGCCGTGTCCGGCGTTCACCTGTCGCTACCTGTCGCTACCTCTCGTTAACCAGCCACTACCTGACGCTATCCCTTCATGAATAAGGGCCTATGAAAGGTATTGATTTGTATGGCTTAAAGATTTCTGTTTCTAAATAGTATTGATTTTTGACATGAAGCTCGTATGTTCCAATATGTTGGTTCCTTTATTTTGTTTGTGGCCTACCATTTGCTATTTTCCTCCCTACCCTATATGTTTACATTAACTCAAATTTTCAAATAAGGGCTACTTAAGCTTTGGAAGAGTGTACTTCCTGTTTTCCCAAAGTACTCATGTCCATAGTACTAACTAAACAAAACCTTCAGCTATTACAAAGGTAGTTATGCAATTTTCTATTGAATTATTTGGTTAATGACCAAACTCACTCACAGGCTGAATCTATTATTATTATTATTAATATTATTATTATTATTACCAATCTAGCATGCATACATGCAGTTATGACTTTGGCTAGGCGAAATGTCATCTACATGTCTACTTATACAAAATAGCAGGCACAGCTTTTAATATTGATAACTGAGCGTGTTGCCCAACCCGTCAAGCTACTAGAACACGGGCCAAACCAAATGGACAAGGGTCATAAGAAAGGGGCACAACTCCACAAATGCCATAAAATAATAATATTTTATTAAATGTTACACTATAGCAGAAATAAAAACACACATGCAACACAAAGACACTGCTAAAATCAATTCATCCACTATTCCTGTGATACTAAAATACTTAGAGGCCGATTCATTAATAGCGCCAGGTAGCGCCAGATGAGCGACTGTAGCGTGATTTTTTCAGCGCCAGCCAGTATTCGCTGTGCTTGGCCGGCGTTAGCTTGATGACAGCGACTCAGTCGGTGTGCGGTAATGTTGAATACGGGCTGGGGGGTCGCTGTTTCACAGGTTCAGCGTTGTATGTGAGCGCCTGACAGCGAATGGCCAGAGTGAACGGCTAGCTTCATATTCATTAAAGAATGACGCTCCGAATGTGCTGTCGCTGTCCATTCCTTGTTTAAACCCCAGAGCGCTGGCGGCGATGGGTATTAACTAGTTTTTAACCCCTAAACAACCATATTTTTTGAATGTAACATTATACATGTTTTTATAATCATTTTGTAATATGAATACATTAATCTCAGACCTGTTAGATCAATTCTGCACAAATTTTTTTAAAATTTTTTTTTTACTTAAAAATAAATCCTAACATTGCAGAAGTGGTCTCCGAATTTTTGACATTTAAAAAAAAAAAAAAAAAATAATAATACCAATTAATTATGAATAATTATAGATTGCTCCATTGAAATGCATTGGACATCGCCAGGGAGCGACAGCTCATACCTGGCGCTGTGAGGGAATTTGCAGCGGCGCTGTTCGGTCCAGGCGGCTTCATGATGAATGCCGCGCTAGCCGTCGCTCTCGCCGGCGCTAGCCTCATTTTGCTTGATAAATGCGTCATTGTGACCGCCGCCGGGCGTACTTGAGTCGGTAGTCGCCGTTAGCTGCCGCTACCTGGCGCTCGTCAGACACTACCTGGCGCTAGCCCGTGATAAATAAGGGCCTTAGCAATCCATATTATAGAAGGTATCAAAAAGTACAAATAGAAATCAGTATTAAATAGCTCCACAAATAGCCCCAAAAAAATATATATTTTTTTATATATTTCTAATTACTCAAGTGAGTGTTCAATTACTCCACTTAGTGCAAAAAATACAAGTATAAAAAGGTAATGACTACAAATAATTCATCAAGACCATAAACCTGTGCAATCAATCAAATCTAAAGTGCAAATGCCAGATAAGGAGGCTGTATTCACCAAGTAAGGCATTGGATGAGACCCCCAATGCAAACCCGATACACAAAAGTGCTGTTAGTGCAGAGGGCTGTTGTAGGGAGCTGAGGTAGTAAGCAATCACTGGAAAGACAAAGTAAAGATCATACTGTCCTTGTGGTCAAACATCAGGCAGTGGATTGAAGGCAGGAGACCCCACGCGTTCCGCTGATCTGCTACGGCTTCTCCAGGCAAGATTAACCCCATAATGACATTTACCTTTATGCGTGGTCATCTCTCTAGACATATGGTTTACATGTATGTTTTGCTAACATGTCGTTGTACTCACCATCGCAGCTGTGGCTAGAGACCATGCTGCTGGGGGTTACTGGAGCTGGGGTGGGGAGTATGGTGACCGGGTCCGTCTGCGTGGAAACATCTGTGTAGACAAAAACACAAAAGAAAACTTTATAAGCTTGGTCCCTGAATAGTATTATTCCGCAACCACCTGTTTTTTGTATGATATAAATCTGCTAAAAAAAAGTTAGCAAATATTTAAACACACATTTCTTTCATTACTCTAACAAGGTTTAGAAGGCATTAGCGTGGTATTTAGTGGTTCATGAGTTCAGCTGTATCATTGAAGTAGTCCACATGGTCCACTCAATACCATTGTCCTGTTTTTATGGCATTTTTTGAAGACAGTGCCACAGCATTGCGAATTACAGTACTACAAACTCACTTAACATATTGATATTTTACACTTGCGCATGTGGCAGCGCTACAAGATGCACATTTACTAACACATTAGCAGTGCAGCATCATGGTTTAATACATTTCAATCCAATTTGGGCCGACTGTAATTTGCAATGAACAGGAGTTGTGTGACAGAAGTGCATGAAAAATCTGCCAGAATATAATGCTGTGTATCATAAAACATGTGCCTGTCTTTTAAAAATTCTTTAAAGTGGACCAACACCCAGGATTTTCACTATCCTGGGTTTTGGTCCACTACCGTGGGGGCACCCCGATCGGGGGTGCCCGCTGCGCGAAACCCCTCCAGAACGCCCCAAAAAACTCACCTCACCCCGCTCCTACGCGAGCGTTCGTCCAATCAGAGCGCTCAGAGCCGCTGTGGTATGTACGGACAAGCGACGGACAACCACAGCGGCTCTGAGTGTGCTGGAGGCCGTGTCTCGCGCTTCCTTCTAACAGGGAGCGCGCCCGCGCCGGGCCATTCACAAACGGCCGGCGCGGTGCGCGCCCTGCTAGAAGGAAGCGCGAGATGCGGCCCGCGCATGCGCCGTTGGAATGGCGTCCTGGGGGGTTTCTTAGATCTTATAGATTCCCGGGCCGATCCCCCGTGGGTGTTGGTCCACTTTAAATACACCATGTGAATGATAATCAAAAACACTTACCACGACTATGCCCGAGTGCAAGCTCTGCAGCATAGCTGGTGGAGGTGCCGGCTCTATGATGCCCTGTAAAACAGTTAATGAGGGAACAGTATATTTAATAAAGTACAGAATCACCATGGAACATACAAACACCAATAATAAATGCACTCACCAGGGGATGAGCTGCTGCTGGAATCTCAGGGAGGGCTCTAAGGTGAATGCGTGGAGCCTCCACTCCTCACAATGGGCCCAGAAGATCCCAAACCCGATGGGCCACCCTCCTTCCTCTCACTCCCTGATCCTTGAGGGAGTGTGGGCAAGTCCCTCACCTCTTCCCCACTGGGACTTCCCACTTGAGAGTGGCCACAAGGGGTTTGGGACTCAGCTGAGTCCGACTGTGAGGAGCTGAGGCTCCATACTGCCCTCCCCCCAGCAGCACGCTCCTCTGGGGCGTCATCCCCTTCCTCCCCTGGGTCCTCTAGATGAGAACGACGAGAGGGACCCTCCCGTGTTTCCCCAGGGGAGGACGCTTATCTGTGGAGAGGAAACAAAAGGAAAAAAGGGCACATCACACAAAAATGCCTTACTCATCCCACATTATATTTAGAGATGAGCGAACTTCTTGAAAGTTCGATTCGGGCGATTCGCCGAATTTCCCCAAGAAATTCGGGTTTGCCCGAATCGAACTTTCACGAATCGCTCATCTGAAAAAAAAAATGCCGGCATGGTGGGGGCGGGCAGGCCGGCTACGCTGTCAGCGGGCGGCGGAAGCCGGCCCGCTGACAGCGCAGCCGGACTGCCTGCTCCCACCATGCTGGCATTTGTTTAAAAAGCAAACCTGCATGGTCGGAGCGTGGAGGCCGGCGCCGCTCTCAGGCGCCCTCTGATGACGCGCCCTCTGATGACGCGTCCTCTGATGACAGCTGAGAGCGGCGCCGGCCTGCCCGCTCCCACCATGCCGGTATTTATTTTTTTTTTTATTTCAGGGAAAATTCGATTGGCGCGAACCAAAAAAAATTCGGGTTCGTGCCGAATCGAATTTTCCCTGAAATTCGGAGTGAATTCCGGTTCGTCCGAACCGGTTCGCTCATCCCTAATTATATTAATGACAAGCATGTAGTGATGTAACACTTACCTGAGGCGTAGGCATCATAGAGCCTGTAAACGCCCTCATTGTCCCGGCGCTTGAAATCCGACCACTTCTGTATAATCGACCTTTCGGATAAATCTGTTTTAAAGAGCCGGGACACTGTGGCTTGCACCTCCAACGCTATGCTGCTTTTTGTACTCAATGCATATTCATATTCTGTGATGCAGATATCCTATAAAAACATAAAATATAATAAAACATTAGCACCCAAACAAATTAAAAATAAAAAATCGATATGTAACTGTAAAATAGCATTTCAGCGTTTAGTCTGAAAATGGCCTTTAGACGTATTGGTTTAACAAAAAAAAAACAACTTGTTTTTACATTAACTAACCATCTAAGAAAACGACATCAGTTAAAAATACATTTGATACAAACAAAATACAGTACATATTTGGTTGAAAGCATATTTAATCGAACATTATGACATAAAAAAGGCAAAAAATATTCACTTTAACAACTTGCCCATTTACACGAGGATCCACCCTCCTTCTCTTCTTCTTCTCGCTTTGTGGGGGAGCAGGGGAGGCTGAAGGGCCAGGTGGGACAGGTAGGGAAGGGGGGGGGAGGTGTGGGGGGGTCAGAATCAGAGGAATAGCTGGGGAGAGGTCTGGCTGGGCGTCTAGGCCGCATTGTGGATCCTCGGAGGTGGAAAACCGGATGTTGCAAAAACGAAAGCAAAAATTTGGACACTCCTCACATTAAAAATACGCTAACACACGCTAATGATACGGCTATGATACGCAAAGTTTACAAAGCGTACACATACCAATGTTCGCCGCTAGAGACACACACGCCAAATCAATATTTAACAACTGTGGAGCGCAGCATGCTGCGAACGACAGCGACTGCTCAGTGCGACCGAAACTCTGTGAACCCCACCGTATTCAACACAAATTCACAGCGACCGAACGCAGTCGGTCTAGATTGTGTGGATGGAGGACATAGCGCCAGTCATTGTGTGATTACAATGATTTTTACAAGCCAAAAATAACATTAGGCAAACACAATACACTGGAATGACATTGTTGAAGGAGTGTGACTTTTACACTTGAATGTCAGACTCTAAAATGGTTTTTAATACAAAAAAAAACAAAACCTGAAAAACATACATACAATTCAGGAATAATGTATTAAACACTTGTAAGATTTTAGTAAAAACAAAAATAAATAAATGGGGCTGAGAAATGGAATTTCAGGCTCTTCCATTGAAATGTATGGGAGAGCGGCAGGTAGCGAGAGTTAATAGGTGGCGCTGTGAAAGTGTGAATGCCTGCGCTGTACGCTGAGGCTGGGATAATGATGAATCTAACGCTACATGGCGTTATCCCAGTTGCTAAACAGGATCGGCTTCATAAATGTGTAATTGCGTGCTGGAGCCGGCGTTCTCTTGCCGATACCTTTCGCTACCTGTCGCTAAAGAGTTACTACCTTGCGCAGAGTTTCTTTCATTTTACACACACCGACAAACAAAAAAAATTGGAACAATAATCTTATATTGCCTATGTGACCATAGACAATATAACATTATTCTAAATTTTAGCATTAAAACGCCCAGACACTATTAGATTTGGATGAGCAATTGTACAGTGGCTTGATAGCGACTGAGACACATCATATTCACCATTAGAGGCCAGGTTAATATAGCGACTGAGGAGCCCTGTAATAGCGACTGACGGCTGATCAGGGCGGCCACTAGCGGTCGATCATAGCGCCGCAGTACAGATGCTCATCTGGCGCTATTAGTGAATTAGCCTGGCCGAAAAAGGGGCGGAAGCGGATCCACTGCCTCTCTGGGCTTATTCTCATTCTATTGATCAAACTGTAAATTGTAGTGTAAAGCAGTGTAAGAACAGAAACAAATAATAAAGGAGAAATTAACCAACACTTGCAGAATGTGAGCAAGCATTTAAAGGGGATCTAAACCCTGTTTGGCTGGCATGGAGTGCCGCACTGAGGGAACGGGGGGGGGGGGGGGGAGAGTTTTTGGGGGGTTTAACTAAAGTGGACTAAAAAGCAGCTCAATCGGCCTGGGAATCTATATGATTCCTTGGCCAATCGATTGCCCCCCCGGGGCATCCAAAATCGGAATGCCCTGCTGTGTGAAACCCCCAGATCGCCCCATACACTTACCTCGCTTCCCGTTCCCACTGCACATCTAAGAGCCACGGCTGCATACCGCTATACCTCTAGCATGGCGCCAGGCGTTTGTGAATGGCCAGCGCGGGCATGCTCCCTGTTAGAGGGAAGCGGAGGATGCGGCTGCCAGAGACTCTGCTCTTAGACGCGCTGTGGGACCGGGAAGAGGTGAGCTGGTCTCAGTGTCCTGGGGAGTTTCACACAGCGGAGCACCCCCGAATAGGGTGCCCCCAGGGAAAGGACCAAAACCCAGGATAGTCAAAATCATGGGTTTTGGTCCACTTTAAGAAGCGCTTAGGCCAGGTAGTGTCAGGTCCCAGTGCAAAAGTTGCATTTATCAAGTCAGAAATCCTGAGTGCCTGTGATAGCGCCAGGTAGCGTCACATCTATCATCAGCATCAGGAAATGCTGGCTCATTTTGACTATCCTGGGTTTTGGTCTTTGCCCCCGGGGCACCCCGATCAGGGATACCCTACTGTGTGAAACCCCCAGATCACCCGATCTCACTCTCCCTTCCCCGGTTCTACGGCGCATGTGCAGCCCTCTCGTCCAATCAGCTGCATCCCCTGCTACCCTCTAACAGGGAGCATGCCCGCACCGGGGACAGGGGGGATGCGGCCGCTGCTCGCGACGCAGCACAGTCAGAAAGTAATGCAGGTTCTGCCTTACTTCAGATGCGTGCAGCACCGCACTAGCCTCCCTGCGTACATTCAGGGTGTGGGATCCACTTGTATATTTTATGGAGGATTTTATTTATTTATTTTATTTTTATTTATTTATTTTATGTATTTATTTATTATATTTTATCACATGTGCTATACATATATTTCGGGGTCTGGGGAAAGTCCACATGTACACTGAGCTATAATGTTTGATGTTTTCTAATACATCACTGTATTATTATTTGTTTACTGTCCTAATACATTGTATACAGAGGCGGCAGTGTTTTCTCCGTCCATCACACATCACAGAGATGTGATGAGCTTTCAGCTGTTTCCATGTCATGCTTTATGATGTATCACAGTTGATTACAAATGTAACAATGGTGATACAGCTGCAGCCTAGCTATAACAATGTAATACAATGTAACACTCATCAGGGAGATGGCAGGCTGCTCATCATGACTCATCTTATCATGACTCATCATCGGGCAGGCTGATTCATTTCTAACCCCAGGCAGCGACAGATGAGCGCCTGTAGAGCGGATTTTGGAGCGCCCGCTAGTAGTCGCTGTGCTCGGCCATGGACCATTGTTTCAGAGCACCTCAGTCGCTGGCCGGCATTGATGAATATAATATGTTAGTCGCTATACTACGATGTATGTGAGTGCATTGTAACGCCAGCTCAGTGCGAATGACTCACACCACATTCATCAAAAAAACAGCCACAAACATCGCCGGTGCTCAAAAGCATATAATTGTAGCCTATAGAGCCAGAGGCTGTGTGATTAAAGGCTGTTCTTGAACATGTATCCACTAGTAAAAAGGCAAAAACATATGGAATGACATTGTTATTACATTGTAACATGAACACTTTAATACCAGACCTGTAAGGACAATTCTGCATAAAAATATTAATAATACAAAAAGTTTTCAAAAATGTCATTTTCTAGGCCAGGATACATGTCAGAGGGTTTGTGTTTTTTTAGGGAAAAAAAAATTGGGATCAGAAAAGGGAGTTAAGGATCGTCCATAAAAATGTATGAGAGAGCGCCAGGTAATGACAGGTTAGACGTGACGCTCTGCAAGGCTGAACGCCGGCGCTGTACGCTGAGCCTGGGATAATGATGAATCGGACGCTACATGGCGTTGTTCTAGTCGCTCGCCAGATTTGGCTTGATAAATGTGTAATTGCTGCCATGTCCGGCGTTCACCTGATGCTACCTGCCGCTTAACAGGCATTATCTGGCGCTATCCCTTCATGAATAAGGCCCTTACTTGAAACATTCACAGCAGGAGCGAAAGATAACGCAACCTGAATTTTTAATCTCCCAACAACTGTGAGTGTTGTCTGATCTTCTACAATCAGGTCAAATGTGACTCTCATGTGCGGAACTTCAGTCATCTAATGTCTGGCCACCCTACCCTGGCGATGAGCCGGGACAGGGGGGTTACAAATAAATAAAGCCCATACCTTACTCAGGTGCCCGCACTGCTACTCCAGTGCTCCCAATCCTGTGTGGGCGCTCTAAATCTGGTCACGCTCTAAATCTGGTCGCTATAGCATAGAGCGCCAGACGCTGTGTGACTAAGGTCTGTTTTTGAACACATATCCACCAGGAACAAAGCGAAAACACATGGAATGACATTGTTATAACACTGGGACATTAACACTTTAGTGCCAGACCTGTAATGACAATTCTGCATAAAAATATAAAAAGTCAAAAAAGTTTCTAAAAGTGTTTGTTTGCAGCCAGGAGACGTCACACAATGATTGGAGAAAAAAAAAAAAAAATGTGATACACGCTGTTTAAACACAAGCAAATGAACGGCCATTGAAATGTATGGCAGAGCGACACTGAGCGAAAGGTAATGCCTGGAGCTCTGGAAGCTAGAGCGCTGGCGTTATACGTTGAGCCGCCTGAAATAATACATGTGACGCTACATGGCGCTGTACACAGCTCACCAGATTTGCTTTCATAAATGTGGTTTTGCGTACAGCGCCCAGCTCTACGTGGCACTACCTGCCGCTATCTCTGCTTAAATAACCCCCTTAGAGGCCGATTCATTAATAGCGGCAGGTAGCGACAGTTGAGCGACTGTAGCAGTATTTTCACAGCGCGGTTGTTGATAGCGACTGAGTCGGTGTGCAGTAATGTTGAATACGGGGTGACGAGTCGCTATTTGACAGGTTCCGCGATGTATGGGTGCGCATGATAGCGACTGGCCAGAGCGACCGGCTCCCACCACATTCATCAAAAAATCACGCTCAAAAAATTCTCGCGCTGTGAAATGCATGTTTAAACCCCAGAGCGCTGGCGGCGATGTGTTAAAAGTAGTTTTTTAACCCCCAAACCACCAGATTTTTGGAAACCCCCCAAAAAAAAAAAATTTTGAAAGAATTTAGTAATATGAATACATTAATATCAGAGCTGTAATATCAATTCTGCACAAATTTTTTTTTTTTTTTTTTTTTACCTTAAAAAAAAATAACTAACATGGCAGAAGTGGTCACAGAATTTTTCACATTAAAAAAAAAAAAAAAAAAAACATTAATAACAATTAATTATTAATATTTAAAGATTGTTCCATTGAAATGCATTGGAGAGCGCCAGGTAGCGAGAGGTCATACCTGTCGCTGTTCAAGGTCGGACGCTGGCGCTGTGGGCTGAGGCTGGAATAATGATGAATGAGTCGCTATATGGCGCTATCTCAGTCGCTAAGCAGGATCGGCTTGATAAATGCGTGATTGTGGACGGGAGCCGGCGTTCTCGTGGCGGTGCCCGTCATTAGCAGTCGCTCACCAGTCGCTACCTGTCGCTATTCCTTCATAAATAAGGGGCTTAGTCTCTTTTCCTGCAGTCGCTGCTGGGGCCTGGGAGGGTGGCGCGGGCACCTGGCTGAGGTAGGGGCTTTTTGTATTTGTAACCCCCGTCCTGTCTCATTGCCAGGGCAGGGTGGCAGGTGGGTCATTAGATGAATGAAGTTCCTCTTTAAGAAATGTTGGTGACCCCTGTGCACTAGTGTATAGCTTGAATACCACCAAGGATAGGCTGAGTATGACCAGTGGTAATGACCCTGTTGTAGAGGTTTGCATGTAACAAGTAACATTTATTTCCTAGCTAAACAGGCTTGTTAGTAACCCCTTAAAGACCCAACTTGATTGGACTTTCGTGTCCACTAAGGCTGAGCTCACATTACAGAATTCATACAACATCAAGTGCTGTTGTTGAAAACCCCACAGAGCCAATATGGAACCTTAAACTGGACCTTCAGCATCATTTAATGAAAAGCCCAAACCCTTAAAAAACTATTCCCCAGCACCTAAAATTAATATATTTTACGTTTTTAGTGACTTACTTATTATTCTTCCCCCCACCGGGCTGCAACTCTTGACTCAGAAGCATCATCAGGGAAAGGGCAGCAATCCCAGAATGCAGAGCGACACAGTCAGAAGACACTTCCTGTTTTCAGGCTGCCTGATGGCCCATGAGCTGCCACCTTGGATGTTTAAAGGCTTATAACATGCAGTAGATGCAGGTAGTATGATTTTTAATGTGAGCAATCTGTATGTACAGGGTGTGGGAAACATATAAGATAGGCTCTTATTCAGAGTGAAGGTCTGCATTAAAGCAGAACAAAACCTGAGATTTTGACTATCCTGAGTTTGTTTCTTGCCACCAGGGCATCCCAAGTTGGGTCCTTTTAGACTTCAGGGCCGCCTGCTTGGGTTTTATTACTCTTTATTTCTGGTTTGCAGTGGTGGAATATCTTTTCCAGCGTGATGAGAGAATGCTAAACAAGGAAGGTTCTTCAGAAGGTTTTATCTGCCCATGGGCTCCCTGAGTGTTTCATTGAGGTCCTCTGTGGCTCTCTTTGTAAACTAGAATAGGTCTTTTGGACATTAGTGTCCACTAAGGCTGAGCTTAAGGGGTGGAGAAGGACATCGGCCTCATGGTGAGACATTATTGAATTCATACAATACGGGGAGGCCGATTCATCAATAGCGCCAGGTAGCGACAGATGAGCGACTGTAGCGTGATTTTTTCAGCGCCAGCCAGTATTCGCTGTGCTTGGCCGGCATTAGCTTGATGACAGCGACTCAGTCGGTGTGCGGTAATGTTGAATACGGGCTGGGGGGTCGCTGTTTCACAGGTCCAGCGTTGTATGTGAGCGACTGACAACGAATGGCCAGAGCGAACGGCTAGCTTCATATTCATCAAAAAATCACGCTCCGAATGTGCTGTCGCTGTCCATTCCTTGTTTAAACCCCAGAGCGCTGGCGGCGATGTGTATTAACTAGTTTTTAACCCCTAAACAACCATATTTTTGGAATGTAACATTATACATGTTTTAAGAATCATTTTGTTATATGAATACATTAATCTCAGACCTGTTAGATCAATTCTGCACTTTTTTTTTTTTTTTTTTTTTTGGACTTAAAAATAATTCCTAACATTGCAGAAGTGTTCTCCGATTTTTTGACATTAAAAAAAAAAATTAAAAAATTAATACCAATTAATTATGATTAATTATAGCTTGCTCCATTGAAATGCATTGGACATCGCCAGGGAGCGACAGCTCATACCTGGCGCTGTGAGGGAATTTGCAGCGGCGCTGTTCGGTCCAGGCGGCTTCATGATGAATGCCGCGCTAGCCGTCGCTCTCGCCGGCGCTAGCCTCATTTTGCTTGATAAATGCGTCATTGTGACCGCCGCGGGCGTACTTGAGTCGGTAGTCGCCGTTAGCTGCCGCTACCTGGCGCTCGTCAGACACTACCTGGCGCTATCGCTTGATGAATAAGGGCACAAGTCTAGTAGTTGAAAACCCCATAGAGCCAACATGGAATCTTAATGCTGGTCTCCGATGATGTATCATATTTTCCAGCCTGATGAGATAATTCCCAACCAAAATCCTAAACGAGGAAGGTTCTTCAGAAGGTTTATCTGAGTTCTTCTGTGGCTCTCTTTGTAAAGTAGAATAGGTCTTTTGGACATTAGTGTCGACTAAGGCTGAGTTTAAGGGGTGGAGAGCAAATAGTTTGAATTATGGCTCATTGTGAGACATTATAGAATTCACACAATACCAAGTCTAGTAGTTGAAAACCCCATAGAACCAACATAGAACCTTAATGCTGGTCTGTGATGGTGGAGCATCTTTTCCAGCCTCATGAGAACAGGGAAGGTTCTTCAGAAGGTTTATCTGCCCAGGGGCTCCCTGGGTGTTTCATGGAGTTCATCTGTGGCTCTCTTTGTAAACTAGAATAGGTCTTTTTGACATTAGTGTCCACTAAGGCTGAGTTTAAGGGGTGGAGAACAAACAGTTTGGATTATGGCTCATGGTGAGACATTATAGAATTCACACAATACCAATTCTCCAATTCTAGTAGTTGAAAACCCCATAGAGCCAACATGGAACCTTAATGCTGGTTGGCAATGGTGGAGCATCTTCTCTAGTCTGGTAAGAGAATTCCCAACCAATATCCTAAACAAGGAAGGTTCTTCAAAAGCTTTATCTTCCCAGGGGCTCCAAAGCAACTGCACGAGCTGGTATTGTAGTTAATGTTTGTTTTATGTTGTCATCTATGGCAGTGCTATACATCACAGGATGACTATACGAGAAAGCCAGCAGCCCCGAGCCACCATAAAATGACTACTTCAGTTACCGGCCCTGGATGTGTCATCTCCAGCGACGTCAGTGACAAGCCGTTTATAGTGCACAAAAGGGGCATATTCTTGGTTGCTAATTTACAGTTAAGCATTGCACGTATTATCGCTCACAAACCAGAAGAACATCAGTTCAGAACTAAAGATTTCTTGGCTCCAAGGACTTCTCCTAAATATTTCTCCTAAATCTCACCCTTAAACCAGACCTTCAGCATCATTTAATGAAAAGCCCAAACCCTTAAAAACTATTACCCAGCATCTAAAATTAATATATTTAAAGTTTTAAGTCGCTTACTTTTTTTTCTTTTCCCCACTGGGCTGCAGCTCTGTTCAGGACTCTAGGATAGGGGCGCAGCCATCTTGCCTCAGAAGCATCACATACTGAGGAGAGGAGAGGGGGGTAAAGAACAGGGGGCAGGTTATAGCTGTGCTCTGCACAGAAAGAGCAGAGCTGGGGTCAGGGAAAGAAGAGCAATCCCAGAATGCAGAGTGACACAGTCAGAAGACACGTCCTGTTAGCAGGCAGCCTGAGACTCCATTGGCCGCCATCTTGGATGTTTAAAGGCCCAGAAAATGCAGTGGACAATGGCAGGATGATTTTTAATGTGGGCTATCTGTATTTACCGGGTGGGGGAAACATATAAGATAGGCTCTTATTTAGGGTGAAGGTCCGGGTTAAATCTCCCCATCTATCACCTTTCCCACCCCTTCTTCTTCTCCAAGTAACCGTTTATTGAGCGATCTTATTATGCAGCATTTCATGTATCATAATATGTAATGTCTTTCACTCTGCACATTCCATGTTATGTCATTTACACTGATGCCATGATTGGGGTGTCATGATTTAGGCATCTTATTGTTTACCCTAGTTTTCCGTGGCTGGTCTGTAACATGATGTAAATAGAGATCTCTGGGTCAGACTTTTTCTATTGACACATGTATATGGTAATACATTATTAAATAAAGTCAATAAAGTGCACAGAGCTTCTATGGGCCTCCAGGTAGCCGTGTGGTTATTCTGTACTTATTCACTTTCCCCAATGTGTAGTGGTGCCACAATATCCAATTCAGTGACGTTTCCCGCCACCAATACAATGCTCTTACCAGAACATCCAGAAATAATGTGCCAAATGATCGATAAGTTCCCCCACATTCAGGATCGGAATATCCAGAAATAATGTGCCAAATGATCCATAAGTTCCCCCACATTCAGGATCGGAACACCCAGAAATAATGTGCCAAATGATCGATAAGTTCCCCCACATTCAGGATCGGAATATCCAGAAATAATGTGTCAAATGATCGATAACTTCCCCCACATTCAGGATCGGAATATCCAGAAATAATGTGCCAAATGATCGATAAGTTCCCCCACATTCAGGATCGGAATATCCAGAAATAATGTGCCAAATGATCGATAAGTTCCCCCATATTCAGGAACGGAACACCCAGAAATAATGTGCCAAATGATCGATAAGTTCCCCCACATTCAGGATCGGAATATCCAGAAATAATGTGCCAAATGATCGATAAGTTCCCCCACATTCAGGATCAGAATATCCAGAAATAATGTGCCAAATGATCGATAAGTTCCCCCACATTCAGAATCGGAACACCCAGAAATAATGTGTCAAATGATCGATAAGTTCCCCCACATTCAGGATCGGAATATCCAGAAATAATGTGCCAAATGATCGATAAGTTCCCCCACATTCAGGATCGGAACACCCAGAAATAATGTGCCAAATGATCGATAAGTTCCACCACATTCAGGATCGGAATATCCAGAAATAATGTGCCAAATGATCAATAACTTCCCCCACATTCAGGATCGGAATATCCAGAAATAATGTGCCAAATGATCAATAACTTCCCCCACATTCAGGATCGGAATATACAGGAATAATGTGCCAAATGATCGATAAGTTCCCCCACATTCAGGATCGGAACAACCAGAAATAATGTGCCAAATGATCGATAAGTTCCCCCACATTCAGGATCGGAATATCCAGAAATAATGTGCCAAATGATCGATAAGTTCCCCCACATTCAGGATCGGAATATCCAGAAATAATGTGCCAAATGATCGATAACTTCCTCCACATTCAGGAACGGAACACCCAGAAATAATGTGCCAAATGATCGATAAGTTCCCCCACATTCAGGATCGGAATATCCAGAAATAATGTGCCAAATGATCAATAAGTCCCCCCACATTCAGGATCGGAATATCCAGAAATAATGTGCCAAATGATCGATAAGTTCCCCCACATTCAGGATCGGAATATCCAGAAATAATGTGCCAAATGATCGATAAGTTCCCCCACATTCAGGATCGGAATACCCAGAAATAATGTGCCAAATGATCGATAAGTTCCCCCACATTCAGGAACGGAACACCCAGAAATAATGTGCCAAATGATCGATAAGTTCCCCCACATTCAGGATCGGAACACCCAGAAATAATGTGCCAAATGATCGATAACTTCCTCCACATTCAGGATCGGAATATCCAGAAATAATGTGCCAAATGATCGATAAGTTCCCCCACATTCAGGATGGGAATATCCAGAAATAATGTGCCAAATGATCGATAAGTTCCCCCACATTCAGGAACGGAACACCCAGAAATAATGTGCCAAATGATCAATAAGTTCCCCCACATTCAGGATCGGAACACCCAGAAATAATGTGCCAAATGATCAATAAGTTCCCCCACATTCAGGATCGGAACACCCAGAAATAATGTGCCAAATGATCGATAAGTTCCCCCACATTCAGGATCGGAATATCCAGAAATAATGTGTCAAATGATCGATAAGTTCCCCCACATTCAGGATCGGAATATCCAGAAATAATGTGCCAAATGATCGATAAGTTCCCCCACATTCAGGATCGGAATACCCAGAAATAATGTGCCAAATGATCGATAAGTTCCCCCACATTCAGGAACGGAACACCCAGAAATAATGTGCCAAATGATCGATAACTTCCTCCACATTCAGGATCGGAATATCCAGAAATAATGTGCCAAATGATCGATAAGTTCCCCCACATTCAGGATCGGAATACCCAGAAATAATGTGCCAAATGATCGATAAGTTCCCCCACATTCAGGATCGGAATATCCAGAAATAATGTGCCAAATGATCGATAAGTTCCCCCACATTCAGGATCGGAATATCCAGAAATAATGTGTCAAATGATCGATAAGTTCCCCCACATTCAGGATCGGAATATCCAGAAATAATGCGCCACATGATCGATAAGTTCCCCCACATTCAGGATCGGAATATCCAGAAATAATGTGCCAAATCCTCGATAAGTTCCCCCACATTCAGGATCGGAATATCCAGAAATAATGTGCCAAATCCTCGATAAGTTCCCCCACATTCAGGATCGGAATATCCAGGAATAATGTGCCAAATGATCGATAACTTCCCCCACATTCAGGATCGGAATATCCAGGAATAATGTGCCAAATGATCGATAAGTTCCCCCACATTCAGGATCGGAACATCCAGAAATAATGTGCCAAATGATCGATAAGTTCCCCCACATTCAGGATCGGAATATCCAGAAATAATGTGCCAAATGATCAATAACTTCCTCCACATTCAGGATCGGAATATCCAGAAATAATGTGCCAAATGATCGATAACTTCCTCCACATTCAGGATCGGAATATCCAGAAATAATGTGCCAAATGATCGATAAGTTCCCCCACATTCAGGATCGAAATATCCAGAGATAATGTGCCAAATGATCGATAAGTTCCCCCACATTCAGGATCGGAATATCCAGAAATAATGTGCCAAATGATCGATAAGTTCCCCCACATTCAGGATCGGAATATCCAGAAATAATGTGCCAAATGATCGATAAGTTCCCCCACATTCAGGATCGGAATATCCAGAAATAATGTGCCAAATGATCGATAACTTCCCCCACATTCAAAATTGGAATATCCAGAAATAATGTGCCAAATGATCAATAAGTTCCCCCACATTCAGGATCTTGAATTAATGATCAGCAGTTCTTCAGGCCTTATACAGTTGTGTCTCTCATAAAGCACATGTAGAAAAGAGAAAAACACAACAAGACCATAGTGCAACAATGTTGGAAACAGGGAATATTTTATTGTGTCAGATTGCACTCACATTTAAAACGTTAAAATCATGCTTTGAATCCAATCCAAAAAGTATCAACTAACGCTGCTCCGTTCCACCTTAAAAATACTTATGACGCAATATTCCTCCACTCCAGGTGAGGGAAGAGTCCTACCGCCGGCTCCCAACGCGTTTCGATGCTCCACGCGACTTGGCTAGGCTAGGTTAAAGTGGACCAACACCCACCCGTGATCGGCCCGGGAATCTATAAGATTCCCGGACCGATCACCTCCCTCCCCGCGGGACATCCGAGATCGGGATGTCCCGCGGGGTGAAACCCCCCCAAACCCCCCAAACTCCTTACCTTAGTTTCGGCGGCGGCCGGCCGCCGCCGCCTCCCTCGCGCCCCTCTAGTCATGCGCGCGCCCGCGCCGGCCGTCTGTGAATGGCCGGCGCGGGCACGCGCGCGTCAACAGGGACGCGCGGGAGGCGGCGGCGGAGGAGCCGCTTGTCCGCGGCTTGTCCGTCGCCGCTGACAGAGGTGAGTTCGGGGTGATCGGGGGGGTTTCACACAGCGGGGCACCCCGATCGGGGGTGCCCCACCGAAGTGGACCAAGACCCAGGATAGTCAAAATCCTGGGTGTTGGTCCACTTTAAAGTCGCATGGAGTGACGAAACGCGTTGGGAGCCGGCGGTAGGATGCTTCACAATAGCTTCACAATAATATAATGTTGTATTGTTGTTTTTCTTTATTATTTTGAGCGCGGTATTATTTATTTAATTTTTGGTAATACATTATTATCTTTCCTTAACCCCTTGTACACTAAGGCCCTTATTTAACAAGGGATAGCGCCAGGTTGCGACTGGTGAGCGACTGGTAATGATGGGCCCCGCCACGAGAACGCCGGCTCCCCACCACAATCACACATTTATCAAGGCAATCCTGCTTAGCGACTGAGATAGCGCCAGATAGCCACTCATTCATCATTATTCCAGCCTCAGCCCACAGCGCCAGCGTCCGACCTTGAACAGTGACAGGTATGACCTCTCGCTACCTGGCGCTCTCCAATGCATTTCAATGGAACAATCTTAAAATATTCATAATTAATTGTTAATATATATATATATTTTTTTTTAATGTGAAAAATTCTGTGACCACTTCTTCCATGTTCGATTTTTTTTTTAAGGTAAAAAAAAAAAAAAATTTGTGTAGAATTGATATTAAAGGTCTGATATTAATGTATTCATATTACAAAATGTTTTTAGAAACTTGTTTTTTTTGGTTTCCAAAAATATGGTTGTTTGGGGGTTAAAAAACTACTTTTAACCCATCGCCGCCAGCGCTCTGGGGTTTAAACAAGCATTTCACAGCGCGAGAATTTTTTGAGCGTGATTTGTTAATGAATATGGTGGGAGCCGGTCGCTATGGCCATTCGCTATCATGCGCTCCCATACAGCGCGGAACCTGTCAAATAGCGACTCCTCACCCAATATTCAACATTACTGCAAACCGACTGAGTCGCTGTCAACAACCGAACAACGGCCAAGCACAGTGACTACTAGCGGGCGCTGTGAAAATACTGCTACAGTCGCTCATCTGTCGCTACCTGGCGCTATTAATAAATCAGCCTCTAAGACATTCAAGTTTGTGGGTAACAAATCTGAGGATCACTGTGTAGTCACCCTGCTAATTACTTTTATAACAGAAGGTAACTTCTTTACTATTTCTATAGTGTCTGCTATTATTACTGTTACTGCTAAGGCTAAACTATTTCTGCATTGTTCCCAGTAGTATGGTACACACAGCTCCCCCAGAATAATATATCTGGATGAGATCCGTATCCTTATTATCTCTTATTCATTAGTGGCACTGTGTTAATAACATAGAATAGATTTGTGTATATGATTGTAAATAAGTGTGGCTATTTGTTTATTTTTTCATTCATACTAAAATCATTTGCAAACTCAAATTATTGGTGTGCTTCTATTTCCTTATTTAAATTATTTGGTATTGAGTATTGAGGAATTTATACCATAGGAAGAAGCACCCAAAAAACTTTTTGTACTTACCTTTCCCACCTATATGGTGTGCTAGCCAAGAAATGAATTGTGACACTTTGGCTGCCTGGACAAAAGGGGTTCCTGCTACAGAGGACGTATCCATTTCTTTACCTATCTCAGTTTCACTTGTCAATTGGGGTGCCCCGGAGGGAAAGGACCAAAACCCAGTCATAATCCTGGGTTTTGGTCCACTTTAAAGTGATCCCCCGATCAACTCACCAGTCCGGTGTGCCTGCGCTGCGTCTTGGAACTGCAGCCGCATCCCCAGCATACCACTAGCTGTGGGCGCGCCACGGCCTTTATGAATGGGCAACGCGGGTGCGTGCGCAGCTAGAGTAAAATTTAGCATTTTGCTATTAAGTCCTGTGATCCTATGATAAGCTTCTGAATGTCAATGTGGTGTATTGGTGAGCTGTAAGCTTGGGTTTGGGGGGCCTCTAGAGGTTATAGCTGGTACTGCACCTCTCAGTCCCTAACTGTCATAGATTGCAAAAACCTGTTATCATTCAGGTGGGAAAATATTTAATATTACTGACAAGCGGCTGCTTGCTTTCCCCCGGGGCATCCTGAATTAAGATGCCCCTCTGTAGGAAACCCCCAGGGGCGCGGGTAATCACTTACCTTTCCCCTGTGGTGCATGCACGGGCTTTTGTCCAATAAGAGCCGTCTTCTCATTGTGTTCAATATGGAGCGCAAGTCGCCGCATCCCCTGCATCCTCGGGCTGTGTGCGCACTCCCTTGCCCAGATAGGCTTGGACGGGAGCGCGGGTGCCATTGGGGATGCAGCAGCTTTCTCTCCCCATTGAAGCCTGTGGGGTCGTTTCACAGCCAGGTGCCCCGTTGTCCCTCTTTTGCATCTTGGGAGGTATGCACTGCACTGTTTGCTTCTCTTATCTTAGTCACCTCTCGGCAGGGCCATGGATCTTGATGCATTTATGGTGGTTATGGAGGTGGTTATCCTCGAGAAAGTGACCTGCTTTGCGAGGGACCACGAAACGCGTAGGGGAAGCCCGGATCTGAACTTCTGTTATGGTGATGGTATTTTGTATTGCTTTTCACTGTTTCTGAAGACTCCTCATTCTTATTAATTGTGTAATTAGCACTTTATTTAGCACAGGACGTCATAGCACTAGATCACTTTAAAGAGGAACAACACACAGCGGTGCACTTAGCCAATCAGCACGCTCACTGTCACTCGGCTCCTTTCGCCGCCACTGACAGCTAAGCCGAGTATCCCCGCCCACCTTGCAGCCATGGAATGACCGTGGCGCCCATACAGGCGTGCATGGCTAGAGGTGAGCGGGGATGCGGCTGGAGCTCACAGGTGCGGCGAGGGCTCCGGGAGAGGATGTGTGTTTCCGAGGTTCATGGGGGTTTCACACAGCGGGGCATCCCAATTCGGGATGCCCCAAGGAGTAGAACAAGGGAGGCCAGACTCCAGGGCCTCCAAAGTTCCTCTTTAATGGTGTTGCAGTGCAGCAGATAGGCAGTTATATTGACTGTTTTGGAGATGATTCCTTTATATTCTTTTGCGCCGCATGTTTGCGCAATTATGTGTCAGGGTATGGACATCCTCATGAAATATGTATGTTTTTAAAGTGGACCAAAACCCACCCTGGAGTCTATAAGACTCCAGGGCAGGCATACTCGCTGTGTGAAACCCCTGGTCACCCGAAAACTCACCTTGTTTCCCGGTCCAACGGCACAAACTCAAGCAGCGGGCGCATCCGTGCTATCACTTTAGAAGGGCGCGTGCCCGTAGCAGACATTTGTGAATGGCAGGCATGGGCACGCTCCCTGTTAGGGGGTGGCTGGGGATGCCGCCGTCAGTGCGCTGATTGCACGAGTGGCTGCGCATGTGCCGTAGGATCGGGAAGAGGTGAGTTCGATCAGGCATTTCGCACAGCCGAGCATCCCCGATCGGGGTGCCCCAGGGGCAAGGACCAAAACCCAGGATAGTCAAAATCCTGTGTTTTGGTCCACTTTAATTGTGTGTTTTGTATGTGATTTTAAAATAAATGTGAGAATACTTTGGGGTGGTGTCACTCACTGTCGAACCATCGTTTGCGCTTTGTGACATTTGCAGACGCACATTTTTTGTATTGATCATTGTATGTATTGGCCTCTTGGCGCAGGAACACGTATCGTTGGGGAGGACAGGTAGTATAACAAAGTTTAAAGAGGACCAAAACCAGATCTAAAGGTTTTAGGCCAGGAGAAAACCTTCCCTAAGGGGTTCCCCAATTTGGGATGCCCCAATGTTCTGCTGGCAGTGGCGTGCAGGGGGGGGGGGGTGTTGCAGTAAAGTAAAATGGTTTGCCAATTTTGTCATATGAGTGCTGGGGCATCCCGGAGATAGGTGAGTATGCAGCAGGGAACAGGGGGTCCACACTATAGGGCACCCCGGAGATAGGTGAGTATGCAGCAGGGAACAGGGGGTCCACACTATAGGGAATCTTGGAGATAGGTGAGTATGCAGCAGGGACCAGGGGGTCCACACAACAGGGCATCCCGGAGATAGGTGAGCATGCAGCAGGGACCAGGGGGTCCACACTACAGGGCATCCCGGAGATAGGTGAGTATGCAGCAGAGACCAGGGGGTCCCCACTATAGGGCATCCCGGAGATAGGTGAGTATGCAGCAGGGACCAGGGGGTAAACACTACAGGGCATCCCGGAGATAGGTGAGCATGCAGCAGGGACCAGGGGGTCCACACTACAGGGCATCCCGGAGATAGGTGAGTATGCAGCAGAGATCAGGGGGTAAACACTGCAGGGCATCCCGGAGATAGGTGAGTATGCAGCAGGGACCAGGGGGTCCACACTACAGGGCATCCCAGAGATAGGTGAGTATGCAGCAGAGACCAGGGGGTCCACACTACAGGGCATCCCGGAGATAGGTGAGTATGCAGCAGGGACCAGGGGGTCCACACTACAGGGCATCCCAGAGATAGGTGAGCATGCAGCAGGGACCAGGGGGTCCACACTACAGGGCATCCCGGAGATAGGTGAGTATGCAGCAGGGACCAGGGGGTCCACACTACAGGGCATCCCGGAGATAGGTGAGTATGCAGCAGGGACCAGGGGGTCCACACTACAGGGCATCCCGGAGATAGGTGAGCATGCAGCAGGGACCAGGGGGTCCACACTACAGGGCATCCCAGAGATAGGTGAGCATGCAGCAGGGACCAGGGGGTCCACACTACAGGGCATCCCAGAGATAGGTGAGCATGCAGCAGGGACCAGGGGGTCCACACTACAGGGCATCCCAGAGATAGGTGAGTATGCAGCAGAGACCAGGGGGTCCACACTACAGGGCATCCCAGAGATAGGTGAGTATGCAGCAGGGACCAGGGGGTCCATACTACAGGGCATGCCAAATTGTAATGCCCCCTAGGGAGGGGATTTGGGTAGATCTGCCAAGCAAGGTAACTAACCCCCCTCCCCCCAACTGCTCTCTGGGCACCGTAGTTGGGGCATGTGTGCACTCACTTGTGCGTTTCTTCTCACTGCACAAATGGGTTAAATGGTCATAATAAACACATTATTATTGTTGATATTATATCACAATTGCAAATCAATGAACACAGCCCAAGGGCCGGTATTTAAGAAGGGATTGCGCCAGGTAGCGCCTCGTAGCGGCAGGCAGCGTCTGGTGAACGCCGGGCGCTGTACGCAATACCACATTTATGAAATTGAATCTGGTGAGTGCCTCTAACAGCGCCATGTAGCGTCTGATGTGTTATAACAGGTGGCTCAGATGCCGATTCATTAATAGCGCCAGGTAGCGACAGATGAGCGCCAGTAGCGTGATTTTCACAGCGCCAGCCAGTATTCGCTGTGCTTGGCCGTTGTTCGCTTGTTGAGAGCAACTCAGTCGGTGTGCGTTAATGTTGAATACGTGGTTAGGAGTCGCTGTTTGACAGGTTCCGCGCTGTATGGGTGCGCCTGACAGCGAATGGCCAGAGCGAACGGCTTCCAGCATATTCATTAACAAATCACGCTCAAAAAATTCTCGCGCTGTGAAATGCATGTTTAAACCCCAGAGCGCTGGCGGCGATGGCTTAAAAGTAGTTTTTTAACCCCCAAACAACCATATTTTTTTATTAAAAAATTAAACAAGTTTTTATAAACATTTTGTAATATGAATACATTAATATCAGACCTGTAATATCAATTCTGCACAAATGTATTTTTTTTTTTTTTTTACCTTAAAAAAAATATAACATTGCAGAAGTGGTCACAGAATGTTTACCATTTAAAAAAAAAAAAAAAAATTAACAATTAATTATGAATATTTAAAGATTGCTCCATTGAAATGCATTGGAGAGCGCCAGGGAGCGACAGGTCATACCTGGCGCTGTGATGGGATTAGCAGCGGCGCTGTTCGTTGTAGTCGGCTACATGATGAATCCCGCGCTAGCTGACGCTCTCGCCGGCGCTAGCCTCATTTAGCGTGATAAATGCGTGATTGTATCCGCCGCCGGGCGTTCTGGAGTCGGTAGCCGGCGATAGCTGGCGGTACCTGGCGCTAGTCAGACACTACCTGGCGCTATCCCTTGATAAATAAGGCCCTCAGTGTATAGCATCGGCGCTTTAGCTTCCAGAGCGCCAGGTATTACCTTTCGCTCTCCCATACATTTCAATGGCCGTTCATTTGCTTGTGTTTAAACAGCGCGTTTGACATTTTTTTTTTGCTCCAATCATTGTGTGACATTTCCTGGCTGCAAACAAACACTTTTAGAAACTTTTTGGGACTTTTTATATTTTTATGCAGAATTGTCATTACAGGTCTGGCACTAAAGTGTTATTGTCACAGTGTTAAAACAATGTCATTCCATGTGTTTTCGCTTTGTTACAGGTGGATATGTGATCAAAAACAGACTTTAATCACACAGCGTCTGGCGCTCTATGCTACAGCAACCAGATTTAGAGCGCCGGCGCTGTGGGTGTGTCCTTTTTTGATTGAAGTATGATATGGAGCAGCGAGTCAGTCGCACTACCTCTCGCTCGCTGCAGCGCTGTACTGGTGTTAGAGCGCCCAACACACATTATATTCATCAATGCCGGCCAGGTTACTACAGCGACTGAGACGCTCTGTTACAGCGCCCAATACCAGCTTACTGCGTCTACTAGCGGTCGCTCTAAGCACCGCTATACAGACGCTCATCTGCCGATACCTGGCGTTAGTAATGAATCAGCCTCCACATGTATAGGTATGAATTTGGGATACTCAGCTGTGTGTAAGCCCAAGTAAAGCCTATCATACCTCACCGGGGATCCCATAGTGCATGTGCATTATAATATGCGGAGGTCCAGCAATCGGGATCCCCCCCTGCGCCAGTTTAAAGCAGAACAAAACCCTGTGTGTCCAGCCCTGGAGTCTCAAAGACTCCAGAGGTGGCTGCTGGCCTTCCACCTGGGCATCCCAAATCAGGATGCCCTGCTGTGTGATTCCCCCGGGTCGCTGCAGAACTCACCTTTGTCCTGGCTCTCATGTAGATGTAAACAATGATGGCCGCGTCACCAGCATCTTCGGGATGAGGCTCCTGCGTCTAGCCATTCGGATTGGCTGTGGGCGGGAGCGCTCTCCTGTCTGAAGGGATACTGGGGATGCGGCCACTTTCCATCCCGAGCTTTGTGCCTGAACAGAGCTGTATGTGGGGCATTAAAGCGGACCTTCACCCTGAATAAGAGCCTATCTTATATGTTTCCCCCACCCCGTACATACAGATAGCCCACATTAATCCGGACCTTCACACTGAATAAGAGTCTATCTTATATGTTTCCCCCACCCCGTACATACAGATAGCCCACATTAATCCGGACCTTCACACTGAATAAGAGCCTATCTTATATGTTTCCCCCTGTACATAGAGATTGCTCACATTAATCCGGACCTTCACCCTGAATAAGAACCTATCTTATATGTTCCCCCGTACCCTGTACATACAGATTGCTCACATTAATCTGGACCTTCACCCTGAATAAGAGCCTTTCTTATATGTTTCCCCCCTGTACATACAGATTGCCTACATTAATCCGGACCTTCACCCTGAATAAGAGCCTATCCTATGTTTCCCCCCTGTACATACAGGTTGCCCACATTAATCCAGACCTTCACCCTGAATAAGAGCCTATCTTATATGTTTCCCCCACCCTGTACATACAGATTGCTCACATTAATCCAGACCTTCACCCTGAATAAGAGTCTATCTTATTTGTTTCCCCAGGAAGTGCCTTCTGACTGTGCCGCTCTTCATTCTGGGATTGCTGTCCTTTTCCTGACCCAAGCTCTTCTCTGTCTGTTCAAGGCACAGCTATAACCCCGCCCCCTGTACTTATCCCGCTCTTCTCTCCTCAGTATGTGATGCTCCTGAAGCAAGATGGCGGCACCCGTATCATAGAGCCCTGAACAGAGTTGCAGCCCAGTGGGGGAAAGAATAATAAGTAAGTGACTAAAAACTTAAAATATAGTTATTCTAGATGCTGGGGAATCGTTTTTTAAGGGGTTGGGCTTTTCATTAAATCACGCTGAAGGTCCAGTTTAATATACACAGCATACTGCGCTAATTGAATGAGAGCCCGCGCATGTGCCGTGTGACCAAGGAAAGGTACGTTTTTTGCCTGATTTGGGCGCTGGGGCATCCCAAATCAGGACAAGGATTAAAACTCAGGATAGAAAAAAACCCAGGTTTTGTTCTGCTTTAAGGTGAAGCACAGAGAATATGGCTTTATGCTCACGTCTAATTATTTTTGGTGGGCAAAAAACTTCATATAAGTGCAGGAAATGAATGATTCATGGAAAGCAGAGATTCTCGGGAAGCATAAATAAATGATGACATGACTCCTTTTTGAGGGATATAATGGCACTTCCTGTCTCCTGCACTGTACACGTCCCTGCTGCCCATTTTCCTGAGATGCCCTGGATTGGGATTCCCTGCTGTGTGAAACCCCCCGAAACTCTCCTTTTCGGTGGGCTCTTGTCCAATCAGCGCTGTAGGATTTGCTTATTAATGCATACCTTCCAATTATTCAGGGTGGGAAAGAGGGACAATTAATAAGTTAAGCCACGCCCCCTCATTGATTGAAAGATAGGATAGGAGATAGGATATAACAGTTAGAACAATATAAACTATTTAAAGTGGACCAACACCCAGGGGTGATCGGCCCGGAAATCTATAAGATACCCGGGCCAATCACCTCCCTCACCACGGGACATCCGAGATCGGGATGTTCTGCGGGGTGAAACCCCCCCAAAACCACAAAAAAACCTCCCCTTATCAGCGGCGGCAGCCGCCGCCGCCTCCCGCGCGCCCCTCTAGACGTGCGCACGCTCGCTCGCGCCGGCCGTTTGTGAGTGCCCGGCGCGGGCGCGCGCCCTGTAAGAGTGACATGCGGGAGGCGGCAGCGGACGCGCTGTCTTGTCCGTCGCTGTCACCCGCTTGTCCGTCGGCGGGGATTGGATGGCGCAGTCACGTGGGAGCGTGGTGAGGTGAGTTTTTGGGGCTTTCTTGCTTTGCGCTCCAACGGCACATGCACAAGCCATGGACGCATCCCCGCTATCCCTCTAGCAGGGCATGTGCCCTCGCCAGGCATTTGTGAATGGCTGGCGCTGGCACGCTCCCTGTTAGAGGGAAGCGGGGATGCGGCCATGGCTTGTCCACTTTAACATACCTCCCAAGTGTCCCTGATTTGGAGGGACTGTTCCTCATTTGAGTCCATGTCCCCCTTTCCCTCGTTGGTCTCATTTGTCCCTCTTTGAGGTGTAACATGCAGATCTGCAGCAATAACCTGCGGGCCTTAGACGTTGGCTTAGATGGCGTGACATCAGCGGCTCCGAGCACGCTGATTGGACCAGGGGCCGCCGTAGGACCGGAAAGAGATGAGTTGCACTCGGCAATCTGGGGGGTTTCAGACAGTGGGGGGCATCCCAGATTGGGGTGCCCTGGGGGAAAGGACCAAAACCCAGGATAGTCAAAATCCTGGGTTTTGGTCCACTTTAATGTATGGCATACAGAGTGTTCTGGAAACAGAGCTACATCACAGAGAAAGGGGAGTGGGCTTGCAGTCTGTGTCATACTCTCACCCTCAGCCTATTGCCAAAGTGCGTCTCAGTCACGAGATTCCAGGTATTCGGCCGCACGCACCTCAGGAACGCCGGAAAGGTGAGTTTTGTGGATTATTAGCGGGGTTTCTTTGTTCCGGGCAGGTAATCAGCTGGCCCTGGAATCTTATAGACTCTGGAGCCAGCCTCAACTGTGACTGGTCCAATTTAATGCTGACAGCAGGTGCATTGGTGCCAGGGCAAAATAGCACTCATTGTGGAAAGTAAAACATTTCGCCCCTTCTTGCCCATCATATGTTGCTGCTGCTGCCATGCTGTGCCTCTACCTTAGCAGTAGGTGGCGCCCTCCCCCCATGACTGAGCCCAATATGGGGGGATGAGGGATCTAATCAGAGCCGGATTAAAGTGGACCAACACCCTGCCCTTTTTTTTTAAATGTCTTTTAAAAATATGGCAAATATGCAGACGGACCCATCGCTCCATCGCTGCGTCGCTTCCATTTGAATATCTGGCCGCCATCTTTGATTTGCTTCAAAAAGGAAGAGATCGTTTGACCTCTTCCTAAAGCAAATCTCGCGCATGCGCTGATTTAGGTCAGGTGAAGCGCCGCTTGCATCGGGAGCGAGCGGCGCTTCACCTGACCTAAATCAGCGCTACTGCACATGTACTACCTCCGCCACCCCCCACAAGACTGCCGCCTACCTCCGCCACCCTCCCGCACATGACGGCCGCTACCTCCGCCACCCTCCCGCACATGACTGCCGCTACCTCCGCCACCCTCCCGCACATGACTGCCGCTACCTCCACCACTCTCCCGCACATGACTGCCGCTACCTCCGCCACCCTCCCGCACATGACTGCCGCTACCTCCGCCACCCTCCCGCACATGACTGCCGCTACCTCCGCCACCCTCCCGCACATGACTGCCGCTACCTCCGCCACCCTCCCGCACATGACTGCCGCTACCTCCGCCACCCTCCCGCACATGACTGCCGCTACCTCCGCCACCCTCCCGCACATGACTGCCGCTACCTCCGCCACCCTCCCGCACATGACTGCCGCTACCTCCGCCACCCTCCCCCACATGACGGCCACTTCCCCCCGCCACCCTCCCGCACATGACGGCCGCTACCTCCGCCACCCTCCCCCACATGACGGCCACTTCCCCCCGCCACCCTCCCGCACATGACGGCCGCTACCTCCACCACTCTCCCGCACATGACGGCCGCTACCTCCGCCACCCTCCCGCACATGACTGCCGCTACCTCCGCCACCCTCCCCCACATGACGGCCACTTCCCCCCGCCACCCTCCCGCACATGACGGCCGCTACCTCCACCACTCTCCCGCACATGACGGCCGCTACCTCCGCCACCCTCCCGCACATGACGGCCACTTCCCCCGCCACCCTCCCGCACATGATGGCCGCTTCCCCCACCACCCTCCCGCACATGACGGCCGCTACCTCCACCACTCTCCCGCACATGACGGCCACTTCCCCCCGCCACCCTCCCGCACATGACGGCCGATACCTCTGCCACCCTGGTTCTGCCGCTCAACAACCTGGCCAGTGCTAGGGAGGCCCCGTGCACGCTCCGGAGAGCAGAGAGAGGCCACGCCCCCACGAAGACGTCGATAAGAAGAGAAAGTGAAATTGCGCGAGTGATGAGAAGAAGAAGACGGACAAGACATGCAAATGAACGGACAAGAGCTGGAGGGCGGGACTTCCGGTGGAGATTTTTGAAGAATACAGGCGCTGCGAGGGAGAGAAGGCTGCAAATGGTCATCAAAAGATAAGTGTCTTTTTATATTAAAGTGATCAGAGACATGTTGTTTTGGAGGGTGTTGGTCCACTTTAAGTGCAGTGGAGGCCCCAGATACAGTATAAAATAATAGTCCATCCAAGTAACTGATTGGTGGTTGTCTGGCACCCGGCTACTTACTGGAACGTCAGATCGAGTCCCTTGTGCCCCCCTTGTGTGGGTGCGTGCTGCTCGGGAACTCCTGCTTTGCCATTCTGGGTGGGGGGTAGTGTAGTCGCCCGGCTGGTCCAGCAGAAAACAGTTCCCTGCATTGAGCTGCCAGCGGCTGTGCTTGGTGGCTTATGTGCAGTGACAGCTCTGCACCCATCACTGTAGCGTTACTGACGGCGGCTTTGCTGCTCTAGACTCTCCGTCCTGCCCTGTGGTGGCTTTGGCTGCAGGTTTGAAAAAACAAAAACGCTAGCCCAGGCACGGGGGGCCACTGCCGCCTATAGCTTTGTTGCCGGCCCCACGGCCCATCAGACCAAAGACTGAAAAGCCTCCTGGACCAGACCATAACCAAAAGATTGGGGAGAACTCCTTTGCAGGGCAAGTGTTGGAGGCTCCGGGGCACGCGCCCCTTGCATCCCCTTCTAATATGACCCTGTTTTTGGGTGGCAGGCAGCCACTGTAGGGATCGGCAAGAAGTTCTAGGGCTCGGGGATCTCTTGCTGCCTCCCTGCTATTGGGCCCCATGAAACTTATGTACGCCATTGGTGCAAGCAACCCCCCCCCCCATAACTCGTACACCAAACTCTTATATTTACATTTTTATTTATCTATTTCTCAAATAATATTAAAAAAATATGAAGAACAGAGTGTGGGGTTATAAGCAATGTCCAACCAGTTGGGGGCGACCTAGTGGCTTATCTCTTTTTGCGGCTGTTTTTGGCTTTGGCTTTCTTTATTTTGATGGTCTTCACTTTAGCTACCTTTTTTGCCTTTGTACTGATCTTTGGTGAGATTTCCTTGGAAACCTTTTTTTTGGCTTGTGGAGTCGCTATTTTCATTTTTCCCATCCCAGCCTGTTTCTTCTGGTCTTCATATTTCCTCTCCACCTTTTCTTTCTTTAGAGGTGTTGGAAGCTGCTTCTTGGGTTCCAATTTTTTTCCCACTGTGATCTTGCTGGTCTTATCTGAAATGAAAACGTGGAGAAGCTCAAAGGACTAATATTTTAACTCAATCACAAGGCTCAGTCCTGGTCCCCATTCAATTTAATGCGTTTGTAAGGGACATAGGAGAAGGCTTGGTAGAGAATGTTTGCCTGCTTGATGATGGATGATGGTGAGTAATAGGGGGGATATTCTTGGAGATGTCTGTAACATGTTAAATGGTTTGGCTTTATTGGATGACTACTCAAAACAGTGTTTAATGTCTCTTAAAGTGGACCAACACCCAGGATTTTGACTAACCTGTTGTTTTTGGTCCACTTCGGTGGGGCACCCCGATCGGGGGTGCTTCGCTGTGTGAAACCCCCCAGAAAGCCCCGAAAACTCACCTCACCCCGCTCCCACGTGACCGCTGCATCCAATCCCCGGCGACGAACAAACGAGAGGCAGCGACGAACAAGCAGAGCGTGTCCGCCGCCGCCTCCTGCGCGTCCCTCTTACAGGGAGTGCACCCGCGCCAGCCATTCACAAACGACCAGCGCGGGAGCGCTCCCTGCTGGAGGGACGCACGGGAGGCGGTGGCAGCGGACACGCATGCGTCGCTGGAAGGGGGAGAAGGTAGGATTGTGGGCTTCCTGGGGGGGTTTCACCCCGCGGGACATCTCGATTTCGGATGCCCCGCGGGGAGGGACCCCCTGGGTGTTGGTCCACTTTAATGTAAAATTATGCACTCGGGAGAAGGAATCTCAACTATCGTATGGGCAGTATTGTGTTACCCAGGAGTTCGGAAGAGAGAGATTTAGGGATACTGATTACTGAAAGCTGCAAGATGAGTGGACAGTGTAGCCAGGCAGTGGGAAAAGCAAGCAGGATGCTCGGCTGCATAGCTCGAGACATCACCAGTAGGAAGAAGGAGGTGGTGATGCTGCTGCCCTGGTGAGACCTCAGCTGGAATACTGAATGAGACCTTTAAAGGGTCGAATAAGGTTCAGGATGAAAGTGTTTTTACAAGGAACTTAATGATAGAACAAGGGGCCCAACCTGAAGCTAATCAGAGGAAAGATCAGGAGCAACATCAGAATTATTATTTTACAGAGCAGTAGTGTAGAAGACCTCTAGCAGGTGGGTGTCACAGGATAAAGTAGGGTACTTGAGAGTCTCCTTTAAAGTGGACCTGTCACCGCCGACTAGATGCCCCTGGAGCATGGCGATTCAGCATGTCCCACTGTGTGAGCCCCCCTTACCTTTCCCTGGCATCCCTGCAGCTGTGCACACTCCGGCATCCAACCATTCAGATAGGCTGGGCGTGCGGGAGCGCACACTCCACAGTGGGGCCAGGGATGGACCCCACTGGCGCTCCCTATGCCGATTGCGCCATTCAAGCGCAATGCATGTGCAACAAGCATGTGCTTGTCTAAATAGCACTTTCTGTGCATGTGCCGGAAATGTGAGTGGGGTGGGCAATCTGGGGGGTTTCAAACAGCAGGGTAATTTGGTGGGCAAGTTCCTATCCCTAGGAGAGTCAATATCCTGGTGATAGGTCCACTTTAAGTTGGGGTCCACATTTTAATGTCACAAAAAAGAATACACATGCTGAAATTTCAATCCAACACCCACATAACACACACCTCTCGAAGTAGACACACCGGCCATTTTCACTGGGGTACATGGTCACTCAGGAGGGTTTAGGGGTGTCCAGAGGCCTCTGGTGAGTACCCCTCTCCTCCCCACACTCAGAACCCAAGAGGCCGGTCACTTTAGGCAAGGGTCAGCAAAACAGCTGATTTCTAGGCAGCCAAAATTCAGATTGGGAAGCTGACGGATTCACAGCCCCAGGGACCAACTGACACTCACCTGGGGAGTAGGCTGGAGCAACGGGTATTTAGGCGTCAGCCAATGACACGCCACAAATTCCTTGCTCTGTCCAGCACGGAGCCCTTCCTCTCTCCATTGCGGTTCCTGCACTTACCTGCTCTTTTATATCCCAACCTTGGATTCATCTTGCGACACCGCAGGGCTGGTCGCTCTCTATTGCTGGGGCCTATACTATTGGGGACCCTGCCATCACTAAGATGGATCTCTTACCCAATATTAACTCGACTGGCCAACATTCACTTTTCCTTTCCTTGTATTGACAAGGGGCCTTTGGTCCCACCCCTGTGCATCAACCAACTGCTGCTGGGTGTGCCAGGTCTTGACATGCCACCTATAGCGCCTAGTAGGGCACACTCCTGAAGCTGTGACCGGGGATCAGCTCAGCCGGCATGGGACTCGATCTGATGATCAGTAAATAGCTGATAACATGTAGTGGCCAATATATGGCCATTATATGTCATTGTTTACTTGGGAGGAAGTTGGTATAGGACTTCATAGGGGTGTTAGAGAGGTATTGTGGAATGGTATCGTAATACAAATGAATTGAATAAATTTATATATATATATCATTATTTTGCTGACCTCTCCATGCTAAGTTATTGAGAACATAACCCTGTGCTTGTCATAACCATTTTACCTGTCCTTCATATCCCAGAAGATGTGTTTGTTTAAATCATGTGTAAATCTGACACTGTTTACCTGTCTGTGTCTTAATTATGTGTGTTCAAACCTTGAGGTACTATTTTTTGTCTCTGCTTAAAGTGGACCGTCACCCATGGGTGATCGGCCCGGGAATCTATAAGATTCCCGGGCCGATCACCCCCCTCACCGCGGGACATCCGAGATCCCCCCCAAAACCCCAAAAGAACTCACCTGATCGGCAGCGGCAGTGGCCGCCGCCGCCTCCCGCGCACTCCTCTAGCCGTGCACGCGCCCGCACCGGCCGTTTGTGAATGGCCGGCGCGGGAGCGCGCACTGTCAGAGGGGCGCGCGGGAGGCGGCGGCGGACGCGCTGCCTTGTCCGCCGCTTGTCCGTGGGAGCATGGTGAGGTGAGTTTGGGGGTTTCTGGGGGGTT
The DNA here is from genome assembly GCA_027917425.1 of Gastrophryne carolinensis. NCBI lineage: Eukaryota > Metazoa > Chordata > Amphibia > Anura > Microhylidae > Gastrophryne > Gastrophryne carolinensis. The sequence continues at coordinate 36,737,897 of CM051236.1, read as the reverse complement.
TTACGCAGCGGGGCACCCCTAATCGGGGTGCCCCCCTGAAGTGGACCAAAACCCAGGATAGTCAAAATCCTGGGTGTTGGTCCACTTTAATAATAAGCTTCCTGAACAACAGGCTAGTTGCTGAGCGCAAAACGAATCAAGTCCCACTGTGAGGTATTTAAGATTTATTCATTCCTTTCCACTGGATGTCATGATTGAGGACTAGCTGTCCGAAACGCGCTGGCGTTGGGGCTTTCATGTATACTTTGATGGATGCTTTGACCTGTTGGACTATTACCTTTTAAAAGAAGACAATAAAACGCTTGAAGGATTTTTAAAAACAAACGCTGGCTGGCTTCACTTTTTCTACTTCCTTGAAAGGATGCATGAATCAGCAAAACCACCAGCTACCAGGGCTAAAATGAGCTACCTGGGCTGAAGCGAGCAGCATTTTCCCATTTAAAGCCCTATAAAAAGGTGATGTTTGTTTACTCAGTGGTGATGTTAGTTGTTCTTCTTATATTTTTTTATATTATTACCTTTGTTAGCTTGCTTTTATGTTAATATGTATATTATATATTTTTTATATTGTTTATAATAAAAAAAAATCTTAATTGTTATGCTCTGATTTCAAAATATGATGAGACATTTGCTCCAGTAGTCAAATATACTACTATATGGACTTTGCTGACAGTAGCTGCCACAAGGAAAATGCAAGTTAAACACTTTGATGTGAAAACGGCGTTTCTACATGACAAGTTAACAAAAGACATCTACATCAAACAACCGTCAGAATTCAAAGATGAACAAAGGCCAGACCTAGTATGCAAACTTCAGAGGAGTGTATACGGTTGAAAGCAAGCTGCCAGAGCATGGAATATGAAAATAAATTAAGTGCTTACACATGAGGACTTTCAGAGTAAAGCAGATCCCTGCTTATATACAAAGAAACTGGCAAACAAATGGATCTATGTGCCTATTTATGTGGACGATATCCTGATTTGTTTTGAGCAAGAAGGGGATGAAGCAGAAATACTGAAAAGCCCGAATCAGCCTTTTGAGACCGTAGTCATTCAAGAGCAGGGACTTCTTGAGTTACCTTTTTGCCCTACTGAGGATATGACAACAGATATCCTTGCAAAGCCCCTGACCGCTGAAAGGCACTTAAGATTTGCAAAGAAGAGGGGTTCAACAGACAAAACCTCATCTGTTGAGAAAGGGTGTTGGAGATACTGTGCAACATCTTACGGCTTAAGTATGTGATCTGCATCTATATTACTAATTAGTGCAGTTTACATTTATGACAGTAGATGGCGCTGTTTTATATATCAGTGTATATAGTATATTAGTAGTAGTTGTATAATCCCTGTTGCATGTTCTGTTTCCTGTACATTGAGGTGATCTCTATGACTTCTTTTTCCTGCCTATGTTATCCACCATGTAGGGTGACCGCTTACTGCACTTATGTTCCAGTAAAACCAGTTGCTGTTACACCACAAAAGTCTATTTGGACCTGACTCTGCTGCACCCAGCACTCACACTCTGCAACAGTAATGGGACTGGATGTAGGACCACCATGGGCACCTTTTCAGGAACACTTTGGGCAATAGGGATATTGCTTTGAGACTGAACGCCACATGAAGTGTGTACCTTTTGGGGGCTGACTCAGTATTATCTTGTTCCTTGTGGAACAGAAGATACAATGATTAAAGAGTACCTTCAATGTAAAGAGGGTAAAGAAATTGTAAAGTGTACTATCAAGGCATTACAATACCTGCTATCAATAAACGTTGTCATAGAAAACAAATCAACTGGCGCTTATGTGTCTCATTTATATATGCATGAAATGGAATTGACTTACCTTTACTTACCTTGTCTGAATGGTGGTTTGGGTTGTGCAGCGGCCACTGAAGCTTTGTTCTCAAGTTTCGGCTTGGCCTGCTCCAAGGATTTGGGCTTGAGCTGCTCTGCTGGTTTTGATGATGCACCTGACAAGGATTTCACTTTATCGGGTGTTGGCTGGTCAGTTCCATGCTTTGTTTGTGGCTTATGTGCTTCTTCTACTCCAGATTTCAGCTTTTCTGATTTTTCCATGGTCAGGCCTGGAGATGGTCCCTTTGAGGGTTTCAAAGATTCAAGCTTTTTTAGCCTGGTCTTTTGATCTTCTTCACCAGTTGGTGGCAAATGTGAAGATTCATTTTCAAATGCATCAGATTCGTATTTTTCAGGCTTGAGTTTGAGCCTATCTCTCCATGTTGGCGTTGGCTTTGGTAAGTCCTCCTCCACAGATTCCTCTTCCTCATCGTCGGGCATTTGCTGAGGTGGTGCAGACTCCAGCTCTGTCATTTCCAGCTTTGATGTCTTAGATGCCCAGGGTCTAGGCTTTTCAGTGACCTCTGATTCGGGATATAGAGTTTCTGGTGACGACTCGGGTGATTGTAGTGTAAGTTCAGGCGTCTCTACCACGACTGACTCCAGCTCATCAGTCTCCTCTTCGTGTTGCTCGGCTTCTTCTTCTTCAGGTTGGTCAGTTTGTTTTAAAGGGAAGTGGCCTTCCAGCAACATTATTCCATATTCTATAAGTGCCCCTTCTTTTTGTCTGCCAAGAACAAAAAGAACTGTTAGCTAACAACAGCTAGACCCCAACTGGTCTTGATAATAAACTATGGGCCCCTAGTGGCACGACATACCTTTCCAACATGTAGGCAGGGGCGTACATACATTTCACAGCGCCCTATAGCAAAATTCACAGTGCCCCCCAAAAAAGAGCAGATATATTGTAATTATTATCGTATCATACCGTACTCATATTGTAGAATGCTGTGGTGAGGTCCATTTATTTTCCATGATGCTGCTGCGGTACAGGGGCAGCAGCGGCAACAGTAAAACATCTCATGCTGGGAGTTTTAAAACTGGTGCTGCTGCTGTGTAATGTAACAAGCAGGGCAGGTAAAGCAGAGTCCCTGCTGTTACGTTGTAAAAAACTTGGATAGCTTCCTGCTGTGTCACTTTGTAAAGTTAGGCACGTTGTATAATAGATCCGAGCCTGTTATCTCAATGTTAGCTTACAACTTTCTGCAATGTGTGTGTCGTCTGTGTATGGCAGCACTGTGATGGAGAGATGACTCACACATTGCAGTAAGCTGACTACATCTGATTGCATCTCTAAAGACAAGGGGGCGCTCCCTCCCTTCGACTGGAAAAAAAGAAATTTAGGCCCTTATTTAAGAAGGGATAGCGTCAGGTAGTGGCTGGTTAATGACAGGTAGCGACAGGTAGCGACTGGTGAACGCCGGACACGGCAGCAATTACACATTTATCAAGCAGAATCGTTTAGCGACTGGAATAGCACCATGTAGCGTCTGATTCATCATTTTCACAGCCTCAGCGAACAGCGCCAGCGTTCAGCCTTGCTACAGCGCCAGGTATGACCTCTCGCTACCTGACGCTCTCCCATACATTTCAATGGACGATCCTTTTCTTCTCTTTAAACTGTTTTTTTTTTTTTTTCAAAAAAATCACAAATAATTCTGTGACCTCTTCTGACATTGAATAAGCAGTTTTTTCATAATTTTTTCATTTTTTATATATTTTCTCAGAAATGACATTACAGGCCTGGCATTAAAGTGTTCATGTTACAATGTTGCTACAATGTAATTCCATATGTTTTCGCTTTGTTACTAGTCGATAGATGCTTGAAAACAGACTTTAAACACGCCGCCTCCTGCGCTCTGGGCTTCAAACAAATATTTTTCAGCGCCAGAGATTTGTGAGGCTGTTTTTTTGCTGAATATGGTGTGAGTCGGATGCTATGAGCAGTCGCTAACATGCGCTCCCATACAGCGCTGTACTGGTCAAATAGCGACTCCTCACAATGTATTCAACATTACTGAACAGCGACTGAGTCGCTATAAAGTAGCGACTCACGGCCGAGCACTGCGACTACTAGCGGGCGCTCTGAAAATGCCTGCTACAGACGCTCATCTGTCGCTACCTGCCGCTAATGATGAATCAGCCTCCCCGTCTCCGGAGGCGACAGTCATTCTTTACCCCTAAGAACTACAAATCTGTGGAATAGCCTCCCCCAGAAGCTTGTTACAGCATTGACCGCTGACAGCTCCGTAAAAGGATTAGATGCTTATTTAGAAGAAAATAACATTAACAGTTACTATTAGCGGTTATCAGTAATAAAAAAAAAAAAAATAACTTCTCCTACTCCAACACCCTTGGTCGAACTTGATGGTCATATGTCTTATTTCAACTGTATTAACTATGTAACTATGCAGTGTTGTTTGCATGAAGTGCCAGTAGTAAGAACCAAAGGTTTCTCGGGATAGATCAAAGATGGCATCACCTTCCTCCACATCGGGTAGCCTACAGGTGCTCGCACCGGGACCCCTTCTGCCATGGGCCTGGTGGCAGCTGCCTCACCTGCATTTATGGTATATACACGTAAATATTAGTGGGCACAGCCTTACTCAAATCAAAAACAATCAAGCGTGCTCCGGGGTCTGTGACTATATTGGAAACACATATAGACAATAGGCACATAAAACCCAAGTAGACGGGCACAGCTTATTTATAGATATTAATAATTTATTAAGGTTTCAAAATGAAAAAAACATGTACAGACAATATTAAAACAGGCTCCTAAGACCATCCCATATCTCTAAGCCACGGGTACAGTACTAAACCAGACAGAACAACATAATAGTTGTAAATCTAATAAATAATCCTATCCATAATAATCCTTAATAACCTATAAATATACAAATAATTTACCAAGATGAAAAAGTCTATATACAGACCAAAAGTGCTTGTGCTAATTTAAATTGCAATCAATATATAAGTAAATCTTGTACAAATGTGATGAAAAATCCTAATAAATGCTGTGAACTATAAGTAGACTATCAAAATTCACCCATAATCTATAAACTAACTCTATATAAAGTGCGTGCTGTGATATTACCACCTTCAATCAATCTTGGTGGTATAAGATGACTTGCACATAAGAACAAGGAGTATATCAATCAAACAACGGAAAAAGCAAAAAGTATAATTACTGTCCCTTTATGGCCATCTCTACAATAACCGGGGGTCTGTGCCAATCCAACAATCTGGTATATACACCCATGCATGTAGGTATCAGGGAGACTTCTTCTACGCTCCAGACCAGAAGAACTGTGATTAGCGCCATTCCTGACACTATACTATACTTTTTTTTTTTGTCATAACATTGTCAGCTATGGCTGCCAGGCCACTGGATGTAGATGGTTAATCCTAAAACTACTTTATTCATCAAGGGATAGCGACAGGTAGTGTCTTGTAAGCAACAGGTAGCGGCAGGCAGTGTCTGGTGAACGTCGGCTGTGGCACCCAATACCACATTTATCAAAGCGATTCTGGTGAGCACCACTTACAGCGTCACGTAGCGACCGATTCATCATCACAGATGGCTCAGCGGATCCCGGCACCACTCTGGCTTTCAGAACGCCTGGTATTACCTGTCGCTACCAGTCGCTCTCCCATACATTTCTATGGATGTTACTTTTCTTCACTTTAAACAGTGTTTTCTTTTTTACATTTTTTTTTATTCAAATACTTGTGTCACCTCTCCTGGCCTATAAAATGTCATTTTTGAAAACTTTTTTAATTTTTTATGCAGAATTGTCATTACAGGTCTGGTATTAAAGTGTTAATGTCACAATGTAATAACAATGTCATTCCATATGTTTTTGACATTAATTACACAGCATCTGGCGCTCTGGGCTACAGCGACACAATTTTGAGTGCCAGCGCTGTGTGAGGCTGTTTTTTTGATGAATATGGTTTGAGTGGCTCACACTGACCAGTCGCTACCGTTCGCTCCCATATAGCGCTGTACTGGTGTTATAGCGACTCACACATCAAATTCATCAATGCCGGCAATGTTACTACAGCGACTGAGGCGCTCTGTAATAGCGACTCGCGGCCGATCAGAGCGACCTTTCGGCGTCATGCAGGCTTTTGCCATCCTCTGGATAAACACATTGCAGGGAAACATGGATCAATGTCTTTTTTTCAGCCTTGCAAACTATGGGTGACAAGTAGGAATGGGCAAACCCAGAACGCAAAGTTCTGGCTCGTACCGAATCAGCCTTCTTTCTGCACTAGCAACCAAATAAAGGGGGGGGGGGGATGGAAAAACATATATAATAATATTAACATTATTTTGCTGCACCACAGAATACAATAGAGCTCTGTAAATAAAAAATAATAATACTAATAATGTTTTTTTGTTTGCTCTACAGGTCCCTGGGGAACTGGAAGTTGAAGCACTGTGTGCCATCTAATCTATCATTGCCTCAACTTGGTCTGGCCTCACCATTCCGGCAGGGGTATTGGGGCCTACAAGAATACGCTGCAATGCCTGGCGCCTGCTGACACCGGAGGAAGGTATAGCAGGCACAAATGAAACGCGTCCTCTCCCTCCAGCACCAGCTCCATCACCAGCACCAGCTCCATCACCAGCAGCAGCACCATGGCCACCTCCCCGTTCCTTTATTTGCTGATTTCTTAATTATTATTTTTTTTACTTTTAAGTTACTGACAGTGACACCTTGGCTATACATCCTGACAAAGTGGTCAAAGGGGGGACCACGCAACGCGTCGGTGTTTCCAGCTTGTCCTGACGGCGAACCTTGGCTCCAATGACTTGCTGATAAAATCTTTTATTATTTAGTTCCCGCTTACCTTATTATCCTGCTGAGCCAGCAGCGCAGCACTGTTAGTAATATAGCTCTGATTTTTTTCAGCACATATGGTTTAAGACTTTGGATTGTTCTTGATTGATTTTTAGAGGGCACTTAGCACTTTGGGGTGTAAAATTCTTACAGCCCTGATGTTTTTGTCACTTTAATGTGGGGTTAACCCCGAACCCCGGGTTTGTTTATGTAATTGTTGATCTGGGTACAGACAATTATCACAATATTCATTAACCTTTTTTATCATTGGTCCTTGTTTTCACTTTTATGTATTTTAGTATGTATGTATATACTTACGTGGAAGAGCCAGTCACTATTTCATCGGTTGTTCAGCATTTTTAATTGTTCTTAAAGTGGACCAACACCAAAGATTTTGACTATCCTGGGTTTTGGTCCACTTCGGTGGGGCGCCCCGATCGGGGGTGCCCCGCTGTGTGAAACCCCCCAGAAAGCCCCGAAACACTCACCTCACCACGCTCCTACGCGGGCGCTCATCCGATCAGAGGGCTCAGAGCCGCTGTGGTATTCACGTACAAGCGGCGTCTAACCACAGCGGCTCTGAGCGCTGGAGGCCGCGTCTCGCGCTTCCCTCTAACAGGGAGCGCGCCCACGCCGGCCCTTCACAAACGGCCGGCGCGGGTGCGCGCCCTGCTAGAAGGAAGCGCGAGACGCGGCCGCGGCCCGCGCATGCGCCGTTGGAACGGGGTTAAGGTAAGGTTTCTGGGCTTCCTGGGGGGTTTCACCCCGCGGGACATCCCGATTTCGGATGCCCCGCGGGGAGGGATCTGATCGGCCTGGGAATCTTATAGATTCTTATCTTATAGATTCCCGGGCCGATCCTCCCTGGGTTTTGGTCCACTTCAAATGTATGTCATTTGTGTGAATTAACAATTCTTTTTTCAGATATTATTATTTAATAAAGGGTGATTTGATTTGATTGTGGTTGTGAGGCTGCATTTGTGTGCGGGGCTTTGTGGGGCCCCAATTAACGAGTAGATAGAGACTGTTTTTCCTTAGGCTGCTGAAGAAGACAGGTCTGTCAAAAAAGCTGTTAGTGTTCTTCTTTAATGCAGCCATAGGTTTCATTCTATGCTTTTCCTTTTCTGTTTGGTTTGAGGGAGCAACTTAAAGAGACAAGTGTAGATTCCAAAAAGGATCAGCAGAAAGAATAATTGGAGCCCCCTTACCATCTCGGCAGGACCTGCATAGATGCAGAACAATGTCACGGGTGGAAAAGATCCTCCCTGGACTCACCCTATTTCAGTATCTACCATCTGGGAAACGCCTTGCGGTACCGGCGTGCAGGACTTCTAGGCCTTGGTGTCACACTTATCATGTAATAATAGGAGTATTAGTATAGTAGTGGGTTTAGCGCCCCCCTCTGGCAGATAGTGTTAATAGGTGTTAAAGTGGACCAACACCCAGGGGTGATCGGCCCGGGAATCTATAAGATTCCCGGGCCGATCACCTCCCTCACCGCAGGGCATCCGGTGAGGGACCCCCCCCCCCCAAAAGCCCCAAAAAAACCTTACGGATAAGCCGCCGCCGCCTCCCGCGCGCCCCTCTAGCAGTGCGCGCACCCGCGCCGACCATTCACTAACAGCCGGCGCGGGTGCGCGCACTGCTAGAGGGGCGCGCAGGAGGCGGCGGTGGCGGCTTATCCGTCGCTTGTCCGTCGCCGCAAAGGTACGTTTTTTGGTGCTTTTGGGGGGGGTTTCACACAGCGGGACATCCCGATCTCGGATGCCCCGCTGAAGTGGACCAACACCCAGGATAGTGACAATTAGTGTTTTTTAAGTGCATTTTTATCATGTAGTGTTTGTCTTTTGGCTAAATAAAGAATTTTTTTTATACATCATTATTGATTAGTCGGTGCAAGTATCTGGCGCGAATGCAGCTTTGTGTTGGGGGGGGGGGGGGGGTTCGGGCGCTCCCCCGCTTGTTGTTCTGGGTTGTTTTCTGTATGTTATTATTTTGAGTACTTTCCTTATCCCATTTTGTGCAGGGCAATTTCCTTGGTGTTACCCCCTAATTTGGCCTCTGTCACCTGTAAAAAAACTAATATTATAAATGTTTTTTATTATGTTTATTTTTTTATGTATGTATCTCTGTATCTCTGGCGCTGAAAAATGCTTCGCTGAAGCCCAGAGCGCAGGAGGCGGTGTGTTTAAAGTCTGTTTTTCAGCATCTATCCACTAGTAACAAAGCGAAAACATATGGAATTACATTGTAACAACATTGTAACATGAACACTTTAATGGCAGACCTGTAATGTCATTTCTGAGGAAATATATAAAAAATAAAATAAATGGGAAAAAACAGCTTCCTCTATGCCAGAAGAGGTCACAGAATTATTTGAGATTTAATAACAAAAGAAAAAAATAACAAAAACACAGTTTAAAGAGAAGGAAAGGATCGTCCATTGAAATGTATGGGAGAGCGACAGGTAGCGAGAGGTCATACCTGGCACTGTGCAAGGCTGAACGCTGGCACTGTTCGCTGAGGCTGTGAAAATGATGAATCAGACGCTACATGGCGTTATCCCAGTCGCTAATCAGATTCTGCTTGATAAATGTGTAATTGCATGCCGTGTCCGGCGTTAACCAGTCGCTATCTGTCGCTACCTCTCATTAACCAGGCGCTACCTGATGAATAAGGCCCTAATTCTATTACAACTAAATATCCCTAATAATGTACCTCCCGATGTTCCCATGTGCGCGCCCTGGTACAATCAGAGCTGATATTCATACATGGCACAAAGGGCCTTTTAGACCAGCACATCAGAGAGTGGAAACAGCTGCACACTGCGCGGCTCATGGAGTCTCAGGATGCCTGCAGACAGGAAGTATCTTCTGACAATGCCTCTCTGCATTCTGGGATTGCTGTCCTTTTCCTGACCCCAGCTCTTCTCTGTCTGTGCAAAGCACAGCTATAACCCTGCCCCCTGCACTTTTCACCCCTCTTCCCAATATGTGATGCTGAACTAAGAATTCATGGCTGAGGCTCTCTTTGAATAATACTTAATCAGTAAGAACTAAACTGCCGACCAGGGAAATTAAAATTGCTTCAGCCACCTGCTGGCTGTGGGAAGGAACTACAGCTTATTACTATTTGCATACTCACCCTGGTACTCATTAATCATTCATTATAAACTGTTCTCTTCTTAAGCTTTTGCCAGGTTTATAATGCTCTGACTGGGTGACTGTGTGCTAGGGGTGGGGGGCTATTGACATGCCTGTCAGCCAAGGAAATGAAAATTGCTTTTGCCACCTGCTGGTTGTGGGAAGAAACAACAGCTCATTACTATTTGCATATTCACCCTGGTACTCATTAATCATTCATTATAAACTGTCCAGCTTTTGCCAGGTTTTATAATGCTCTGACTGGATGACTGTGTGCTGGGGGTGGGGAGCTATTGACATGTCTGTCAGCCAAGGAAATTAACATTTCTTCTGCCATCTGCTGGCTGTGGGAAGGAACAGCAGCTCATTACTATTTGCATATTCACCCCAGTACTCATTAAAGTGGACCAAAACCCAGGATTTTGACTATCCTGGGTTTTGGTCTTCTCCCCCGCTGCGTGAAACCCCCCAGATCGCCGAGCGCAACTCACTTCTTCCCGGTCCTACGGCGCATGCACCGCCACTCATCCAAACAGCACACTCGGCGCCGCTGACGCCACGCCGTCTGAGCCTTTGTCTAAGGCCAGCGGCTCTGAGAGCACTGGTGGCCGCATCCCCTGCTTCCCTCTAACAGGAAGTGTGCCTGAGCCGGCCATTCACAAATGCCTGGCACGGGCATGTGCCCTGCTAGTGGGATAGCGGGGATGCAGCCGCCAGCGCGCTCAGAGCCGCTGGCCTTAGACGAAGGCTCAGACAGCGTGACATTAGCGGCGCCGAGTGTGCTGTTTGGATGAGTGGTTGGACCGGGAAGCAAGGTAAGTGAATGGGGCAACCTGGGGGGTTTCACACAGCATGGCATCCCGATTTTGGATGCCCCGGGGGGAGGGAATCGATCGCGCTGGGTTTTGGTCCACTTTAATCATTTATTATCAACTGTTCTCTGCTCCAGCTTCTGACCATGTGACTGTGTGAGCTGCGGGGGGCGCTATTGACATGCCTGCTCTGCAAGTCGGCCCCTTCAGACATTCCACTGTCCTGATAAGAACTTTTCTTCTATATCAGGTGATGATCTTGGAGTAAGGGAAGGTGCGAGTTCCATGTGTGGTGGTTTAGCTGGAGCCCAATGTAGTGATGCTGGACACTTACCTGAGTCGTATGATGTAGATCAGGCTGATCCCGAGAAGTAATAGGATGATGCCAAGTAAAATAATTATGATCACAAGGGCCACAGATGGGTCTGGAAGGAGGAAAATCATTGTTTCAGTAGAATAAAATATTGAATATGGAAACGTTCCCTGACCTGAAATGACCCCGACCCCTAAAATATGATAAGCTGTCAGCGGATAATGGGCAATAATACACTACAATGTAAAATCCTAAATCCCAGGCCCTTTAAAGTAGAACAAAAGCCACCAGCAGCCGGCGATCACAGCGCATCAGGGCCCAGGGGGGTTTCACACAGTGGGGCATGCCGCTATAGGGTGCCCCGGGGCAGGCTAGCAGTTGGCCCTGGAGTCTTTTAGCTGGGGGGGCATCCAGAACGCTGGAGCCCCCAGTACATAACCCTCCCAGAATGCCCCTAAATCTTACCATGATCTTACCAGCGGTGCCATTTTTCCGGTCGCGGCAATGTCCTGTCCACGTAAGTGCCGATGGCCAATTGCGGCGCTGGATTCCCAACGGCCAAGTTGAAGGTGAGATTCATGGGCATTCTGGGAGGTTGTGTGCGGGGGGGGGGGGGGGGGGTGGCTTCCAGCATTCTGGATGCCCCCCCAGCGGAGACCAACACCTGCACCTCACGGATTCTGGTCTGTTAGTCTTATAGACTTGAGAGGGGGTGGTTGCTCTTCTTTAAAGTGGACCAACACCCAGGATTTTCACTATCCTGGGTGTTGGTCCACTTCAGCGGGGCATCCGAGATCAGGATGCCCCGCTGTGTGAAACCCCCCCAAAAGCCCCAAAAAACGTACCTTTTCGGCGACGGACAAGCGACAGATAAGCCGCCGCCACCTCCCGCGCGTGCCTCTTACAGGGCACGCGCCCACGCACTGCTAGAGGCGCGCGTGGGAGGCGGCGGCGGCTGATCCGTCACCGATAAGGTAAGGTTTTTTGGGGGCTTTTGGGGGGGTTTCACCCCGCGGGACATCCCGATCTCGAATGCCCTGCAGTGAGGGAGGTGATCGGCCCGGGAATCTTATAGATCTTATAGGTCCACTTTAAGACAATCTTCAAGCTAGAACACCCCCCCATGCACAACATGTGCAGTAACCCCCTCCCAATGGTAAGGTGCAGTGGCGTAACTAAATGTGACGGCGCCCTGGTGCGAACATTAAAGTGGATCAAAACCCACACTTTAATCTAGCATTCCCTGAATTGCTCCCCAGACGAATTGTAACTTACGCCCATTTTTACTGCTTTTGTTTCATTCTAATCCCAGATAATGGCGCCTGTTTTAGCTGTAAAGCTCCGCCTCCTCCATTCATTCAGTCACTGTTGTGTGTGGCTGTGATGTCATAGCCACACTTATGCAATGACCGATCACCTGCCGTCTTACAGAGAGGAACAGCAAAAAAACAATGTTTCAGGGCGATTTGTTAATCGAAAATATCCATTTCTGTTTCTACACCCTAAGAAGAGAGTATCGGCAGGGGCTTTGGTCAAATGTATTTCACAAGTTCAGTGGGTTTTGGTCCGCTTTAAATGGGGCCCTTTCATAGCTCATACAGTTTTTGCTGTATTTTAACTGTATTTTGGATGCAGCTGGACAACTAATGACTGAAACAGCAGATACAATTGGAGCTTTCTCTATCTAAATGTTGCCAAATGCCGCCAACGGGGTGAGGATTTGGCTTGATTCCCTCCTCTGGAGGTATCCAGAATTGGGACGCCCTGTTGTGTGAAACCCCATAGGTCACCTGGAAAATCATCTTTTTTTGCCAGTCCAATGCACAAGCAATGGCCGCATCCCCGCTATACCTTTAGCAGGGCGCGTGCCCAAGCCAGGCATTTGTGGATGGCCGTTGGTGGCACGCTCCCTGTTAGAGAGCTGTGGGGGAAGCACCCGCCAGTGCGCTCGGATCCGCTCGCCTTAGACGAAGAGGCTGCGCATGCGTTGTAGGACTGGGGAAGGATGAGTCATATCAGGCGACCTGGAGGATTTCACACAGCGGGGCATCCCTAATACTACTTGGGTTGAACTGGTAAGGAGTCCAGGGCACCCCTATACCAGTTCACACGGGTGTCACCATGGCGCCTCATGCGCTGTCATGGCGCTAACCTGCCCGATTACCCGCATCGGGGGTGCGGAAGACCCTGGTGCCCATTGGTGTGGGCACAGGTTTACGACAGCCCTGGAAGAACCATGAGCTCATACCAAGGACATAAAGGCCAGCAACTTGCAGGGACATGAGCCGCACAGCCGCGCTGGGTTACAAGCACTTATGTCAGGATAGTCAGAATCCTGAGTTTTGCTCCACTTTAAACCATACACAGAGCGGTGCGGTGTGGTGTGCCTACAGATCATACCTGCTGTTCTGACTGGCTTCAATATGGGGAGGAGGGTCACCAGATCCCCCCACAACTGACTGTAGGAACGGCGTTCCTTGGCATCTTTTCACCCCACCCTGGACCAAATCAGGGTCCATTAACGCCTAGGGCATTAACATAGAGTCCAGTGCTGAATAGTGACTCCTGTGCCCTATGCCTGCAAATAGAGATGAGCGAACTTCTTGAAAGTTCGATTCGGGCGATTCGCCGAATTTCCCCAAGAAATTCGGGTTCGCCCGAATCGAACTTTCACGAATCGCTCATGAAAAAAAAAAAATGCCAACATGGTGGGAGCGGGCAGGCCGGCTACGCCTGTCAGCGGGCAGCCGCCGGCCCGCTGACAGCGCAGCCGGCCTGCCCGCTCCCACCATGGCGGCATTTGTTTAAAAAGCAAACACTTACCTGCATGGTCGGAGCGTGGAGGCCGGCGCCGCTCTCAGCTGTCATCAGAGGACGCGTCATCAGAGGGCGCCTGAGAGCGGCGCCGGCCTCCACGCTCCGACCATGCCGGCATTTTTTTTTTTTATTTCAGGGAAAATTCGATCGCCACGAACCAAAAAAAATTCGGGTTCGTGCCGAATCGAATTTTCCCTGAAATTCGGAGCAAATTCCAGTTCGTCCGAACCGGTTCGCTCATCCCTACCTGCAAACAATGTGACCATATAGTGATGTACACTAACATCGGATCCATTTATATTCTACACTAAGGGGCTTATTCATCAAGGGATAGCGCCAGGTAGCGCCTCGTAGCGGCAGGCAGCGTCTGGTGAACGCTGGGCGCTGTACGCAAAACCACATTTATGAAGGCGATTCTGGTGAGAGACTCTAACAGCGCCATGTAGCGTCACACGCATTATTACAGGTGGCTCAGTAGCTACCTGTCGCTCTCCCATACATTTCAATGGACGTTCCTTTTCTTCTGTTTAAACAGGGCTTTTTGTTTTTAATTTTTTTTTTTATCTCAAATAATTTTTTGACCTCTCCTGGCCTAGAAAAAGTCATTTTTGAAAACTTTTTTGATTTTTTTAATGTTTTTATCCAGAATTGTCATTACAGGTCTGGCATTAAAGTAATAATGTCACAGTGTTATAACAATGTCATTCCATGTGTTTTCTCTTTGTTACAGGTGGATATGTGTTCAAAAAACAGACTTCAAACAGCGTCTGGAGCTCTGGGCTACAGCGCCCAGCTTTAGAGCGCCGACGCTGTGTGTGTCTTTTTTTTTTGTTGAATATGTTGTGAGTCGCTGAGAGTCGGTCGCACTGAGCTGGCGCTATCTCTCTCTCCCTGCAGCGCTGTACTGGTGTTAGAGCGCCCAACACACATCACATTCATCAATGCCGGCCAGGTTACTACAGCGACTAAGGCGCTCTGTTAGAGCGTCCGATAGCCGATCACAGCGTCTACTAGCGGTCGCTCTTAGCGCCTTTATACAGACACTCATCTGCCGATACCTGGCGTTAGTAATGAAGCAGCCTGTAAGCAAAAGTGCCAGTTGGTGCTGAGGAAGTTGTAAAAACGACACACGTCTGCTATCTAGTGGACAAATAGCAGATGACACCATTAACATCATATAAGCATCATATAAGCATTGTAGAGAATGAATTTCAGAATGACAATTAATGGAATGTGCACAGTTCTTTCAACATTTGAATGAATTACAATCAAATAAAATATAGTTATTAGAGTCCGAAGCGTGGTGCCTGGATAAAAAAAAGTCAATAGGGGGTGCCTACCCCTTACATCCGTTGCCTGCTAAAGTGTAAAAAGATTTTGACTATCCTGGGTTTTGGTCCTTGACCTTGATCGGGGATGCCCCGCTGTGTGAAACCCCCTAGATCGCCGAAAACTAACTCACTTTTTCCCGGGGCTACGGCGCATGCGCAGCCGCTCATCCAATCAGTGAGCTCGGAACCGCTGATGTCACGTCGTCTAAGCCTTTGTCAAAGACCAATGAGTCCCCCGCTTCCCTCTAACAGGGAGCGTACCCGTGCCAGCCATATACAAATGCCTGGCGTGGGAACGTGCCCTGCTAGAGGTATAGTGGGGATGCGGCCATGGCTCACGCATGCGCCGTTTGACCAGGAAAGAAGGTAAGTGTATAGGCGACCTGGGAGGTTTTACACAGCAGGGCATCCCGATTTTGGATGCCCTGGGGGGGGGATCGATCAGCCCGGGAATCGTATAGATTCTCGGGCTGATTGCGTGCGTTTTGTTCCACTTTGAGCAAGGGAGTACACCTCTATAGTGGACAGTCTATTAAAGTGGACCAACACCCAGGATTTTCACTGTGTGAAACCCCCCCAAAAGCCCCTCTTACAGGGCGCGCGCCCGCGCCGGCCATTCACAAACGTTTTTTGGGGCTTTTGGGGGGGGGTTTCACCCCGCGGGACATCCCGATCTCGGATGCCCCGTGGTGAGGGAGGTGATCGGCCGATCACTCCTGGGTGTTGGTCCACTTTCATAAAAGTCATAAAAAAAGGTGGGAGTGCTATAGGTTCTATTCTATAGAATCCAGCCGTTGTTCCGGCCACCAGAAAGACCCGTCCACGTGAGCGCCGGGCGGCCAATCATGGCACTGGATTTCCAGCGAGGAACTGGGCTAATGGTAAGGATTATGGGCAGACCTGGCTCCAGGTTGATGTGGGCCCTTGGGTCTCAGTCTCAGTGGGCCCCATGCAGTGTGTTATAACATACATGGAGATAAAGTTGCATGTATAGGGAATCCAGCCACAGAATCGAAAGACAAAAATAGAAGGGATGACAGTAAAAAAAAAAAAAGAAAAAAGAAAGAAAGCAAAAGGAATGACAAAAAGAAAAAACGAATAGATGGAGAAAAATAACGAATTATAACAAAATAAATGGAACGAAAAGAAGAAAGAAAGTAAAGGAATGGAATGGCAGAAGAAACAGATGAAAGAAAGAAACAAAAAAAAAAAAAATAGATGGAAAATAATAAAAGAAAGAAAAAGTCTAGAACGAAAGAAACAAAGAAAAGAAGGACTGACAGAAATAAAGGCTCTGCTAACGGCTAATCTGCCCCTGGTGGACAGTCCTTAGTCCTGGTTACTGCATCCTGCATAGGTGCTGCCCAGGGAGGAGGGAATGAGGTGGGCCCTCTCAAGGTGCAGGAGCCCCGGCACCTGCCTGGTTATACCTAGTGATGACGCCCTAGTTATGGGCATCCTTGGGAGTTATGTGCGGGGGGGGGGGGGATGCTCCAGCATTCTGGTTTCTCCCCCCCCCCCCCCCCCCAGACTCTTATAGCGACAACCGCGCCCACAGACCTGTTTGTCCACTTTAAAGCTGCCTCCAGACTTCGGTGCGGCGGCAGGCAGCTGATGAGCGCCGGAAGCCGGCCGCCAACTGCCTGTCACTGGATCACATCACCCAGCGCTGGAATAAGGAGCCGCGTGAGTTTTTTTACTTTCTAACAGGTATCCGTTAAAAATTTGATTCAGACGAACCCAAATTTCTTGGAGAACTTTAGAGAATCGTCCACATCAAATTTTCAAAAGATTTTCTCATCTTTCATACTCAACATCCAATTTCTGATCTAGCTTTAAAACACAATCTAATCACATACCTCCCAACTGTCCCTATTTTGAGTCTGTGTCCCACTATCCCTCGTTGTCCCTCTTTGAAGTGTAACATACAGATCTGCCTATTCAAAGTGTTTCTATTGTTGTAACTGTTACATCCTATCTCCTATCCATCCCTCAATGAGGGGGCGTGGCCTAATTTAATAAATGTCCCTTTTTCCCAGCCTGAAAAGTTGGGAGGTATCATCATTTTATTTTTCTTACAATGCAGTGCCAGCATTTCATTTTTACCCCTTAAACTTACAGTGGTTTTATTCTAAAATATATCTTAACCAAAATCAAACAGAAATTATACCGGACCAACACCCATTTTACAAAATATCGGTGCTGGTCTGCTGCAGGGGAGGGGCACCCTGATTGTAGGGGTCCCCCCCCCCTCGATAGAGCGTTGTAAAGCCCGCAAACCTTACCCGACATCTCGCTCCCTCGGGGAAATGCAGTCCTGCGATTGGCCTGCGACTGGATGTGAAGCGCTGGAGGAGCAGTGCAGGCGCCCGGGCTAAGGATTGTAACCCCTGCCCTGCCTCATCAACAGGGTAGGGTGGCAGGGTGGGGGTTGGGCAATTAGATGAACGAAGCTCCGATTTTAAGGCCATTGCTGACAGCATGGCTGTTTTTAAGTGCCCCCCCCCCCCCCTGCACCCTCTCCTAGCACTGAAGCAGGACGGGGGGTTACATAAAATGCAATCCAACCCAGAGAATCGCACGATCGGTGTGTCATGCTTCGACCACCTGTTGCCACCCATAGAGCTGTGTGCACTTCCGCCCACCCATTCACTAGAATGCAAACAGAAAAGGTGGTGGGGCTGCCAGCACAGTCCCAAAAGCCTTTATCAAAGTGAGCCGCACTCAGTAGTTTAAAAATTGATATACCACGCCTTTATTGAAAACATATACGCATACAAGACTGACAAAAGTTTAAATAACATTAAAATAGGTGTTGGAAAAGGGGGACTTAATTTTATGGCTCTAATACAACAAATACAAATATCATGATGAATGCAGTCAATTTAAGTCCTGACGAAGTGCTGCGTGACCCCACACGAAACGCGTCGACGGTCTATGAGGCTGTTTGGTGAGGGGACTTGGCTCCATTTCTACTGACCTGGTGATACCATTTTCATCCTTATTTTTAGCAGTCATATCACAATGTATGTTGTATAGCACTTGGTATCTATATAGCACTTGATACTTTACTTGGTTGCACCTTGGATAGCATTTGCACTTTACCGTGCACATTGCACAGTTTTTGCAGAACCAGAGAAAAAATTCTTTAGCAGTCATATCACAATGTATGTTGTATAGCACTTGGTATCTATATAGCATTTGATACTTTACTTGGTTGCACCTTGGATAGCACCATTTCCACTTTACCGTGCACATTGCACAGTTTTTGCAGAACCAGAGAAAAAAAGTTTTAGCAGTCATATCACAATGTATGTTGTATAGCACTTGGTATCTATATAGCATTTGACATTTTATTTGGTTGCACCTTAGATAGCACTATTTGCACTTTACCGTGCACATTGCACAGTTTTTGCAGAACCAGAGAAATATTTTCTATTTTTTATTTTCACTTTAATTGACTGCATTCATCATGATATTTGTATTTGTTGTATTAGAGCCATAAAATTAAGTCCCCTTTTCCAACACCTTTTTTAATGTTTTTTGTATATGTTTTCAATAAAGGCATGGTATATCAATTTTTAAACTACTGAGTGCGGCTCTCTTTGATAAAGGCTTTTGGGACTGTGCTGGCAACCCCACCACTTTTCTGTTTGTGTACATTTAGATGTCCCTTTATCAGCCAGCACCAGCATTTACATAGATTAGTATACTTAATTTAGCAGTGCGGGACAAAAAATCTTTTATTCCTAGTGTGTCACACACCCAACTTCCAAAGATACATGACACTTGGGAACCCGGCCTGTAGAGGGCAATCTTGCAGAGATGACATGGAAAAAGGAGCCCCTCCTGGTCCATAAGTACTGGGTTCCTCCCACTATTCCTCAGTCTTTTGTCTCTGCAGTCGGCGAAGCAAATCAGAAGATGACTCTCTCTTCCTTGCAGGTAGCCGGGGTAACTCCCGGCATTTTTTTATGTCTATTTCTGCCCGGACTTCTTTTTCTTTTAAAAATTAAGCTATAACAATATGCCTCCCAGCTTAGGCTGCAGGCCCGGGCAATGGTAGCAGCACCTCTGGGTGCATAGGGGAGCTTGCTCCCCCCCGTGAGACCCCATACTAAGGGGTAGGCAGTGTCCGGGTTGGTGATCCCCGGCGTGGGATGCCCTGTCCCTCTTGCCCTTTCACCTATTGGTGTGGGTCCCCCCCCCCCTGCAGTGTCTCTCCGTGCCCCTTGGGGGGAGGAGGGGGGTGGCCTTTCTCCCATAATAAAGCTAAAAAATCACATGGGAAAAGTGTGTCTGTGTGTGTCTGTATGTGTTTTAGCACTGTTCAACAGCACAAGTATCGCAGGATGCTCAGCTTGTGGCAGGTCTTTGCTTTTAAAATAGATGGTGTAATCTTCAAATTCGGCCATTGTTGATTTTCAGCTGGTTTAGGCTGCTGCTCCTCAGCTGTGGCTAAGGAGAGGGCAGGGCCAGGAGCTCAGCTATATTGACTTCACTGGTGTTTTTTTCTGGCCCGCCCTCTCCTTCCTGTCTCTCCTTCCTGTTTCTCCCTCCTGTCTTTCCTCAGGACACGTGAGTTTTTGCCACTTGTGTTATATATTCTTATGTATATATTTACTCTGTGATTCACTCAATGGTATTTTTCAGTAGCTAGCTCCAGCTCTGTCTAGAGAGACAACACTTTGATTGCACAGGCTGGAGTTTCTTTGTAAACACTCCCCTGTGCTGAGCTGCCTCACCTACGCTTGTGTGCAAGCCTAACTGCTGCTAAAGCCATTACTTGTGGCTGGAGCAGCTGGCCTGTTGTCCAGCCTTCTTGGAGCCTTGACTCTGGATATGCTGGGTTTTGGCTACTGAAGAAAATCTGTCTTATAGATACACAGATATATATATTGGTTTTGAGTGATGTGTATGTTTGGCTTATGTCCTCCTGCCCTTATGTTCAGGTTTTGTGTTCCACTTTAAGGTGGACCTGGATTCATGTTACCTGCCTCTATTTGTTAAAGACCAACAACATAGAAACATAGAAGGTTGATGGCAGAAGGAGACCTTATGCTCCATCTAGTCTGCCCTTAAGTAGTCCTAAAGTATTTAAAAAAAACAAAAAAAAAACCTCCCACTTGGGGCTTGAAGTGGCATCCCGGGTAGCAATTGCGTAAAACCCAGATATACTTGGCGACTATAATCAATTATAAGTATAATACTAAAGTATCATATGGAGGCATCTCAGGTTAATGGGCTTGCAATTCCCTTGGCACAGACTCGGCTATGTTTTGGATGTGGGGCATCCCTTGTTTGGGATAACGCAGTTCTTGCGTCCCTTGTGCACAATTAACCATTATGCAGCAAACTGGGGCCCAGGCTTCAGGGTCTGCGGCTACTGCCTCTTCTCCTACTCCGCCGTGTCTTGTCCGTACCCCCAGTGATATTGTCATGGGTGGTGAGTCGCATTCTGATTTATGTGCCAGATTGGCTCATCTTGAAGGATTTATGTCTACCTCTGTGGCTAAGAAGGCCTCAGCTAAAAGAAAGCATTTGACTCATGACGTCTTGGCAAGTGAGTTGGACAATTGCGAATTGCTTGATTGGTCTGACCCTTCTCAGTTAGAAGAAGGGGAATTATATGAGGATTCAGATGTTTCTGATGAACAGCAATTTGTTGATACTGAAAGTGAGCAGGGTTAAGAGAGTGTTGTGGTTACCCCAAAAGCTCTTGCCCAGTTATTTGAGGTTTTGGTTATTACTCCTCCTGAAATAGTCCCTCTCAAGAGAGGGGAATTCTTTGGAGCATCTAAACCTCGTTTGGAATTTCCAAATCAAAAGCATTTTGATGATATTATTTTTAAAGAATGGGAGAAGCCTGCGCGGCTTCATGGCATTCCATTGGGCTGGGACAAAAAATATCCCTTTCCAGCTGATACGGTTAAACGTTGGTCATCACCTCCTGAGGTGGATGCCCTTGTACTTCCTGACTCCACTACACTCAAGGATGGAGAGGACAAACGTATTGATCAAATGGCGTGCCACGCTTTTTCCAGTGTAGGCTCGGCCTTGCGGCCTGTTGGCGCTTCGGCGCTTATGTCGGTGGCTATTAGGTCTGTTGTGAGAGACCTAATGAATAACTCAGGGCTTGATCCGGCCTCTGATGAGTACTTTCTGCTTTAGATGATACTCTGCTCATGTGCAGCAGAACCTCTGCCTTGTTTATCGCCATTCGGCGGTCAGTATGGTGCGGCAGTGGGCAGCGTATGTTGTAGCCAAGAAATCGCTTACAGCGCTTCCGTTTGTGGGATTGCGCCTATTTGGAGAAAATTGGGTTCTGGAAGTAGTTTCTTCCGGTTACAAACTGGAATTCGAGTCCCGGCCTCCTCCCAGATTTTTCATGTCCCGGATGCCGTCAGATTCGGCAATTGCGCAGGGACTGCGGGCAGCAGTAGCGAATCTGTTAAACATGGCTGTCATCTGCCTAGTGCCTCCAGCGGAAAGGGGTTTGGGGTTTTACTCCAACCTATTCACGGTACCCAAGAAGGATGGCTCTGTTCGGCCTATCCTAGACCTAAGGAGACTCAATCAATTTATCAGTTTCAGAAGATTCCTCATGGAGTCTCTGCGATCAACGATCGATGCTCTCCGTCAGGGGGACTTTATGACATCCATAGACATCAAGGATGCTTATTTGCACATTCCTATTTTCCGGGTCACCAGAGATTTCTCAGGTTCTCGATAGAAGAACCAGCATAGACCAGCATTATCAATTTGTGGCCCTGCCATTCGGCCTTACCTCGGCCCCAAGAGTCTTTACCAAGATGCTGGCAGGAGTGATGGCTATATTCAGGGTCCAGGGCATCTGCATTGTGCCTTTTTCTGGACGATCTTCTTTTTCGCGGCCTCCTCCCTCGAACAATCAGAGTTGGACACCAGGATGGTGGTCTATACGCTTGAGAGGTTCGGATGGGTAATAAGTTACCCCAAATCCTCTCTCTGTCCGTCCAGGGAAATTCCCTTCCTGGGCCTGATTCTGGAATGGTTCTGATTCAGGACTTGATTCGTCTATTCTTGTCCAACCCTCGTCAGTCTATCTGTCTAGGGATGAGACTAGTGGGATTGATGGTAGCTGCATTCGAGGCAGTCCTGTTTGCCCAGTTTCACATAAGGACACTTCAGCTCTTCCTCTTGGCAAAGTGGGGCAGGTGCCCACTATCATTAAATCAGACTTGTCTATTGTCTCCCCACGTTTTGCAGTCCCTTCAGTGGTGGTTAATATTGCACAACCTCCAGAAGGGCAAGTCATTTCTGACTCCGCGTTGGGAACTGGTTACCACGGATACCAGCCTGGTAGGCTGGGGGGGGGGCTTCTGGAAGAAGCATCAGTTCCAAGGATTGTGGGGGCCTCAGGAGGCTCATTCTCCAATCTATGTATTAGAGCTTCGGGCCATACGTCTTGTTCTGCTTCGACTGACCCATTTCTTACAGAGTCTGCCAGCTGTTGCTTACATCAATCACCAGGGAGGGACTCGCAGTTGGGGTGCCCTCCGGAAAGTGTCTCTGATCCTTCAGTGGGCAGAGATCAATGTTCCCTGCATTTCAGCAGTTTACATTCTGGGGATAGAGAATGTGGAGGCGGACTCCCTGAGCAGGGGATGTTCTCGCCAGGGAGAATGGTCTCTCAATCCAAGGGTCTTTCAGTTCCTCTGTCACAAGTGGGGGACTCCACTGTTGGGCCTGTTGGCTTTTCGTCACAATCACAAGCTGCCAGCTTTTGTGTCTCTATCCCAGGATCCTCTGGCAGTGGCAGCGGATGTCATGTCTCTGGCCTGGAAGGATCTGGGGTTCCTATATCTGTTTCCCCCATTCTCCATGATCAGCGAAGATGGTGCGCAAGTTAGCACTGGAGGAGGCGCCAGCAATTCTGGTGGCGCCAAGGTGGCCAAGACGTCTGTGGTACACAGACGTCGCAAGGCTGGCAGTGGATCGGTTCCATCTGCCTCTTCATCCAGATCTCATCACTCAGGGACAACTTTGTTACCCCAATTTACAAACGCCGACTTTGACGGCATGGCTGCTGAAGTCTCCATCTTGAAAGAAGAAGGCCTTTCTGATGCAGTTATTCAGATTCTTATTAGAGCTAAGAAAGAAGTCTTCCTCATTATTACAGGACTTTGTCATTTATTACAGGACTTGGAGGTCCTATTTTGATTGGTGTGAATCCAGGGCTTTGCCCTGTAGAGTATTTTCTATTCCTAGAATTCTGGAATATCTGCAACGAGGTCTGGATATGGGATTCCAGATTAGTACTTTGAAAGGGCAAGTCTCTGCCTTGGCTATTTTCTTTCAAAGGTCGTTCGCTCTTCATCCTTTGGTTAAGACCTTTTTCCAAGGAGTCGCACATGTCCGGCCTCCCAGAAAGCCTATACTTCCTGTTTGGTACCTTAACCTGGTGCATTCAGCTATGCAGGCCGCTCCCTTTGAGCCTTTGCAGGATATTCCTCTTTCTATTCTTACTCAGAAGGTTGCCTTTTTGGTTGCTATCACTTCTGTCCGCCGAGTTTCTGAACTGGCGGCTTTGTCTATTCTAGCCCCTTATTTTGAGAGGCATCAAGATAAGGTTGTTTTCCGTTTTAAACCGGATTTCCTTCCTAAGGTGGTGTCTGCTTTCCACCTAAATCAGGATATAGTTCTTTCTTCCTTGTGTCCTAAACCTGGTAACGACAAGGAAAGGGTCTTACATTCTTTGGATGTAGTTCGTTGTGTTAAGTATTATTTAGTTACTACCTCGGCCTTCCGCAAGACGGATGCCTTTTTTGTTGTGCCTTCTGGGCCCAAGAAGGGTTTTGGTCCTGCCAAATCTTCCCTTAGTAGGTGGATATGTCAGACCATCATTGGGGCCTATATGGCTAAGGGGAAGGTTCCCCCTTTTCGTGTCACCGCTCATTCTACTCGTGCTATTGGAGCCTCTTGGGCTTTTCAGCACCAGGCTTCTGTTGAACAAGTTTGCAAGGCTGCAACTTGGTCTTCTGTGCATACTTTTTCTAAGTTTTACAAGGTTGATGTGCGGGCCTCAGCGGATGCTGCTTTTGGCCACAAAAAGCTGCAGTAATTTAAGTTATGCATTATTCCTTGGGGATCCCCACCCATTATAGACACTGCTATTGGATGTCCCAAGTGTCATGTATCTTTGGAAGTGGGGTGTGTGACATACTAGGAATAATACCACTTTGTGAGTACTCACCTGTAAAATGGTTATTACGAGTATGTCACACACTCCACTTCCCCCGCCCTTTTTGTTCTAGGGATCCTTTATATGGTGATTATTGTTGAATATAATTGGCTCTTCCTGGTTCTCACTGCTTTTTAATAAGACTGAGGACTAGTGGGATTGATGGTAGCTGCATTCGAGGCAGTCCTGTTTGCCCAGTTTCACATAAGGACACTTCAGCTCTTCCTCTTGGCAAAGTGGGGCAGGTGCCCACTATCATTAAATCAGACTTGTCTATTGTCTCCCCACGTTTTGCAGTCCCTTCAGTGGTGGTTAATATTGCACAACCTCCAGAAGGGCAAGTCATTTCTGACTCCGCGTTGGGAACTGGTTACCACGGATACCAGCCTGGTAGGCTGGGGGGGGGGCTTCTGGAAGAAGCATCAGTTCCAAGGATTGTGGGGGCCTCAGGAGGCTCATTCTCCAATCTATGTATTAGAGCTTCGGGCCATACGTCTTGTTCTGCTTCGACTGACCCATTTCTTACAGAGTCTGCCAGCTGTTGCTTACATCAATCACCAGGGAGGGACTCGCAGTTGGGGTGCCCTCCGGAAAGTGTCTCTGATCCTTCAGTGGGCAGAGATCAATGTTCCCTGCATTTCAGCAGTTTACATTCTGGGGATAGAGAATGTGGAGGCGGACTCCCTGAGCAGGGGATGTTCTCGCCAGGGAGAATGGTCTCTCAATCCAAGGGTCTTTCAGTTCCTCTGTCACAAGTGGGGGACTCCACTGTTGGGCCTGTTGGCTTTTCGTCACAATCACAAGCTGCCAGCTTTTGTGTCTCTATCCCAGGATCCTCTGGCAGTGGCAGCGGATGTCATGTCTCTGGCCTGGAAGGATCTGGGGTTCCTATATCTGTTTCCCCCATTCTCCATGATCAGCGAAGATGGTGCGCAAGTTAGCACTGGAGGAGGCGCCAGCAATTCTGGTGGCGCCAAGGTGGCCAAGACGTCTGTGGTACACAGACGTCGCAAGGCTGGCAGTGGATCGGTTCCATCTGCCTCTTCATCCAGATCTCATCACTCAGGGACAACTTTGTTACCCCAATTTACAAACGCCGACTTTGACGGCATGGCTGCTGAAGTCTCCATCTTGAAAGAAGAAGGCCTTTCTGATGCAGTTATTCAGATTCTTATTAGAGCTAAGAAAGAAGTCTTCCTCATTATTACAGGACTTTGTCATTTATTACAGGACTTGGAGGTCCTATTTTGATTGGTGTGAATCCAGGGCTTTGCCCTGTAGAGTATTTTCTATTCCTAGAATTCTGGAATATCTGCAACGAGGTCTGGATATGGGATTCCAGATTAGTACTTTGAAAGGGCAAGTCTCTGCCTTGGCTATTTTCTTTCAAAGGTCGTTCGCTCTTCATCCTTTGGTTAAGACCTTTTTCCAAGGAGTCGCACATGTCCGGCCTCCCAGAAAGCCTATACTTCCTGTTTGGTACCTTAACCTGGTGCATTCAGCTATGCAGGCCGCTCCCTTTGAGCCTTTGCAGGATATTCCTCTTTCTATTCTTACTCAGAAGGTTGCCTTTTTGGTTGCTATCACTTCTGTCCGCCGAGTTTCTGAACTGGCGGCTTTGTCTATTCTAGCCCCTTATTTTGAGAGGCATCAAGATAAGGTTGTTTTCCGTTTTAAACCGGATTTCCTTCCTAAGGTGGTGTCTGCTTTCCACCTAAATCAGGATATAGTTCTTTCTTCCTTGTGTCCTAAACCTGGTAACGACAAGGAAAGGGTCTTACATTCTTTGGATGTAGTTCGTTGTGTTAAGTATTATTTAGTTACTACCTCGGCCTTCCGCAAGACGGATGCCTTTTTTGTTGTGCCTTCTGGGCCCAAGAAGGGTTTTGGTCCTGCCAAATCTTCCCTTAGTAGGTGGATATGTCAGACCATCATTGGGGCCTATATGGCTAAGGGGAAGGTTCCCCCTTTTCGTGTCACCGCTCATTCTACTCGTGCTATTGGAGCCTCTTGGGCTTTTCAGCACCAGGCTTCTGTTGAACAAGTTTGCAAGGCTGCAACTTGGTCTTCTGTGCATACTTTTTCTAAGTTTTACAAGGTTGATGTGCGGGCCTCAGCGGATGCTGCTTTTGGCCACAAAAAGCTGCAGTAATTTAAGTTATGCATTATTCCTTGGGGATCCCCACCCATTATAGACACTGCTATTGGATGTCCCAAGTGTCATGTATCTTTGGAAGTGGGGTGTGTGACATACTAGGAATAATACCACTTTGTGAGTACTCACCTGTAAAATGGTTATTACGAGTATGTCACACACTCCACTTCCCCCGCCCTTTTTGTTCTAGGGATCCTTTATATGGTGATTATTGTTGAATATAATTGGCTCTTCCTGGTTCTCACTGCTTTTTAATAAGACTGAGGAATAGTGGGAGGAACCCGGTACTTATGGACCAGGAGGGGCTCCTTTTTCCATGTCATCTCTGCAAGATCGTCCTCTACAGGCCGGTTTCCCAAGTGTCATGTATCTTTGGAAGTGGGGTGTGTGACATACTTGTAATAACCATTTTACAGGTGAGTACTCACAAAACGGTATTTTTAAGTACTCACTAGAATGAGCGGAAATGAGCGCACATGGCGCAGGGACCACACTCTACAGCCGCATCAGAGAACCGAAGGGAAATGCCGGCACCCGTTTTATTTTAAGCAACCTGCTTCAGCTCTAGGGAAGGGTGGCAGGACAGGGAGGCTCTGAAAACTCCCAAAATCTTACCAAGTTAATAAAGCCTGATACTTATGCCTAACCTAACTTTTCAAGTTTACTCAGTTAGTATAACTCTTTACTTTTAGACCTGGGTCATAAACCAGCTCTATCTTCAGGGCCACAATCAAGGCAGGACAACCAAGACCACAGTATGGGGCTTGGCTTTGAAAGGGGGACTTAGATGCTCTTACTCTGCTGCTCGTCTCATCCATCGCTCCTCCAGCTTTGCTCCTCTCTGCCAATCCCTACATTGGCTGCCAATCCCGCAGCGAATCCTGTTCAAAACTCTCGCCTACAAATCTCTCTCCAGCTAGGCCCCTCCCTACATCTCATCTCTAATCCAACAATATCAACCTAGACACAGCCTCCACTCTGCTGCCAACCTTCTCCTGTGCTCCACTCTGGTCACCTCCTCTCACGCTCGCCTCCAAGACTTCTCACGTGCAACTCCAATCTTCTGGAATGCCGTCCCCCACCCAATACGCCACTCCCCAACCCTCAAAGCTTTCATAGGTGCCCTTAAAACTCACTTATTCAGAAAAGCATACAATCTGGCTTAAGCAATTCTCTAAAGGGCACAAAGCTCAATACTGACTGTTTGGGATCCTTCCCCCTCATCTTCACCCCTCTTCCTTTAGACTGTGGGCTGGCAAGGGCCGGGCTCTCTCTCCTATTGTATCTTGTATTCAGAATATTCATTGTAAAATCTGTCTGTAATTACTACTTTGTTACGCTATGGAAGATGATGGCGCTATATAAATAAACAATAATAATAATTGCTCAGCTGCAATCCTGGTCACAAGGAAAACATCTAAAAGAACAGCAGCTTTTTACCCCTGGCAGCTAATGGGGAGAATTTAGACAAAAGAAGTTCCCTTGTTGCCGTGATCCTATTCTGATCTCTGTGGAGCCCCCCGTCTTTAGTGCTATAGATATGATAGGCTGAACCCGAGGTCATGGTAGGTCCTAGCTGTTGGGAGTTTAGGAGTATTGTGGCAACATAATATTTTTTTTCAAACTCTCTAAACCAGGCTTAGGCCTAAGCCAGACATTGTGATAGCATGGAGACCAAAAATTGCTAATAGTGGTCCTGTCCCAACCCCACAACTTGGTTTGAGCATTGAACCTAGCCCCTAAAACACACCCTAACCCCTAACCCATATACTCCCATAATTCTGGGCTTAAAGGGCCATTTTCGGCAACGGGTTACATTAGCCTGCTTTCCACTGCCCTTTGGTGACTGCACGGGTCTGTATCTTATAATCACCGCCACTTTGTATTTCCTAAAAAAAAAAATAATGTACTTGCTCCCATTCTGCCGAAACCCATACACAGGCCCCTCAATAAATTCACTTCTGATGAGACCTTCACATTCACACA
This sequence comes from Gastrophryne carolinensis, assembly GCA_027917425.1. NCBI lineage: Eukaryota > Metazoa > Chordata > Amphibia > Anura > Microhylidae > Gastrophryne > Gastrophryne carolinensis. The sequence goes on along the minus strand of CM051236.1, from coordinate 36,709,416 downwards.
GTAGAAGAGCGTCCATCATGAGGAGGCCCAGCAGAAGGGGGGAAGTTCAATAGGGGTTATAAAGAAGTATAAAGCAGGCTGAATGAAAGACACAGCCCCTCACAGCCAGTGACTTAAAATAACAGACTGCTAACCTTACTTCTACATCTGATGATTAAAGTAAGCCCTAAAACATACTTAAACCGGACCAAAAGCCTGGCACAGTTGGAAAACAAAGTTAGCGGCCATTTTGGAGCTTCCTCTCCCAGCATCTCAGCCATGCTGCTGCCTGAATTCAACTGACATAACGGACAATGCACAGTAACAGGAAGCCCAGCAGCACTTCCTGTTTGCAGGTGGCCTGCAAATGCATGAACTGCCATCTTGTTTTTAAAATTTACCACAGTATGGCCTTGATTCACAAAGAGTTGAAAAAAAACTCTCATTGTAGTAAAAAATTCAATTCATGAGAAAAAAGCCTGAGAATGTCACTGTTAGTGAATCACCAGATAGGAAGACAATGCAAATCAATGGCAGCTTTTTACTACAGGTAAAAAGCTCAATACCTTTTTCAAGAGTAAAAAAGTGCCATTGACTTTCATTGTTTTCCTATCTGGTGATAACTAACAGTGACATTCTCAGGCTTTTTTCTCAATTGAATTTTTTACTACCATGAGAGTTTTTTTCAACTCTTAGTGAATCAAGGCCTAAGAGTTAGAAAAGGCTAAATGAATGTTTATGTGCAGTAATCTAGATTGCCCTGGGGAGAAATGCATATGAGCACTGTTTGCTGTGTTGGTGTAAGTCATTTTGACTGTTGGTCTGCTTTAAATTTAGCAAGTAAACTTACCCCTGAAGTAGTCATTAAATATGATTGTTGATCAATGAAAACATGATCTACATGAAACTGCCATTACCTGGTTGTTTAGCAGGTTCCTTCAAGGTTTGTGTCATGGCTCTGGCTCTTCCAGGAAGTTTTTGGAACTCTAAAAGGGGCAACAGCAAAAAGTTATGAACCAGTAACCTGGGAGTAAGTAGGGTTTCTATATGTGCTAAAAATAGCAAAAGATACAAAATGTTTGGAGCTATCTTAGCTGGAAGTGACACATTGATAGTTTGGTTTGCTGAAGAAAACATAACAATTTATCTACTGAGCTTTGAGTTTGCTTTGCTGAAGGATACAAAACAATTATTGCTGCTGAGAAAATATGTTCCTCACGCTGGTTGTAGTAACATCTGGCCTGGTGATGTGTTGCTGCATTCATTGGCAAGAAGGTGGGCATGTCCTGGTCAGCAATGAGGACAGGGGAATTAAAGTGAAAGTCCAGTCATAAATGAACCCCCGTCCTGCTACCATTCCCTGGCGCTGAGGCAGGACAGGTGGTTACAAAGAAAAACCCTTACCCCACCTGCAGTCTAGAGTCCCGCGTCTGGATTCTGGGCGCTGCCATCTTGAGAGAAGGCACAAAGTAGCATCCCCTCCATATATGAGTGAGTAGGCCGGCGGGCGTGTGCATGGAGCAGGGGAATGCCGCTTTATGCTTTGTCTCAGGATGGTGGCGCGCAGCACCCAGAACGCCAGGAGAAAAGTGCTGGACCGCAGAAGAGGTAAGGGTTTTTTTTCTTTGTAACACCCTGAAAAAGGAGAAATATGATATATATAATTAATATCTGCTTCACATTAACCTCCAATATCTCTATTACAGGTCAATATAATACATATCGCAAATACTAACAATCATATCAGCCCAGCGGCCACAAATCTGTCCACAACAATGGCCGCTAAGGCTCTCCCAACACAACCAGTGAACTGTCCTAAGAAAGAAATATATTAATACCTTAAATACTTTGCACCTACAAACTATTGTGTGAGAAATTATCCACTACACACACAGCAAGATGTATTTATAGAACGGGTTTAATTAGCAGCACAGTAATTAACCTTACTAACCCAATATGTTCCTAGAGTCCCCCAGATAACCTTATATTACAGGCAGTCCTTATATTAATGAATGATTAAGTTACAGTAAGTTACGGAACAATATATGTTATAATGGATATAGAGTGATATAGACAGATAGAGCTACACAGAGATACTTATGTTTCATGGGCATTCAGGTCCAGGTGTCCATCCATTCATTGCCCCCTCCATCCATCGACTGCCCGGCCCCCGGCACAAAGCTTACTAATGTATGAACAATAGAGGGAGTGGCCAGCATTCCCCGCCTCGTGGGAGTGTCTGCCAAGCTCGGCTCCCCATCAGTACTCTTACGAATTAGATGTATATTTCATAAAGGCTATAACTCCTACAATATTCATGTTATCAACTTGTAACCAATAAATTCATGATCCCCATACATTTCTTAGTTAAATGAGCTCAAACACCAAATGTATACCATCCAGGGTCCAATACTATGTGGATTGTCAGGCCCTGGACAATATATGTACGCCATTGCTTGATATCAAATGAAAGGTCTAATAGTTCTGAATGAGAATCTCTCATTAATATCGGCATGAGTGACATATTACCAGAATTACAATACTTCCCAGAAACAACAGCCAATGCTCAGGTGTCCAATGTATATTGGCCGTCTGGACTTTTCAAGGCAAAACACCCCAGCAGTTTGAGGCAGCTTTCTGGCAGCTAGGTGTGATTAGGTGTCTATTGTTCTTATAGGCATGGCAGGATGTGGGACCACTATTTGAATGTTAATTAGGGACAGCGTCCTGTAACACACCCCATCCTGCCTCGGCACCAGGGAAGGGAGGCAGGGCGTGGAGTTAATATATGACTGGAATTCTGCTTTAAAATATAGAGATGCTTCTGATGTCAGACAGGAGCCTGAAGTGAGTCTAACAGGACGCCGCTCTCACAGTTGATTGTCCATCGGGATTCTCTGCCCGAGCACCGAGGCTCATCTGGTTTATGATACAAAGGAAGGGTGGCAGCCTCTCAGACCATTTTATAACTAACCTGGGAGGTGCACGTTAGCAGGCCAATTAGGATACAAAAGTCTTAAAGGAGCCACAGGACTACAATCTGTCTCTAAACTTGGTTAAAAACAGAGGACTCGGTCACAATACAATAGATAAATTGGGAGCAGGCTTACCTGAGGTTGCCCTAAACCTCAAGTGCAAGCCATGGGGTGGAAGTGTCAAAGACCTTGCAATACAGACCTAGTTATAAAATGGTCTGAGTGGCTGCCACCCCTCCTTTGTTTCTTTTGAATTTGTGCAAGCACATGGGGTGTGGGGTCTAGGCTGTATTGCAAGGTCTTTGACCCTTCCACCCCATGGCTTGCACTTGAGGTTTAGGGCAACCTCAGGTAAGCCTGCTCCCAATTTATCTATTGCACTGTATGTCCCAAATGGGGCTCTCAGAGATTAGAGTTAGGACTGCACCTCATAGAGGCACCTTGGCGCTTGGTGGTGCAGCTTAAGCTACTTCTGCAGATGTGTGTGACCAAGCCTCTGTTTTTTAACCAAGTTTAGAGACAGATTGTAGGTTGGTCAGCAGGCTAACTGGTTTGAGTGTTAAGACTTATCTGGTTTATGATCTAATTCTTGATTATAGAAGTATTTAAAGTGGAACTTCAGTAAAAAAAAAGACAACCCCGCCCTACCATGCTACCCTGGCATTGAGGCAGGAAGGAGGGTTACAAAGAAAAATTGAATTTTCTCCCCACCATCTATGCATCTTTTATGTTTGTCTGCCTGGTATGTTATCTGTTTTTTAGTGTTTTTAATATGTTTTGTCTAATATGTAATGTGGATCTTTATTGAATAAAATTTGACACTGGCTTTTTGATTTAGATTGGTGTGCCTCCCTTTTTGTTTGTTTGGACACGTCGCCCTCGCAGTCTCCGCAGCCATTGCTCTTAAAGTGGACCAACACCCAGGATTTTCACTATCCTGGGTGTTGGTCCACTTCCAAGATCAGGATGCCCCGCTGTGTGAAACCCCCCCAAAGCCCCCAAAAACGTACCCTTTCGGCGACGGACAAGCGACGGATAAACCGCCGCCGCCGCCTCCCGCGCGTCCCTCTTACAGGGCGCGCGCCCGCGACGGCCATTCACAAACGGCCCGCGCGGCGCGCGCACTGCTAGAGGGGCGTGCGGGAGGAGGCGGCTGATCCGTCGCCGATAAGGTAAGGTTTTTTGGGGGCTTTTGGGGGGGGGGGTTTCACCCTGCGGGACATCCCGATCTCGGATGCCCCGTGGTGAGGGAGGTGATCGGCCCGGGAATCTTATAGGTTCCCGGGCCAATCACCCCTGGGTGTTGGTCCACTTTAAAGAAGCAAAGTTGCATCCCCCAGCTCCGTGTGCACTCTCAACGTCCATTCACTTGAATGGGCAGACGGGAGCGCACATGGAGCCGGGGGATGCGGCTCTGTTTCTTCCAGCCTAGGATCCAGACCAACAGAGGAGCAGCGCGGGCACCTAGCAAAGGTAAGGGTTTTATTTCAACTATAATCAATACATCCAATATTAGCATACTCCAAATGCATAAAAACAAAGAGTAAAAAAAAAACATAAATAAATAAAAAAAATTGTGCAAAAGTGTGCAAAGAATTGTGCAAAAGTGCAATGTGCAAAGGTTCACCTTAGAAATATATACTGTGAAAAAATAGATGTGCTGTCCAATCAAAGCACCATTATATTAAACCACATATCACAACAGGTGTAAAGTATGCTGCTCCCAAAGGGAGCTCGCCCCCCTAAACGGGCCACCTCCAGTCACTAAAAAACCATCAACAAGATATATATAAAATCCAATAACCCAAACAATCCAATAATTCAACAACACAAAAAAAAAATACAGATTAGTCCCCAGGTCTCCCCACTACCTGCCAGCATCCAAAACAGCCACGCGTTCCGTGGGCAACTCCCACTTCCTCAGAGGGAGGAAGGCTGACCTGGGTGGAACCCCGGCTAGGGTATGGTTTTTTTTCTTTCTAACTCTCCCATCCTGCCTCAGTGCCAGGGTAGCGTGGCAGGGCAGGGGGGAGCTATTTAACTGAAGTTCCGCCTTAAATTTGTTTGCAGTTGGATCAAAAGTATACTTAAAATCACCTGAGTGTATTTTATCATATTAAACCCTTGATAAAGCTTTTTTCATGGTGTATTCGAATCTTTAAAATTGGAGTATCTGTTGCCCAGTTAGCATCAGAATGGTCATTCACTAGGTTACCAAGACACACCTTCCAACTTTTCAGGGTGGGAAAGAGGGACAATAGTTAAATTAGGCCACACCCCCCTCATTGAGGAATGGATAGGAGATAGGATATCAGCTACAACAATAGAAACACTTTGAATAGGCAAATGAATCATTTATTGCTGCAGATCTGCAGGTTACAACTCAAACTAGGACAGAGAAGAACAACGAGGGACAGGGGGACATGGACTCAAAAGAGGGACAGTCTCTCCAAATCAGGGACAGTTGGGAGGTATGTCAAGAAATCCCCCTGGTGACACTTTAACTCAGAGGCCATTTGAGGTCCGACACTGCAGCAATATCACCTGGCAGGGGAGATACCATGATCCCGAAGGTGGTTCTCCCAGGGGGGAACAGGGCCCCCTGGGAAGCCGCCTAGGGTTGTGGCTGTCCCCTGCTGGGTACGTTTCTCGGCCTTTTGGCCGGATAGCGTGTTGGGTCAGTCCTTATCCCACAGGATCATGACCGGCAGAGGTTGATGTGGGGAGACCTTTCTTAGTAGCAGGAGGGTGACGTCTGCACCGGGATGTCACCCTTTAGCGAAAAGATTGGTTTAGACCTGCCCTCTGCCTGGGAATGTGCTCGAGGGGGAGTGGTGACCCCCGCTGGGAGACGGCTGGTCAGCCAGGTATCCGGCCCAGGGCTGGGAAACGCTTTGAAGCCGTCTGTTGATGCCCCCTGGGGTGGCGCCCAGGGTGCCCGAAAGTCACTACTCACGCAGTGCACGAGTAAGGCGTAAGGTCACCGGCACACGTTTCTTTAGAGCACCGCCTACTTGGCGGGGCCTTACGGCTCCACCAGAAGAATTTTTAAAGCCGTAAGGCTCCGCTCTGTCTTTGCACAGAGCACTATTGCTTTTAGCACTTTAATCCCCATCCCCTTATTTATATCACGCCATAGCACTTATTTTTTATGTGTGTTTGTTCACGTGTGTTGTTCTTGTTGTGGGGGCCTGGACCCTTATGGGCCCTGTCCCCAAGAACGGGGGTGGAAGCGGTTATAGGCCTTTTGGCCTCGCCTCGGAAACCCCGCCCAGTGGATCCCCCTTGAGGCCCGGGCTAGTACAAGGCAGGTCTTATGGCCAGCCAAGGAAACCCCGGTGCCGAAGCGAGTTAGTACCTGGTCGGGTAACCGCCAGGGAAAGCTTTTCGCTGAGGGATCCAGTCAGTGGTCCACAGGGAATCCTTCGGGTAGTACCTGAGGACCAAGTCCCCTCTTCTCCTTCGGGAGGGAGGGATATGTATCCTTGTAGTCTCTGTCAGGGGGCTCGTCCTCCGGGAGAGTAGGGGAAAGGGGCCCTGTCTCTGCAAGACGGGCCTAGAATGGGCACCCCAAAGTGTTTTTCAGTGTGTTTGCACTTTTCACTTTGGGTGGCATGTTTTTCACGGTGTGTTTATCACACAGGCGGCTTCAATAAAAAAAAAGATATATCACTTTCCTGCAGTCAGTCCAGGTTTTCTTTTAAGACTATTGCGCTGCCCTTTAAGCTGCAGAGTCAGGTCGCGTTAGTGGTCTATGAAGAGTGATCAGATGGATGGAAGCATCTGATTGGTTGCCGTATGAAAAAGTAACTTACCATCTGATGGCAGAAAGGTCGGGTCTTCAGTATCATCATCATAATGCACCTCTGTAAATAGAAAGAAAATAAATAAAATGATCAGGGGAATTGATTTGACATGTAATCTGCCTGGTTGTATTGCAGTGCAGTCCCAATGAGATGCTGGTTTATTTGTTGTCTAGTGTTTGTTTACAGGGTATTACTGTGAGCTGGACACTTATCCAGAGTTTTCTACATATCTTGCTATAGAAAGTCTGCCAGGTCCAGGTTCACAACCATAACCCATCTGGTGCAGGGCTCACTGATGGCTTGGGGGTAACGGGGAGGCTGATTCATTACTAACGCCAGATAGCGACAGATGAGCGTCTGTAGAGCGGATTTCAGAGCGACCGCTAGTAGTCGCTGTGCTCGGCCATGATTCTTTGTTTCAGAGTGTCTCAGTCGCTGGCCAGCATGGATGAATATGATGTGTGAGTCGCAGTACTACACTGTATGGGAGCGAACGGTAGCGCCAGCTCAGTGCGACCGACTCACACCACATTCATCAAAAAAACAGCCTCAAACAGCACAAGCGCTGAAAATCGGGTCGTTGTAGCCCAGAGCGCCAGAGGCTGTGTGATTAAAGGCTGTTTTTGAGCATGTATCTACTAGTAACAAAGCGAAAACATATGGAATGACATTGTTATAACATTGTAACATGAACACTTTCATACCAGACATGTAAGGACAATTCTGCATAAAAATATTATTAATCCAAAAAGTTTGCAAAAATGTAATTTTCTTGCCTAGGATACATGTCTGAAAGATTTGAGTTTTTATTTAAAAAAAAATTAAAAAATCGGGATCAGGAAAGAGATTTAAGGATCGTCCATAGAAATGTATGGGAGAGCGCCAGGTAGCGACAGGTTAGACGTGACGCTCTGCAAGGATGAACGCCGGCGCTGTACGCTGAGCCTGGGATAATGATGAATCGGACGCTACACGGTGTTGTTCCAGTCGCTCAACAGAATCGCCTTCATAAATGTGGAATTGCTGCCATGTCCGGCGTTCACCTGACGCTGCCTGGCGCTTAACAGCCACTACCTGGCGCTATCCCTTCATGAATAAGGCCCTAGAGTTAGTTTAGTGTCCCTGTGAACCAGAGTGGATTCATATCCTCTTTAAAATAAATTGGAACCCAAAAATTGGTCCACCACTCAATCTATGCCTCTCCCACTGAAGCCATGGCCTACGGCACAGAAAGGCTGGGTGCTCACACATCCGAAGAAAAGCGCGCCGCGGGACCCGCTGGGATCACCAGCACCCTGGGGGGTTTCACAGAGCGGGGCATCCGGTGTAGGATGCCCCTGGGGCAGGCTAGTGACCAGGCCTGGAATCTTTATATTCCAGGGCCCGGCTGTGGGGTTTTTGACCCACTTTAAAGAGGAACCAAATCTCACTATCCTGGGATTTAGTCATCCTTCTGAGGACATCCAGATTTAGCATGATCTGCTGTGTTTCCCTCAGATTGCCCAAACACTCCATTTTTTTCTCCTACCCACAGCACTCAGTCAATCAGCAGTAAGGGTTCCGAGCGGGTTTCACATAACAGGGCATTCCCATTCGGGATGCTCCATAGAGAGGGAGACCAAGCGAAACTAACTAACCTAACCTACCCCCTCATGCCATCAATGAGCCCCACACACGTGTGGAATCCGCAGCACATCCAATAGGAGATATGCTTCGCTGAAGTGCACAGCTACTTCCTGCCCCCCCCGTCATAAAGTTATTAACACCCAATATTGGCTTCCTAAGGATCTTTAATTATAGAGGAATCGCAAACTGGCGTTAAACCGGACCAACAGCCTGGCACAGCTGGAAAAGAAAGGTAGCGGCCATTTTGGAGCTTCCTCTCCCAGCATCTCAGCCATGCTGCTGCCTGGATTCAACTGACAATGCACAGTAACAGGAAGCTCAGCAGCACTTCCTGTTTGCAGGTGGCCTGCTAATGCATTAGCCGCCATTTTGTTTCTAAAATTTACTACAGCAGAAAAAGGTGTATTAATTTTTATGTGCAGCAATCTAAATTTCTCCGGGGAGGGATACATATGAGAACGGTTTGTTGTGTTGGACTGGTTTAAGTCATTTTTGACTGTTTGTCTTCTTTAAGAGGGACACGGGGAAGCTGATTCATTACTAGCGCCAGGTTCCGTCAGATGAGCGTCTAAAGCGAGGCTCTAAGAGCAACCGCTAGTAGTGATCGGCTATGGTTCACTGTTAGCGAGCTCCTCAGTCGCTGGCCAGCATTGATGAATTTGATGTGTGAGTCGCTCTAACACCAGTACAGCGCTGTATGGGAGCGAACGGTAGCGACTGGTCAGTGTGAGCGACTCAAACCATATTCATCAAAGAAACAGCCTCACACAGCGCCGGCGCTCAAAATTGGGTCTCTGTAGCCCAGAGCACCAGAGGCTGTGTGATTAAAGTCCGTTTTTGAACACATATCCACTAGTAACAAAGCGAAAACATATGGAATGACATTGTTATTACATTGTGACTTTAAAACTTTAATACCAGACCTGTAATGACAATTCTACATAAAAATATAACAAATCTATAAAGTTTTCAAAAATGACTTAATAGGCCATCACAATGATTTGATGAAAAAAAAAAAACAGTTTAAATAGAAGAAAAGTAACGTCCATTGAAATGTATGGGAGAGCAACAGGTAGCGACAGGTAATACCTGGCGCTCTGGAAGCTAGAGCACCGGTGGTATACACTGAGCCGTCTGTAATGATGAATCGGACGCTACATGGCGCTATTAGAGTCGCTCACCAGAATCTCCTTCATAAATGTTGTTTCCCGTACAGCGCCTTGCGTTCACCTACCTGCCGCTATCCCTTGATGAATAAACCCCCAAGTCATTTTTGCCCTTTGGTTCGCTTTAAAGAGAAACTAAAATCAAGTCAGCCAATGCTTATCGTTTCCTTATTCCCTCGTATGGCAGCTAAACATGTGACCGCTTGCAACCATTCAGCTTTGATGTGCAAAGCTGTTTGGTCAATAGCAGTCACGTGATTGGCAACCATACAAGGGAATGCAGAAGTGGATAAATTGGCTGACTTGACTTTAGTCCCCCTTTAAAGGGTCTGTCCATACAAAAAAAAGATACCATGTTCACCTGCAGGTATTCCCTGATGGTGTGGGGGGGGGGGATTGAGTTAATTTCCTGTGATCTAGGACCCACCCTGGCACATAGGCCCTTATTTAACAAGGGATAGCGCCAGGTAGCGACTGGTGAGCGACCGGTAATGACGGGCCCCGCCACGAGAACGCCGGCTCCCCACCACAATCACACATTTATCAAGCCAATCCTGCTTAGCGAATGAGATAGCGCCATATAGCCACTCATTCATCATTATTCCAGCCTCAGCCCACAGCGCCAGCGTCCGACCTTGAACAGCGACAGGTATGACCTCTCGCTACCTGGCGCTCTCCAATGCATTTCAATGGAACAATCTTTAAATATTCATAATTAATTGTTATTAATGTTTTTTTTTTTTTTTAAATGTGAAAAATTCTCTGACCACTTCTGCCATGTTAGATATTTTTTTTAAGGTAAAAAAAAAAAAATTTGTGCAGAATTGATATTAAAGGTCTGATATTAATGTATTCATATTACAAAATGTTTTTATAAACTTGTTTTTTTTGGTTTCCAAAAATATGGTTGTTTGGGGGTTAAAAAACTACTTTTAACCCATCGCCGCCAGCGCTCTGGGGTTTAAACATGCATTTTACAGCGCGAGAATTTTTTGAGCGTGATTTGTTAATGAATATGGTGGGAGCCGGTCGCTATGGCCAGTCGCTATCATGCGCTCCCATACAGCGCGGAACCTGTCAAATAGCGACTCCTCACCCAATATTCAACATTACGCCACACCGACTGAGTCGCTATCAACAACCGAACAACGGCCAAGCACAGCGACTACTAGCGGGCGCTGTGAAAATACTGCTACAGTCGCTCAACTGTCGCTACCTGCCGCTATTAATGAATCGGCCTCATAGTTTCAAAGGAGAGTGTATGTCCACTTTAAAAGTTGAAAATGTTGCGGTTGGTTGGTCCATTTCCCTGATTTCCCCAAATTGGAATGCTCCAGCGTGTAAAAACCCCAGATCACCATCAAAGCTCAGCTTCCTGGTAATCCCACAGCACATGCACTGTCCAATCAGTGCTATATACTGTGTTCAGTATATTACACACAGAGCCCAGCATAGCACAGCCGCATCCCCAGTCTCCCTTTAGGCGATGTGTGCGCCTCCATGGACCCCCTGGATCCATGCCAGCCTATCTAGCTGAACACTTAGGGCCTTATTCATGAAGGTATAGCACCAGGTAGTGCCTGTACAGTGCCAGGTAGCACCAGGTAGCTCCAGCTAGCACCAGGTAGCGCCAGCTAGCGTCAGGTGAACACCGGAGACGGCACGCAATTACACATTTATGAAGCTGAATCTGTTGAGCGACTGGAACAGCGCCATGTAGCGTCCGATTCATCATTACCTCAGGCTCAGCGTACAGCGCCGGCGTTCAGCCTTGCAGAACGCCACGTCTAACCTGTCGCTACCTGGCGCTCTCCCATACATTTCTATGGACGATCCTTAAATCCCTTTCCTGATCCCAATTTTTTTTTAATCCCCCCCAAAAAAACACAAACCTTCTGACATGTATTCTGGGCAAGAAAATTACATTTTAGAAAACTTTTTGGAATAATAATATTTTTATGTAGAATTGTCCTTACATGTCTAGTATTAAAGTGTTCATGTTACAATGTTATAACAATGTCATTCCATATGTTTTCGCTTTGTTACTAGTGGATATGTGTTCAAAAACAGACTTTAATCACACAGCGTCTGGCGCACTGGGCTACAGCGGCACAATTTTGAGCGCCGACTGACCAGTCACTACCGTTCGCTCCCATATAGCTTTCTGTACTGGTGTTGCCAGGCCATGTTACTACAGCGATTCAGGCGCTCTGTAATAGCGACTCACGGTTGATCAGAGCGACCACTACAGCGCCGCTGTACAGACGCTCATCTGCCGGTACCTGGCGCTAGTAATGAATCAGCCTGATAGTGAAGCAATACATAGAAAAACGTAACCTCCACATGTATGGGCGGCATAAGTGTCCATTCCATCTATCCACAGAAAGAACGGCATTGCTGATATAAGAGGAATGGTTACCTGATGGTGGCAGAGGGAATCCATGGCTTCATCCAACCAAGATCACCAACAGGAAGAACATTACCAAACTGACCCTCAGAAAAAAAAATAAAAAAAAACAGCACATATATAAACTGTGTAATATTTCTGCTTCTAGATTTGTTATGAGGTATATTTGTATTAATGCAAACAAATATATATAGTACCAGCAAACCGATCTATATAATACCGCGCCTCAGGATTATACAAATTAATAAAGGTAGTGTACTACAATTTTAGCTCAACGTGTGTGGAAGTCCCAATTCCAGAGAATATAAAAAAACAAACGAAATACACAGAGCTAACATAGAACAGTCTTTTCATTCAGGCTTTAGAGTATCCAATTGCGGCGCCCCACGGTGCATGCATCAAACGCGTTCGCAAGTGACACCACCACCGATAAGGTTATACTCTTACCAGACGTTCAATAAAACTGGCATATAGAAGGAAAGCAGACGGGTCACCCGCAGTAGATTACTCCTCCATGAATTCAGCACAGAATCGGTACCAAAACAATCAGACCCCAAATCGAATCTTCTTAGGGGTTATGAAGACACGTTCTCAATGGGGATAGTGTATTAATCCCAAATAATAGTAAACCTTTCTTTTCCAACTGTGCTGTTTAAGCACTCTCAGTTTTCACCACAGGGGCCTGAGATGTCAACATTTTGTATATTTGTATTAATGACTTTTCTCAAAAACAGCCCTATGGATGTCAGTGAGGCCTACCTGATGCCACACATCCTGATGTCTCCAACTGTCATCCTGGCAGTTCTCTTTACAGTAAATCCGTCACTAGGGAGATGACAGCTGGAGGCTTCAGTGGATGTGGCAACATGTAGGCCTCTATTGGAAACACTAGGCGGCTCTGACTGCTGACTTAAAGTGGACCAAAACCCAGGATTTTGACTATCCAGGGTCTTGGGCCCTTATTTATGAAGGAATAGCGACAGGTAGCGACTGTGGGGTGTAAACATGCATTTTACAGCGCGAGAATTTTTTGAGCGTGATTTTTTAATGAATATGGTGGGAGCCGGTCGCTAGGGCCAGTCGCTATCATGCGCTCCCATACAGCGCGGAACCTGTCAAATAGCGACTCCTCACCCAATATTCAACATTACGGCAAACCGACTGAGTCGCTATCAACTACCGAACAACGGCCAAGCACAGCGACTACTAGCGGGCGCTCTGAAAATGCCGCTACAGTCGCTCAACTGTCGCTACCTGCCGCTATTAATGAATCGGCCTCTTGGTCCTTTCCCCCAGGGCACTACGTGAAACCCCCCTGATCGCCGAGCACAACTCCCCTCTTCCTGGTCCTACTACGCATGCGTGGCTGCTTGTCCAATCAGCACACTCGAGGCCGCACGTCACGTCGTCTAAGGCTTCGTCTAAGAGCAGCGACTCCAAGCGTGCTGACGGCCGCATCCCCCGCTACGCTGTAACAGGGAGTGTGCCCGCATCAGCCATTCACAAATGCCTGGCGTCCCAGCTTGAGCATGCGCCGTTGGACCAGGAAACAAGGTAAGTGTATGGGGCGACCTGGGAGGTTTCACACAGTGGGGCATCCCGATTTTGGATGCCCCGGGGGGAGGGACTCAATTGGCCCGGGAATCTTATAGATTTGACGTGGGTTTTGGTCCACTTTAAAGTGGAACAAAACCCTGGTTATGTTGGACACATACCTTAGAAATGGAGTGTACAAAGATAATAGGGTTGATTCAGCACCGTAACAATTATTTTTCTTAAGTACTTTTGAGATAAAACACTTTTCCTAATGCAATTCAGCACCTTATTTAGCTGTGAAAAAATCAAGACAAAAAACATTTTTTCCCAAATAAATGGGAGTAAAAAAAAAAACTTGCGGAGCTGAAATTGTACAACTCTAATGTGTTCAATTTGAATGGAGGGATATCTAGCAATCAAATGGATCTCAGTGAGGCCTACCTGATGTCTCCAGCTGTCATCCTGGCAGTTCTCTATACAGTAACAGGTTCTCTTTACAGTAAATCCGTCACTAGGGAGATGACAGTTGGAGGCTTCAACAGATGTGGCAACATATAGGTCTCTATTGGAAACACTGGGCGGCTCTGAATGCTGATTTAAAGCTGAACGAAATCAGCTGGCCTTCCCCTGGGGCGGCATCCCAATTCAGAATACCCCCCACACAGACCACTGCAAAACTCCCACTCTTCCTGGCTCTCTAGCCTATGTAAATTGGGATGCTCCGGGGCAAGGAACAAATCCCCAGATAAAGTAAAAATCTCAGGGATTTTGAATTTCCCGGGTTTTGTTCCGTTCCCCGATTTGGGATGCCCCACTGTTTAAAACCCCCCAGGTTCGCCCAGTAAAACTCACCTCTCCTCTGTCCAACGGTGAATGCGCCGGCACTGGGGATACTGGGGATGCGGCAGCGCGCGCTCCCCACTAAAAACAATGAGAGCCGTCTGCCAAATTACGGCAGTTTCAAAGGATGACTCTCATTGGACGAGAGCCTGCGCATATGCCTTTGGACCAGGGAAAGGTGAGTGTGTGCGGGCTTCCTGGGGGTTCGACACAGCAGGGCACCTCTATTCGGGGTGCCCAGGGGGAAAGCCAGTGGCTGCTGCTGGGTTTTGTTTCACTTTAAAGAGGGCAAACGTTTTCTGGGAGGGGGGGGCATACTTTGAATTGAAGAAATGTTTCTTTTGTAGTAATTGGTGACACAGGCCCCTTCCCCTCCCAGTCACATGTCTTCATTTGGTTATAGGGGTCCGATTTTTTTTAAAGCAGACCAAAATCCTAGAGGCTGATTTCAGGGCCAGCCGCTGGCCTTCCTCCCAGGGCATCCCAAATTGTGCCCTAAACCTTACCTTTTGCTGTGGTTCCCACATCACTTTTGCTGCCCGTGGCTGTATTCCCAGCTTCCCTTCAGCTGTGGCGCGCTTCTGCTGCCAGCCATTCTGATATGCTGGGGGGAGGGATGCCTAGGGGATCCTGAATGCCCCGCTGTGTGACCCCCCATTTGGGATGCCCTAGGCAGAAGGTCAGTGTTTATTTCCACTTTAAAGCAAACCAAAGCCATCTGCCTCCCACGGCTCAGCGGTGCAGCGGTGTTAAAATAAATATGGGTTTTCCACTGCCATGGCCACACCCACCCAGCAGATTTAAGATTACCGATTGGCTGATCTAATATGCCAGCCTCCATCCCGGGCTTTCCTGTAGTCTAGCTCCCTCTCACTCCCTCCGATCGGGCCGATCGATTCCCTCCCCCAGGGGCATCCAAATTTGGGATGCCCCGCAGTGTGAAACGCCCCAGGACGCCCATAAACTCACCTCCTTTCCGGGTCCAACGGCACAAGCGCTAGCCGCGGCCGCATCCCCGCTATCCCTCTAGCAAGGCACGTGCCCGAGCCAGGCATTTGTGAATGGCTGGTGCAGGCACACTCCCCATCAGAGGGTAGCGCCAGTGCACTCGGTGTCAGTGCTTGCATTAGACGAGCTCCTGGACGCAGGGGCCCCGAGCAGATCCAAGTGCGCTGATTGGACGGGCGACCTGGAGGTTTCACACAGCGGGGCAGCGTCGATCGGGGTAACCCAGCGGCAAGGTTTTGGTGCACCAATATATATATATATATACACCGTATTTTTCACACTTCCCCCCCAACAGTGAGAGATGGAATGGGAGATGCCCCTCACTGCCTATGGGATGGGGGGGTAATACCTCACTGGTTATGGGATGGAAGGAATCCTCACTGCCTATGGGATGAGAGATGCCCTCACTGCCTGTGGGATGGGGGAATGCCTCACTGCCTATGGGATGGGGGGAATGCCTCACTGCCTATGGGTTGGGGGGAATGCCTCACTGCCTATGGGATGGGGGGAATGCCTCACTGCCTATGGGATGGGGGAATGCCTCACTGCCTATGGGATGGGAGAATTGCCACACTGCCTATGGGATGGGGGAATGCCTCACTGCCTATGGGATGGGAGAATTGCCACACTGCCTATGGGATGGGGGAATGCCTCACTGCCTATGGGATGGGAGAATTGCCACACTGCCTATGGGATGGGGGAATGCCTCACTGCCTATGGGATGGGAGAATTGCCACACTGCCTATGGGATGGGGGAATGCCTCACTGCCTATGGGATGGGAGAATTGCCACACTGCCTATGGGATGGGGGGAATGCCTCACTGCTTATGGGATGGGGGGAATGCCACACTGCCTATGGGATGGGGGGAATGCCACACTGCCTATGGGATTGGGGGAATGCCTCACTGCCTATGAGGAATGAGATGGGGAAATGCCACACTGCCTATGAGGAATGAGATGGGGAAATGCCACACTGCCTATGGGGAATGAGATGGGGAAATGCCACACTGCCTATGAGGAATGAGATGGGGAAATGCCACACTGCCTATGGGATGGGGGGAATGCCACACTGCCTATGGGATGGGGGGAATGCCTCACTGCCTATGGGATGGGGGGAATGCCTCACTGCCTATGGGATGGGGGGAATGCCACACTGCCTATGGGATTGGGGGAATGCCTCACTGCCTATGAGGAATGAGATGGGGAAATGCCACAGTGCCTATGAGGAATGAGATGGGGAAATGCCACACTGCCTATGGGGAATGAGATGGGGAAATGCCACACTGCCTATGAGGAATGAGATGGGGAAATGCCACACTGCCTATGGGGAATGAGATGGGGAAATGCCACACTGCCTATGGGGAATAAGATGGGGAAATGCCACACTGCCTATGGGGAATGAGATGGGGGGAATGCCACACTGCCTATGGGATGGGAGGAATGCCACACTGTCTATAGGGTGGTAGATGTGTCACTGCCAATGGGAGAGGAGATGTCTGGGGGGCCCAGACACAATATAAGCTTTATAGCATCTGGCCCCCTTTCTAACCTATGTTTGAAGGGTTGGACACCAAGGAAAATCAGCCTGGGGGAGGGGGGCAGACATTTTCATTTATCGGTAATTCCAGCAGCAATAGTCTGTCAGCCTGCGTGCCTCAGGTTAGGGCGGCCAATAGGGACACCTGGCCGGGGGCCCCCCTCTTCACAGCTGGGCACCTTGGGCCCCATACTTGATTCCTGGCTTTTCTGCCCTGATGGCTGCCCTGTGTGTGTGTGTGTGTGTGTGTGTGTGTGTGTATATGCTTCTGTGCCACATGACCCCCTCTCCAGCCTGTCAGAGCTCCCCTGAATGAAACTGAATGAATAATCACTGGAGAGCACCAGGGGATTCTGCTGCAAGGCCTGGGAGCCCTATGGCCACCATTCGGACATCATAATGCTCCTTGTTAATGTTTTTATGAAAATTGTGCAAAGGGTTTAGTAAAAATAACACAGTGTGTTTTAGAGCAATGGGCTGGCGATAAAAGGTAGGATCACTATAACGATTAGGCGAATGACCACCTCTGAGAGGCTGCAGTGGCCCAGGTATTAGAGGGTCATTCATTTTGTTGTTATTTGTTGTCTAAACAGTCCTATTAATCATTATCCTGGTAAGTTTTCTGGTCCAACAATCTGACCTGCGCAGCCTACTTCTGCTCCATGCCAGAACTTTTATCAGATGCCCATCGCTGTGTATACACTTTGTATTAAAGTCATAAAGTTGTCTTAAAGTTAAGGGAGCACCTGACCTGCAGAGGACCTGCAGAGAGAACGCTGCCCCAGCACGGCACATATGGAGAAAGATGTTGCAACGGTGAGCTATTATTTTTTTTTATAAACTGTATATTTTTCTTTTTTTAACTGTTTGTGAAATGGTAGGAGATCCAAGGGACCCCAATACCAGTTCACTCATCAGATTGCTATTGTATCCGGAATTTGTGCAGATACTGGGGTTTATCTGGCCCAATAACTGATTGTCTGTTTTCCGCTTATCACTATTAAGGACCAAAATCCATGATGCTGAACATCTCAGGTTTTGGATCGGTCCTCTAGCTTCACATAAATAGGATTTAAAGGAGTTCAAAAGGAATTATTATTTTGCTGTGAAAAAGACATGATGACGAAAGCCGTATCAAGTGAGCTGGCCGATGTGACTGTCACCGGAAACCTGCGATACGTTTTCGTTATTACCGGTATAATAGCGATAACCGACTGCAGGATCCCATTCACTACCACAAGTGAACGGAATCCTGCCAGCGCTAAATAATTGCGGCTGGCTTTGTACCCCCTATACCAGTGATACTCAACTGGCAGACTAGGGCCCGAATGCGGACCTCTGTGCCAGATTTCCGGACCCCTGCCCTGACAGCCCTGCACTTCTATATGGCCATGCTCAGAGCTGCCCCATTGATCGGTGATGTAGTGATTAGTCTCCCTGCCAGTGTCATGGCTCCCTGGCACCTGGCATTGCAATATAAAGTACTACACGGGCGGGAAGTGACATTGCAAGGTACACACAAACTTTTGTTTCTCTGGATCTTTGCCCCTTCCAATCCTGTCCCCCTGCCCCAGCTCAGCCCCATCTATCCCTGACCCCCCTGCTTTGCCCCATCCATCCCATCCCCATCCATTCCCGCCCCCCCCCTGCTCTGCCCCATCCATCCCTGTCCCCCCAGCTTTGCCCCATCCATACCTGCCCCCCCCAGCTCAGCCCCATCTATCCCTGACCCCCCTGCTTTGCCCCATCCATCCCATCCCCATCCATGCCTGCCCCCCCCAGCTCTGCCCCATCCATTCTAGTCTCTCTACCCCATCCATTCCTGTCCCCCAGCTTTGCCCATCCATTCCCTGTCCCCTCAGCTCTGCCCCATCCATCCCTGTCCCCCCAGCTCTGCCCCATCCATCCCTGTCCCCCCAGCTCTGCCCCATCCATCCCTGTCCCCTCAGCTCTGCCCCATCCATTCCTGTCCCCCAGCTTTGCCCCATCCACCCCTGTCCCCTCAGCTCTGCCCCATCCATGCCTGCCCCCCCAGCTCTGACCCATCCATCCCTGTCCCCCCAGCTCTGCCCCATCCATCCCTGTCCCCTCAGCTCTGCCCCATCCATTCCTGTCCCCCAGCTCTGCCCCATCCATTCCTGTCCCCCAGCTTTGCCCATCCATTCCCTGTCCCCTCAGCTCTGCCCCATCCATCCCTGTCCCCCCAGCTCTGCCCCATCCATCCCTGTCCCCTCAGCTCTGCCCCATCCATTCCTGTCCCCCAGCTCTGCCCCATCCATTCCTGTCCCCCAGCTTTGCCCATCCATTCCCTGTCCCCCCAGCTTTGCCCATCCATTCCCTGCCCCCCCAGCTCTGACCCATCCATTCCAGTCTCTCTGCCCCATCCATCCCTGTCCTCCTAATTTTGCCCATCCAATTCCTGGCCTCCCAGTTTTTCCTTTCTTCCAGTTCTGACCATCTACCCCCCCACCAAGCGCAGCCTATTTATTCCTATCATTTTAGTTCTGCCCATCCATCCATTCTCCCAGCTCTCTCTCCATCCCCCCCCTGCCCTTCCTGTTCCATCTATCCATCCCTCTTCCTTACAGCTTCTCTCCCATTCATCCCTCTCCCCTGAGCCCTATCTATGCATCCTTGTTACCAGACCTTATTGCCAGTAATGTACAGTTTTCTCCCAGTGTCCAATAGGATTTTTGGGGTGGGGGGTAAGCATAATTTTTAATCTTGCCCAGGGAATCTTTAGCCCCTCCCTAAGTGGGCTGATCTCTAACTATCCCCCCCCCCCCCCGCTACATCCCACGGTCCGGACCTTCACCTCTCACCGGATGCCTTTTAAATGGACCTTTACAAGAAGTGGTTGAGTGCTCCTGCCCTATACATTGGTGGGAGATATCAGGTCACAAGCCAGCCCAGTAGCAAGTAAATATGACCGAGCAAAGGGACAAATGAGTTTGGGATCAGGATAAAAAGAGCAGCCCAAGATTAAGTTATACATTTATTCACTGTAAGAGGACACTATACATATACATGCGATGAACAGATTAATCTACTGGTCTTTCTTTGCTCATTCTGTCTGTAACTCACCGCTTGTAACTTGACCTTGACCTTCAGAATGAGCAAAGAAATCAATACCTTATACAGACAAGATGCAATTATGTGGACATCCACAAGGGGTGTGTAAAGTCTGCTGGATCCTGGTGCTTTCTTCCCATGTCAGGTGGACCCCTTCGCCAGTTTCATCCCTCACATGTAAATCTAGACTAGTCACTCCCAAGGCCCCCCCACCCCCCCAGGAGCACAGGAGGAGTTTCTGCCCCTTCCGCTTAGGCTCGCGGATGAAAATTTATTTTGGTGCTTATTTTTTGTTTAGGAAGCTCCTAGTCCACTTAACCTAGTGTCAAACGATCCAGTCAGATGCTGTGCATCCAATGAGTCCAAACCCGGCTGTTTGACATGGTTCCAGACCCGAGTTCTCCATAGCTCGTGAAATGTGTGTATGGATGTGTCTGGACCTCCAGGTTCTGAATATATATTTGGCTAATGGTTGGGGCGAACGGAGGCCCAGAAATTCACAGTACCGCACTGGTGCCTGATTGACCCTTGCAAACCTTTTGAAGCTTGTGCGCTGTGGCTGTCAGCAGGGGCTGATATTCAGGCCAAACCTTCCAGCTCAGTCCTTAGCTTAGCTGTGTTTATGGATCCCCTTAGGAGATGGTCTTTCTGTGAGAAGCCCTTGGGATTTGGGATGCCCCGCTGTGTGTAACCTCTGGGACAGCACAGAAACTCACCTTTTCCTCATTCCCAGAGCCAATCAGCAGCGCTCATGGCAAAGCAGCAAGAAAACCCAAATGAAACGATACCCACCTCCAGCTGTGAGCGTGCCTGTGCCGGCCATTCAGGTAGGCCTGACGTGGGTCAGCACCTAGTTAGAGGTATGCTGAAGATGTGGTGTGGGCTCAGAGAAGAGGTGATTGGATCAGGCATCTGGGGGGT
Organism: Gastrophryne carolinensis; assembly: GCA_027917425.1. Taxonomy (NCBI): domain Eukaryota; kingdom Metazoa; phylum Chordata; class Amphibia; order Anura; family Microhylidae; genus Gastrophryne; species Gastrophryne carolinensis. The sequence goes on along the minus strand of CM051236.1, from coordinate 36,688,543 downwards.
TTCACACAGCGGAGCATCCCAATTCGGGATGTCCCATAAAGAGGTAGGATAACCTCCCTAAGAGTCTTAATAGAGTTGAGGAGACAGATACCTTCATCCTGACCTACACATATAACCCTGGTGAATTATTACATTAAAGCAAACCTAGGGGTTTATTCATCAATGGATAGCGCCAGGTAGCGCCTTGTCTGGTGAACGCCCGGCTCGGCACACAATACCACATTTATGAAGGGGATTCTGGTGAGCACCTCTTACAGTGCCATGCAGCGACCGATTCATCATCACAGACGGCTCAGCGGATACAGGCGGCGCTGTGGCTTCCATAGCGCCTGGTATTACCTGTCGCTACCTATCGCTCTCCCATGCATTTCAATGGATGTTCCTCTTCTTCTCTTTATACAGGGTTTTCTTTTAATTTTTTTTTTCTCGAATCATTGTGTGACCTCTCCTGGCCTACAAAAAGCCATTTTTGAAAACCTTTTGGATTTGTTATATTTTTACGCAGAATTGTCATTACAGGTCTGGCATTAAAGTGTTAATGTCACAATGTTACAACAATGTCATTCCATGTGTTTTCGCTTTGTTACAGGTGGATATGTGTTCAAAAACAGACTTTAATCACACAGCGTCTGGCGCTCTGGGCTACAGCGACACAATTTTGAGTGCCGGCGCTGTGTGAGGCTGTTTTCTTGATGAATATGGTTTGAGTCGCTCACACTGAGCAGTCGCTACCTCTCGCTCCCACATAGCGCTGTACTGGTGTTAGAGCGACCGACATACATCAAATTCATCAATGCCGGACAGGTTACTACATCGACTGAGGCGCTCTGTTATAGCCACTCACGGACGATCAGGTGGTCGCTCTTAGTGCCGCTGTACAGACGCTCATCTGCCGTTACCTGACGCTAGTAATGAATCAGCCTGCCCTATTCCAAAGCCTGATCTCATCCTCTTTCTCATCTGTACCACGGTGCAGCATCTCTTTGTTGGGGGAGGGCGGTGGGCACATACTGCCCCTAACCAACACTCCTCTGTTGGGAGGTTCCAGCTGTAGCGGTGTCTGCTGTGGCTTCCAGTCCCCCAGAGACAAAGAGGTCATGACAGACTTCCTCGCGTCTAGTCCCATAGAAGCGGCCCTGGTGTCAGGGATGATATGTTAATGATTAACTGCAATTATAGTGAAGATGCCCCTCCCTTGTCCAGAGGTCATAGCATGGAGATAGAAGGAAGAACTTATGTCTGGCTGCTGATCTTCATCCCAATACAATATCTTCATGGTCACAGGTAGGTTTTTTTCTTGCCCCATAAATAATTATCTCATGGACCATTTATCTTGAACCAGGTAAGCCATTAAGGCAAACCCAAAGCTGCCATGGAGCACTCAGGTCCTTAGGGGTTCTGAAACACCTCCCACCAGGGCTGGATTAATAGGGGGACACAAGGGGCCTCCACCATTTGTCCTGCAAAGGGGGCCTCCACCAACTTTGGGTTATGATCTGGTTCAGGAGGCTTTATAGTCTTTGGTCTGATGGGTCACGGGGCCGGCAACAAAGGGACTCTGAAGTTCCATTAAGTGGGAGGGTGACAGACAACCGCCAATCAGTTACTGTACAGGACTATTATTTTAAAGGTAAAAAAAATACTGTATCTGGGGCCTCCACCAGATTTTGTGCCCAGGTGCCTCTGCCACACTTAATCTGGCCCTGGCTCCCACTACCCATGAGGCATTACAGAGAAGAGTTGTCAGGGAGGTTTAGGTCCTTAGAGTTAGGTCAGTCAAAAATGAGGAAGTTTTGCATATACCCCACCCCAAGGGGCATCATGACTTGAAAAACCCCAAATTTGGCATATTACTCACTGTTTACCACATAAGACTAGAGTACACACAAACCACATTGGTTGCCAGTGGTCACATGGCAGGGTGCACCCGGTAAAGTGGACCAAAAACCATCTATAAGACTCTGGGGCATCCCGATTCAGGATGCCCCGCAGTTTGAAACTCTCAAATAGCCACTGTTCACCCTCCAGTCCTTATTGCCTTCCCTATAGCCACCAATCATCCTCTAGTCCTTATTGCCTTCCCTATAGCCACCAATCACCCTCTAGTCCTTATTGCCTTCCCTATAGCCACCAATCACCCTCCAGTCCTTATTGCCTTCCCTATAGCCACCAATCACCCTCCAGTCCTTATTGCCTTCCCTATAGCCACCAATCACCCTCCAGTACTTATTGCCTTCCCTATAGCCACCAATCGCCCCCTACTCCTTATTGCCTTCCCTATAGCCACCAATCACCCTCCAGTCCTTATTGCCTTCCCTATAGCCACCAATCATCCTCCAGTCCTTATTGCCTTCCCTATAGCCACCAATCGTCTTCCAGTCCTTATTGCCTTCCCTATAGCCACCAATCACCCTTCAGTCCTTATTGCCTTCCCTATAGCCACCAATCACCCTCCAGTCCTTATTGCCTTCCCTATAGCCACCAAATGTCCTCTAGTCCTTATTGCCTTTCCTATAGCCACCAATCATCCTCCGGTCCTTATTGCCTTTCCTATAGCCACCAATCATCCTCCGGTCCTTATTGCCTTCCCTATAGCCACCAATCATCCTTCAGTCCTTATTGCCTTCCCTATAGCCACCAATCATCCTCCAGTCCTTATTACTTTCCCTATAGCCACCAATCATCCTCCAGTCCTTATTGCCTTCCCTATAGCCACCAATCACCCTCCAGTTCTTATTGCCTTCCCTATAGCCACCAATCGCCCTCTAGTCCTTATTGCCTTCCCTATAGCCACCAATCGCCCTCTAGTCCTTATTGCCTTCCCTATAGCCACCAATCGCCCTCTAGTCCTTATTGCCTTCCCTATAGCCACCAATATCTACTGCCACCAAGCACCCTTCAGCCCTTACTGCCTGCTCCGCTGCCACTAAAGACTCCATCATTGCTGTCAGTTATCACCTGGTTCTTGCCATCCTCTGCGCTCCCATCAATTGCCCTCCATTCCAGTGCACCTTCTCCATTGTTGCTGATCAGCCCCTGTTGCTGAGGCCAGCAGGTCTGCACACAATTCCCTGCATTTGATTGGGTCCTCTGTAAAATAACCTGGCCAAGTGTGAGTGGGCCCCTGAAGATGCCAGGGGCCCTGGCAATTGCCCAGGTTTACCTTGTGCTGGCGCTGGCCCTGGCACCGACAATGCTCGTTGCAGTCTGCTTTGATGTCGGATCCTGGCCCCATTATTTGGTGATATAATTCATTAGTTCCTTGTTATTCTATTCATTCACTTTCATTTTCACATTTAATATTTCTAATAATATATTGTGGAGTATAAAGTTTCCTTATGAATTGTGTTTAGATTGGACTTATACATTATATACTTATATACATTTTTATGGCACTTGGTACTTTATAAGTTGGTGTGTTTACACTACAACCCCCGTCTACAGGGGGGTTGGATTTGTTATGCACTTTGGGCACTTTAGTTTAGGATTGTAAAGGGGTATTTAAAGTGGACCAAAACCCAGAATAGTTAAAAGTTTTGACTATCCTGGGTTTTGTTCCCTTCCGATCGGGGGTGCCCCACTGTGTGAAACCCCTCCAGATCGCAGCAGCAACTCGCCTCTTGATGGTTTATCGTCGTCTAAGAGCAATGGCTTTGACGACCGCATCCTCCGCCTCCCTCTAACAGGAAGCGTGCCCGCGCCGGCCATTCACAAATGCCTGGTATGTGCACTGCTAGAGTGTGATCTGGAGGGTTCACACAGCGAGGCATCCCCGATCGGGGTGCCCCCTAGGGAAAGGACCAAAACCCGGGATAGTCAAAATCCTGGCTTTTGGTCCACATTAAAGGAACAGTGTAGTATTGCTTGACACTATAGATAGCCAGGTGTATTTCCGTCCTCTCAAGCACTCATTTTTATTTGTTTTTAATTGTCTGTGTCTTAGGTTTAATGTTTGTTTTTGCTTTGCATTTTTCAACACAATTAAAGCTTGGTTCTTACTAATAAATTTGGAGCCTCTACTTAGGCCCTTATTTATGAAGGAATAGCGACAGGTAGCGACTGGTGAGCGGCCGGTAATGACGGGCCCCGCCACGAGAACGCAGGCTCCCCACCACAATCACACATTTATCAAGCCAATCCTGCTTAGCGACTGAGATAGCGCCAGATAGCCACTCATTCATCATTATTCCAGCCTCAGCCCACAGCGCCAGCGTCCGAGCTTGTACAGCGACAGGTATGACCTCTCGCTACCTGGCGCTCTCCAATGCATCTTTAATATTAATAATTAATTGTTATTATTTTTTTTTTGTTGTTTGTTTTTTTTTAATGTGAAAAATTCTGTTACCACTTCTGCCATTTTAGATAATTTTTTTAAGGTAAAAAAAAAAAAAAAAATTGTACAGAATTGATATTACAGGTCTGATATTAACGTATTCATATTACTAAATTATTTAAAAAACTTGTTTTTTTTGGTTTCCAAAAATATGGTTGTTTGGGGGTTAAAAAACTACTTTTAACCCATCGCCGCCAGCGCTCTGGGGTTTAAACATGCATTTCACAGCGCGAGAATTTTTTGAGCGTGATTTTTTAATGAATATGGTGGGAGCCGGTCGCTAGGGCCAGTCGCTATCATGCGCTCCCATACAGCGCGGAACCTGTCAAATAACGACTCCTCGCCCAATATTCAACATTACGGCAAAGCGACTGAGTCGCTATCAACTACCGAACAACGGCCAAGCACAGCGACTACTAGCGGGCGCTCTGAAAATGCCGCTACAGTCGCTCAACTGTCGCTACCTGGCGCTATTAATGAATCGGCCTCTTAGAGAGAAGGACAGGTATCGGCTGGTCTGGCAGTCAATCTTATTGGAATAAAAATAAATATGGTGCCGAATCAACCCTATTGAAATGGATGAGTCATCCTCTGCTGTTGAGAACAGAAAACTAATTTAGGGTTTTTTTTAAGAAGGGATAGCGCCAGGTAGCGTCAGGCAGCATCTGGTGAACGCTGGGCGCTGTATGCAAAACCACATTTATGAAGGCCATTCTGGTGAGCGACTCTAACAGCGCCATGTAGCGTCACATGATTTATTACAGGCGGCTCAGTGTATAGCGCCGGCGCTCTCGCTAGGTATTACCTTTCGCTCAGTGTCGCTCTCCCATACATTTCAATGGCCGTTCATTTGCTTGTGTGAACAGCGTGTTTGACTTTTTTTTTTTTGCTCCAATCATTGTGTGACGTCTCCTGGCTGCAAACAAACACTTTTAGAAACTTTTTTTACTTTTTATATTTTATGCAGAATTGTCATTACAGGTCTGGCACTAAAGTGTTATTGTCACAGTGTTAAAACAACGTAATTCCATGTGTTTTCGCTTTGTTACTGGTGGATATGTGTTCAAAAACAGACTTTAATCACACAGCGCCTGGCGCTCTATGCTACAGCGACCAGCTTTAGAGCGCCAACGCTGTGTGTCCTTTTTGATAAGTATGGTGTGGAGAGCCAAAAGTCGGTCGAACTGAGCTGGCGTTAACTCTCGCTCGCTGCAGCGCTGTACTGGTGTTAGAACGCCCAACATACATCACATTCATCAATGCCAGCCAGGTTACTACAGTGACTGAGATGCTCTGTTACAGCGCCCGATACCCGCTTACAGCGTCTACTAGAGGTCGCTCAGACGCTCATCTGCTGATACCTGGCGTTAGTAATGAATCAGCCTCCACGTGATCAGGCTTATACGCGCAGGGCCGGCCTTAGGGTCAGCGTCGCTTTGTGCGCGATTTCAGGATGCCCTTCTCTCCCCGACAACAGGGGAAACAAAGAAAAGGGGAAACAAAGAAAAGGGGAAACAAAGAAAAGGGGAAACAAAGAAAAGAGGAAACAAAGAAAAGAGGAAACAAAGAAAAGGGGAAACAAAGAAATAGGCCACGAAAAATAGAGGGAATTCTGAAAAAGGAAAGAGAGAGAGAGAGATAAAAGGAACTATGGAAAGAACAAGAAGGATAAAAAAAGATGACACTGAAGTAATGTGATAAGAGAAAGCTGGAAAGAATGTGAAAATGACAACAAGTTGCGGGAAATGTGGGAAAATGAGAGAGTGGAGGAGAAAGAGACAGAGAGTGCTAGAGAGTTAAACAGGGTTAGAAAATGAGAGGGGAAAAATAAGAAAGAAAGAGAGAAAGATAAAGGGAAAGAAAGAAAAAAGAAAGTGTGGAAGATAAAGTGAGAAAAGGGAAAAATGGGGAGAAAATGGGAAAGAAAAAGGCAAGGTAAAAGAAAAGGGGAAGTTGTTTAGAAGGTGAAAAAAGCAGCAGGCAGGATATAGAGGGAATGTGTATATTACAACATGAATAAGACCATGGGTATGGAAAGAAAGGAAAATGGAGAGATCATGAAATTAAAGTTATGAATTTCCCTCTCTCTTTTAATGAGAGAGGGAAATTCATAAAGTAGGAAAAGGGAATGCAGAAAAAGGAAATAGAGAGATATAAGGAATTGTAGAAATAAGATCAAAGCAGGAAAAAGGAATGTACCATGAAGAGAAGGTGAAAAAATAGAAGACGGGAGGGAATGTGGTAAAGAACAAGGAGGAGAAAGGATTAAAATAAAAAGATGAGACTGAAGTAATGTGATAAGAGAAAGCTGGAAAGAATGTGAAAATGAGAGCAAGTTTCTGGGAATGTGGGAAAATTAGGGAGTGGAGGAGAAAGAAAAAGAGAGAGAGCTAGAGAAATAAATAGGGCTAGAAAAAGAGAGGGGGGAAATAAAAAATAAAGAGGGAAAGAAAAAGGAGGGGAAAAGAGAGAAAGAGAGAAAAAAGAAAGTGCAGAAGCTATAGTTGAAGATAGAGAAGAAATTGGAAAAGAAAGAGAGACGGTAAAAGAAAAGGGGAAGGTGTTTAGAAGGTGAAAAAAGCAGCAGACAGGAGATGGAGGGAATGTGTATATTACAACATGAATAAAGCCATGGTTATGGAAAGAGAGGAAAATGGAGAGATCGTGAAATAAAAGAGAGAGAATTAGAAGGGAAAATTCAAAAAGTAGGAAAAGGGTAAAGCAGAATGATAAAGAAATATGAAAGAAAAAGATAGGTAAGAGATTTTTTTTTGAAAAAATGAGAGGTCTGCTGTGTGGGCGACACACCCCGAAGGCCGCCCACACACATCATAAATCAGGATGCCCCGGGAATAGGGAAATCCAAAGTCTTTTTCTCTGCAGTCAGTCATGAGAAGTCAAGTCAAGAGAGCGGACAGGCTGATTCATCACTAACGCCAGGTAGCGACAGATGAGCGTCTGTAGCGGCATTTTCAGAACGCACGCTAGTAGTCGCAGTGCTCAGCCGTGGGTCGCTACTTCATAGCGACTCAGTCGCTGTGCAGTAATGATGAATACATTGTGAGGAGTCTCTATTTGACCAGTACAGCGCTGTATGGGAGCGCATGTTAGCGACTGCTCATAGCGACCGACTCACACCATATTCAGCAAAAAAACAGCCTCACAAATCTCTGGCGCTGAAAAATAGTTGTTTGTAGCCCAGAGCGCAGGAGGCGGTGTGTTTAAAGTCTGTTTTCAAGCATCTATCCAGTAGTAACAAAGCGAAAACATATGGAATTACATTGTAACAACATTGTAACATGAACACTTTAATGGCAGACCTGTAATGTCATTTCTGAGGAAATATATAAAAAATGAAAAAATTGTGAAAAAACTGCTTATTCAATGCCAGGAGAGGTCACAGAATTATTTGTGATTTTTGTAAAAAAAAAATAAACAAAAGCCCCGTTTAAAGAGAAGAAAAGAATCGTCCATTGAAATGTATGGGAGAGCGTCAGGTAGCGAGAGGTCATACCTGGCGCTGTGCAAGGCTGAACGCTGGCGCTGTTCGCTGAGGCTGTGAAAATGATGAATCAGACGCTACATGGCGCTATCCCAGTCGCTAAACAGATTCTGGTTGATAAATGTGTAATTGCGTGCCGCGTCCAGCGTTCACCAGTCGCTACCTCTCATTAACCAGCCACTACCTGACGCTATCCCTTCTTAAATAAGAGCCTTAGGCCCTTATTCATCAAGCGATAGCGCCAGGTAGTGTCTGACCAGCGCCAGGTAGCGGCAGCTAACAGCGACTACCGACTCAAGTACGCCCGGCGGCGGTCACAATGACGCATTTATCAAGCAAAATGAGGCTAGCGCCGGCGAGAGCGACGGCTAGCGCGGCATTCATCATGAAGCCGCCTGGACCGAACAGCGCCGCTGCAAATTCCCTCACAGCGCCAGGTATGAGCTGTCGCTCCCTGGCGATGTCCAATGCATTTCAATGGAGCAATCTATAATTATTCATGATTAATTGGTATTATTTATTTATTTATTTTTTTTAATCTCAAAAAATCGGAGACCACTTCTGCAATGTTAGGATTTATTTTTAAGTCAAAAAAAAAATTAAAAAAAATATGTGCAGAATTGATCTAACAGGTCTGAGATTAATGTATTCATATTACAAAATGATTCTAAAAACATGTATAATGTTACATTCAAAAAATATGGTTGTTTAGGGGTTAAAAACTAGTTAATACAGATCGCCGCCAGCGCTCTGGGGTTTAAACAAGGAATGGACAGCGACAGCACATTCGGAGCGTGATTTGTTAATGAATATGAAGCTAGCCGTTCGCTCTGGCCATTCGTTATCAGGCGCTCACATACAACGCTGGACCTGTGAAACAGCGACCCCCCAGCCCGTATTCAACATTACCGCACACCGACTGAGTCGCTGTCATCAAGCTAACGCCGGCCAAGCACAGCGAATACTGGCTGGCGCTGAAAAAATCACGCTACAGTCGCTCATCTGTCGCTACCTGGCGCTATTAATGAATTGGCCTCTTACAGTGGACCTATCTCCATCACAGTCGGCCCTGGAATCTAAAATGCCTCCCCAAGGCCTCGACTGATAAACGTGGAGGCTGATTCAGTACTAGCGCCACGTATCGCCATGTGAGCGTCGGTATAGTGGCGCTTAGAGCGGCCGCTAGTAGAAGCTATAAGCAGGTGTGGGCCGCTGTAACCCAGCGTAGCGGTCACTGTAGTATCCTGGCCGGCATTGATGAATGTGATGTCTGTAGGGGGCGCTGTAGAAGCGCTGTCCCTGATTCACTGCAGAGCCAATGGAGAACGCTAGGTGGTGTACTGAGGTCAAATCGGCCAAGACTCTACTACATCTAACAACAGGACAACGCTGCAGTGAGCAGGAGGTAGCGCCAGATCAGTGTGTCCAGCACTCGTCGCTCCACACCATATTTAACAAAAAGCTACACACACACACAGCGTCGGCGCTCTGGATCTGGGCGCTGTAGCATAGAGCGGCAGACGCTGTGTGATCAAAGTCTGTTTTTGACCACATATCCACCAGTAACAAAGCGAAAACACATGGAATGACATTGTTATAACACTGGGACAATAACACTTTAGTGCCAGACCTGTAATGACAATTCTGCATAAAATATAAAAACAAAAAAAATGTATAAAAGTGTTTGTTTGCAGCCAAGAGAGGTCACACAATGACTGGAGCAAAGCACAAGCAAATGAAAGTCCATTGAAATTATGGGAGAGTGATACGGGGAGGCCGATTCATTAATAGCGTCATGTAGCGAAAGTTGAGCGACTGTAGCGGCATTTTCAGAGCGCCCGCTAGTAGTCGCTGTGCTTGGCCGTTGTTCGGTTGTTGACAGCGACTCAGTCGGTTGCCGTAATGTTGACTATTGGGTGAGGAGTCGCTATTTGTCAGGTTCCGCGCTGTATGGGAGCGCATGATAGCGACTGGCCCTAGCGACCGGCTCCCACCATATTCATTAAAAAATCACGCTCAAAAAATTCTCGCGCTGTAAAATCCATGTTTAAACCCCAGAGCGCTGGCGGCAATGGGTTAAAAGTCGTGTTTTAACCCCCAAACAACCATATTTTTGGAAACCAAAAAAAAAAACAAGTTTTTTAAATAATATTTAATTAATATTAATATTTCATATTATATTATATTATAATATTATAATATTATAATATTAATATTCATATAATATGAATACATTAATATCAGAACTGTAATATCAATTCTGCACAATTTTTCTTTCCCTTAAAAAAATTATCTAACATGGCAGAATTGGTCACAGAATTTTTCACATTTAAAAAAAAATAAAAAAATAAAAAAAAATAATAGCAATTAATTATTAATATTTAAAGATTGTTCCATTGAAATGCATTGGAGAGCGCCAGGTAGCGAGAGGTCATACCTGTCGCTGTTCAAGGTCGGACGCTGGCGCTGTGGGCTGAGGCTGGAATAATGATGAATGAGTCGCTATATGGCGCTATCTCAGTCGCTAAGCAGGATCGGCTTGATAAATGTGTGATTGTGGTGGGGAGCCGGCGTTCTCGTGGCGGGGCCCGTCATTACCGGCCGCTCACCAGTCGCTACCTGGCGCTATTCCTTCATAAATAAGGGCCTATGTGGGACATTTTAATTTCCCGCCAAGCTATTTAAACACAAGCAAATGAAAGTCCATTGAAATGATGGGAGAGTGATACTGAGCGAAAGGTAATACCTGGCTCTGGAAGCTAGAACGCCGGCGCTATACACTGAGCCGCCTGTAATAATACATGTGACGCTACATGGCGCTGTTAGAGTCGCTCACCAGATTCACTTTCAGAAATGTGGTTTCACATACAGCGCCCGGCGTTCACCAGACGCTGCCTGCCGCTATGTGGCGCTACTTGGCGCTAGCGTTTCTTATATAACCCCCCCTCAGCATCATCGGGATCTTGGGTTATGGTTCCTTGATACAGGTCATCAACACCCTGAGCGGTTCTGGGGCCATTTCACTACCGGAAAATATACATAATGGGAAAAATGAACACCCGACATAAGAGCTATGCGTGTAAAAAAAGGTCATTTAATAGTGATATGAAACCATCAATCATACAACGAGTCCCAAGCAATAAGTGATACATATGTACATCTATACAATAAGTGGCCGCTAGGTGGCGGAAGTAAGCTGGTCCCAATCTTAATTTTGCGTTTCTCCAACAAAGAGGCCGATTTATTAATAGCGCCAGGTAGCGACAGATGAGCGGCAGTAGCGTTATTTTCACAGCGCCCGCTAGTAGTCGCTGTGCTTGGCCGTTGTTCGGTTGTTGATAGCGACTCAGTCGGTGTGCGGTAATGTTGAATATTGGGTGAGGAGTCGCTATTTGACAGGTTCCGCGCTGTATGGGAGCGCATGATAGCGAATGGCCATAGCGAACGGCTCCCACCATATTCATTAACAAATCACGCTCAAAAAATTCTCGCGCTGTGAAATGCATGTTTAAACGCCAGAGCGCTGGCGGCGATGGGTTAAAAGTAGTTTTTTAACCCCCAAACAACCATATTTTTAGAAAAAAAAAACATGCTTTTCAAAACATTTAGTAATATGAATACATTAATATCAGACCTGTAATATCAATTCTGCACAAATTTTTTTTTTTACCTTAAAACAAATATCTAACATTGCAGAAGTGGTCACAGAATTTTTCACATTAAAAAAAAAAAAAAAAAACATTAATAACAATTAATTATGAATATTTAAAGATTGTTCCATTGAAATGCATTGGAGCGCCAGGTAGCGAGAGGTCATACCTGTCGCTGTTCAAGGTCGGACGCTGGCGCTGTGGGCTGAGGCTGGAATAATGATGAATGAGTCGCTATATGGCGCTATCTCAGTCGCTAAGCAGGATTGGCTTGATAAATGTGTGATTGTGGTGGGGACCCGGCGTTCTCGTGGCGGGGCCCGTCATTACCGGCCGCTCACCAGTAAAGCGACAGTAAAGGCAAGTCCGCAGGCAGAGACACAGCAGATAACATCTAAAACATACTCAACGTTTCGGCAAGTGTGCCTTCCTCAGGAGTAGCGGTGACCGCTTTGCATTTACCATTAGGTATTGGAATTGCGATTCCCACTCTTGTCTGATCTCTTGGGACTGTTCCCTACATGCTTTAACTACATTAAGTTGTGCTGTTTATATCTCTTTTTGAAACTTTGGCCCTTATTTATGAAGGAATAGCGACAGGTAGCGACTGGTGAGCGGCCGGTAATGACGGGCCCCGCCACGAGAACGCCGGCTCCCCACCACAATCACACATTTATCAAGCCGATCCTGCTTAGCGACTGAGATAGCGCCAGATAGCCACTCATTCATCATTATTCCAGCCTCAGCCCACAGCGCCAGCGTCCGACCTTGAACAGCGACAGGTATGACCTCTCGCTACCTGGCGCTCTCCAATGCATTTCAATGGAACAATCTTTAAATATTCATAATTAATTGTTATTAATGTTTTTTTTTTTTTTTTTAAATGTGAAAAATTCTGTGACCACTTCTGCAATGTTAGATAATTTTTTTAAGTTTAAAAAAAAAACAAAAAAACAAATAGTACAGAATTGATATTACAGGTCTGATATTAATGTATTCATATTACAAAATTATTTTAAAAACTTGTTTTTTTTTGTTTCCAAAAATATGGTTGTTTGGGGGTTAAAAAACTACTTTTAACCCATCGCCTCCAGCGCTCTGGGGTTTAAACATGCATTTCACAGAGCGTGATTTGTTAATGAATATGGTGGGAGCCGGTCGCTATGGCCATTCGCTGTCATGCGCTCCCATACAGCGCGGAACCTGTCAAATAGCGACTCCTCACCCAATATTCAACATTACGGCAAACCGACTGAGTCGCTATCAACTACAGAACAACGGCCAAGCACAGCGACTACTAGCGGGCGCTCTGAAAATGCCGGCACTGTCGCTCATCTGTCGCTATCTGGCGCTATTAATGAATCGGCCTCTCAGTCGCTAAGCAGGATTGGCTTGATAAATGTGTGATTGTGGTGGGGAGCCGGCGTTCTCGTGGCGGTGCCCGTCATTACCGGCCGCTCACCAGTCGCTACCTGTCGCTATTCCTTCATAAATAAGGGCCTATATGTGACATTTTAATTGCCCGCCAAGCTATTTAAACACAAGCAAATGAAAGTCCATTGAAATGATGGGAGAGTGATACTGAGCGAAAGGTAATACCTGACGCTCTGGAAGCTAGAACGCCGGCGCTATACACTGAGCCGCCTGTAATAATACATGTGACGCTACATGGCGCTGTTAGAGTCGCTCACCAGATTCACTTTCAGAAATGTGGTTTCACATACAGCGCCCAGTGTTCACCAGATGCTGCCTGCCGCTATGTGGCGCTACTTGGCGCTAGCGCTTCTTATATAACCTATCTTGGGTTATGGTTCCTTGATACAGGTCATCAACACCCTGAGCAGCTCTGGGTGAACTGAGCCCTGGGGCAGCCAAAATCCCCCAAATCATTTTAGAGGAGGGGCTAGAAACTTTTTATTTTGGGTGACAATAATGACATTGCTGACACGAATGTGCACAGACTGGTTTGTCTATAATCTGAGACTCTGCGCTCATACATGTAATGTAATCGCACGCGACATAAAAATGTTACAGAACAAAAACGCTGTGCAGAGGAGTCCCGGAGGCAGCTGTCTGTATATAAACCTAGAGATAGCCCAGCCTGGTAATGGAATTTAATGCCGCACCCCCCCCCCCCCCTTAATCAACTGATAGAAAATCTTGTAGCGCCCAGGAATACACCGGCTTCATCAACTACTTTATAGGGCCAGGCAAAAAAGCTTCACTGATGGGGCCCAGCTATGCCCAGGTGTGTGTGTGCTAAGATCGGCCCAGACCAGAGAATTTATAGAAATCATCCTTTGTAGACGGGCAGGCTGATTGATCACTAACGCCAGGTAGCGACAGATGAGCGTCTGTAGCAGGCATTTTCAGAGCGCCCGCTAGTAGTCACTGTGCTCAGCCGTGGGTCGCTACTTCATAGCAACTCAGGGGGTTATTTAAGAAAGGATAGCGTCAGGTAGCGTCTGGTTAATGAGAGGTAGCGACAGATAGCAACTGGTCAACGCCGGACACGGCACGCAATTACACATTTATCAAGCAGAATCTGTTTAGCGACTGGGATAGCGCCATGTAGCGTCTGATTCATCATTTTCACAGCCTCTGGGAACAGCGCCAGTGTTCAGCCTTGCACAGCGCCAGGTATGACCTCTCGCTACCTGACGCTCTCCCATACATTTCAATGGACGATCCTTTTCTTCTCTTTAAACGTTTTTTTTTTTTTCCCCAAAAATCACAAATAATTCTGTGACCTCTCCTGGCATTGAATAAGCAGTTTTTTCACAATTTTATCATTTTTTATATATTTCCTCAGAAATGACATTACAGGTCTGCCATTAAAGTGTTCATGTTACAATGTTGTTACAATGTAATTCCATATGTTTTCGCTTTGTTACTAGTGGATAGATGCTGAAAAACAGATTTTAAACACACCGCCTCCTGCGTTCTGGGCTTCAGAGAAGCATTTTTCAGCGCCAGAGATTTGTGAGGCTGTTTTTTTGCTGACTATGGTGTGAGACGATCGCTATGAGCAGTCGCTACCATGCGCTCCCATACAGCGCTGTACTGGTCAAATAGCGACTCCTCACAATGTATTCAACATTACTGAACAGCGACTGAGTCGCTATAAAGTAGCGACTCACGGCCGAGCACAGCGACTACTAGCGGGCGCTCTGAAAATGCCTGCTACAGACGCTCATCTGTCGCTACCTGGCGTTAGTGATAAATCAGCCTCCCCGTCGCTGTGCAGTAATGTTGAATACATTGTGAGGAGTCGCTATTTGACCAGTACAGCGCTGTATGGGAGCGCATGTTAGCGGCTGTTCATAGCGACCGACTCACACCATATTCAGCAAAAAAACAGCCTCACAAATCTCTGGCGCTGAAAAATACTTGTTTGAAGCCCAGAGCGCAGGAGGCGGTGTGTTTAAAGTCTATTTTTCAGCATCTATCCACTAGTAACAAAGCGAAAACATATGGAATTACATTGTAGCAACATTGTAACATGAACACTTTAATGGCAGACCTGTAATGTCATTTCTGAAGAAATATTTAAAAAATAAAAAAAAATTGAAAAAACTGCTTATTCAATGTCAGGAGAGGTCACAGAATTATTTGAGATAAACAAAAAACAAAAACACAGTTTAAAGAGAAGGAAAGGATCGTCCATTGAAATGTATGGGAGAGCGACAGGTAGTGAGAGGTCATACCTGGCGCTGTGCAAGGCTGAACGCCAGCGCTGTTCGCTGAGGCTGGGAAAATGATGAATCAGACGCTACATGGCGCTATCCCAGTCGCTAAACAGATTCTGCTTGATAAATGTGTAATTGCGTGCCATGTCCGGCGTCCACCATTCGCTACCTGTCGCTACCTCTCATTAACCAGCCACTACCTGACGCTATCCCTTCATGAATAAGGCCTTAAGGGCCCTATTCATGAAGGTATAGCGCCAGGTAGCGGCAGATGAACGCCGGACACGGCAGCAATTACAAATTTATGAAGCCGATTCTGGTGAGCGACTGGGATAACGCCATGTAGCCGTCCGATTCATCATTATCCCAGGCTCAGCGTACAGCGCCGGCGTTCAGCCTTGCAGAGCGCCATGTCTTACCTCTCGCTACCTGTCGCTCTCCCATACGTTCTATTACTTCTCTTTAAACAGGGGTTTTTTATTATTATTTTTTTTTTATTCTCAAATAATGTTGTGACCTCTCCTGGCCTTGAAAAAGCCATTTTTTCAAATGTGTTTTAACTTTTATATATTTCTGCAGAATTGACATTACAGGTCTGACATTAATGTGTTCATGTCACAATGTTATTACAATGGAATTCCATATGTTTTCGCTTTGTTACTAGTGGATACATGTTAAAAAACAGCCTTTAATCACACCGCCTCCTGCGCTCTGGGCTACAGCAAAGCATTTTTGAGTGACGGCGGTGTGTAAGGCTGTTTTTTTGATGAATATGTCAAATCATTGTGTGACGTCTCCTGGCTGCAAACAAACAGAAGCTTATAGAAACTTCTTTGACTTTTTTTTTTTTTTAATGCAGAATTGTCATTACAGGTCTGGCACTAAAGTGTTAATGTCACAGTGTTACAGTGTCATGTGTGAGTCGCAGTACTATGCTGTACGGGACCGAATAGGAGCGCCAGCTCAGAGCGACTGACTCACACCACATTCATCAAAAAATCAGCCTCAAACATCGCCGGTGCTCAAAATCATGTAGTTGTAGCCCATAGCGCCAGAGGCTGTGTGATTAAAGGCTGTTTTTGCACATGTATCAACTAGTAACAAAGCGAAAACACATGGGGCCTTATTTAACAAGGGATAGCGCCAGGTAGCGACTGGTGAGCGAACGCTAATGACGGTCACTGCCACGAGAACGCCGGCTCCCCTCCACAATCACACATTTATCAAGCCGATCCTGCTTAGCGACTGAGATAGCGCCATATAGCCACTCATTCATCATTATTCCAGCCTCAGCCCACAGCGCCAGCGAGCGACCTTGAACAGCGACAGGTATGACCTCTCGCTACCTGGCGCTCTCCAATGCATTTCAATGGAGCAATCTTTAAATATTCTTAATTAATTGCTATTAATTTTTTTTTTTTTTTTTTTTTAATGTCAAAAATTCTGTGACCACTTCTGCAATGTTAGATATTTTTTTAAAGGTAAAAAAAAAAAAAAATAAAATTGTGCAGAATTGATATTACAGGTCTGATATTAATGTATTCATATTACAAAATTATTTTAAAAACCTTTTTTTTTTGGTTTCCAAAAATATGGTTGTTTGGGGGTTAAAAAACTACTTTTAACCCATCGCCGCCAGCGCTCTGGGGTTTAAACATGCATTTCACAGCGCGAGAATTTTTTGAGCGTGATTTGTTAATGAATATGGTGGGAGCCGTTCGCTATGGTCGTTCGCTGTCATGCGCTCCCATACAGCGTGGAACCTGTCAAACAGCGACTCCTAACCCCGTATTCAAC
This sequence comes from Gastrophryne carolinensis, assembly GCA_027917425.1. Classification (NCBI taxonomy): domain Eukaryota; kingdom Metazoa; phylum Chordata; class Amphibia; order Anura; family Microhylidae; genus Gastrophryne; species Gastrophryne carolinensis. Next base: position 36,671,572 of record CM051236.1, on the reverse strand, counting down.
ATTACCGCACACCGAGTCGCTGTCAACAGCCGAACAACGGCCAAGCACAGCGAATACTAGCGGGCGCTGTGAAAATAACGCTACCGGCGCTCATCTGTCGCTACCTGGCGCTATTAATAAATCGGCCTCCTCGAATGACATTGTTATTACATTGTAACATGAACACTTTAAAACCAGACATGTAAGGACAATTCTGCATAAAAATATTAGTAATACAAAAAGTTTTCAAAAATGTCATTTTCTTGCCCAGGATACATGTCAGAAGGTTTGAGAATTTTTCTAAAGGAAAAAAAATTGGGATCAGGAAAGGGATTTTAGGATCGTCCATAGAAATGTATGGGAGAGCGCCAGGTAACGAGAGGTAATACGTGGCGCTCTGCAAGGCTGAACGCCGGCGCTGTACACTGAGCCTGGAATAATGATGAATCGGATGAAACTACATGGCGTTGTTCTAGCCGCTCACCAGATTCGGCTTCATAAATGTGTAATTGCGTGCCGTCTCCGGTGTTGACCTGCCGCTACCTGGCGTTACCTGCCGCTGTACAGGCACTACCTGGCGCTATCCCTTCATGAATAAGGCCCTTAACCTAAGGTCTTCCCTGATTGATTTGCAATGTTACAGGAAAGCTAACAGGCTGATTCATAACTAACGCCAGGTAGAGACAGATGAGCGTCTGTAGCAGGAATTTCAGAGCGCCCCCGCTAGTAGTCGCTGTGCTCGACCGTGGGTCGCTAGTTCATAGCGACTTAGGCCCTTGTATATGAAGGAATAGCGACAGGTAGCGACTGGTGAGCGGCCGGTAACGACGGGCCCCGCCACGAGAACGCCGGCTCCCCACCGCAATCACACATTTATCAAGCCGATCCTGTTTAGCGACTGAGGCCCTTATTTAACAAGGGATAGCGCCAGGTAGCGACTGGTGAGCGAACGGTAACGACGGGCCCCGCCACGAGAATGCCGGCTTCCCACCACAATCACACATTTATCAAGCCGATCCTGCTTAGCGACTGAGAGAGCGCCAGATAGCGAATCATTCATCATTATTCCAGCCTCAGCCCACAGCGCCAGCGTCCGACCTTGAACAGCGACAGGTATGACCTCTCGCTACCTGGCGCTCTCCAATGCATTTCAATGGAACAATCTTTAAATATTCATAATTAATTGTTATTAATGTATTTTTTTTTAAATGTCAAAAATTCTGTGACCACTTCTGCCATGTTAGATATTTTTTTTAAGGTAAAAAAAAAAAAAAAAAAAAAATTTGTGCAGAATTGATATTACAGGTCTGATATTATTGTATTTATATTACAAAATGTTTTTAAAAACTTGTTTTTTTTGTTTCCAAAAAATATGGTTGTTTGGGGGTTAAAAAACTACTTTTAACCCATTGCCGCCAGCGCTCTGGGGTTTAAACATGCATTTCACAGCGCGAGAATTTTTTGAGCGTGATTTGTTAATGAATATGCTGGGAGCCGTTCGCTATGGCCATTCGGTAACATGCGCTCCCATACAGCGCGGAACCTGTCAAATAGCGACTCCTCACCCAATATTCAACATTACCGCACACTGACTGAGTCGCTGTCAACAACCGAACAAGGCCAAGCACAGCGACTACTAGCGGGCGCTGTGAAAATACTGCTACAGTCGCTCATCTGTCGCTACCTGGCGCTATTAATGAATCGGCCTCTGAGATAGCGCCATATAGCGACTCATTCATCATTATTCCAGCCTCAGCCCACAGCGCCAGCGTCCGACCTTGATCAGCGACAGGTATGACCTCTCGCTACCTGGCGCTCTCCAATGCATTTCAATGGAACAATCTTTAAATATTAATAATTAAGTGTTATTAATTTTTTATTTTTTTTTTAATGTGAAAAATTCTGTGACCACTTCTGCCATTTTAGATAATTTTTTTAAGGGAAAAAAAAAATTGTACAGAATTGATATTACAGGTCTGATATTAATGTATTCATATTACTAAATTATTTTAAAAACGTGTTTTTTTTGGTTTCCAAAAATTTGGTTGTTTGGGGGTTAAAAAACTACTTTTAACACATCGCCGCCAGCGCTCTGGGGTTTAAACATGCATTTCACAGCGTGAGAATTTTTTGAGCGTGATTTTTTAATGAATATGGTGGGAGCCGGTCGCTAGGGCCAGTCGCTATCATGCGCTCCCATACAGCGCGGAACCTGTCAAATAGCGACTCCTCACCCAATATTCAACATTACGGCAAACCAAGTGAGTCGCTATCAACTACCGAACAACGGCCAAGCACAGCGACTACCAGCGGGCGCTGTGAAAATACCGCTACAGTCGCTCATCTGTCGCTACCTGCCGCTATTAATGAATCGGCCTCCCCGCCGCTGTGCAGCAATGATGAATACATGGTGAGGAGTCGCTATATGACCAGTACAGCGCTGTATGGGAGCGCATGTTAGCGACTGGTCCGTGTGACCGACTCCAACAAATTCATCCAAAAAACAGCCTCACACTCTGGGCTTCAGAGAAGCGTTTTGGAGCGCCGGAGGCTGTGTGATTAAAGTCTGTTTTTTTTAACATGTATCCACCAGTAACAAAGCGAAAACATATAGAATGACACTGTAAAGCGCTACGGAAGTTGATGGCGCTATATAAATAAACAATAATAATAATAAATGTTATAACAATGTAACATGAACACATTAATGCCAGACCTGTAATGTCATTTCTGCATAAATATATAAAATGTTTAAAAAAAGGAAAAAATGGCTTTTTCAAGGCCAGGAAAGATCCCAACATTATTTGAGAAATAAAAAAAAAATTAAAAAAACAAAAACCCTGTTTAAAGAGAAATAAGAGGACATCCATTGAAATGTATGGGAGAGCGACAGGTAGCGAGAGGTAATACGTGGCGCTCTGCAAGGCTGCACGCCGGCGCTGTAGGCTGAGGCTGGGATAATGATGAATCGGATGCTACATGGCGTTATCCCAGTCGCTCCAAAGATTCTGCTTGATAAATGTGTAATTGCTGCCGTGTTCGGCGTTCACCTGCCGCTACATGTCGCTATCTGTGAATCGGACGCTACATGGCGTTATCCCAGTCGCTCCAAAGATTCTGCTTGATAAATGTGTAATTGCTGCCGTGTCCGGCGTTCACCTGCCGCTTCTTGTCGCCATCTGTGAATCGGACGCTACATGCCGTTATCCTAGTCGCTCAAAAGATTCTGCTTGATAAATGTGTAATTGCTGCCATGTCCGGCGTTCACCTGCCGCTATCTGTGAATCGTTCGCTACATGACGTTATCCCAGTCGCTCCAAAGATTCTGCTTGATAAATGTGTAATTGCTGCCGTGTCCGGCGTTCACCTGCCGCTACCTGTCGCTTTCTGTGAATCGGACGCTACATGGCGTTATCCCAGTCGCTCCAAAGATTCTGCTTGATAAATGTGTAATTGCTGCCGTGTCCGGTGTTCACATGCCACTTCCTGTCGCTATCTGTGAATCGGACGCTACATGGCGTTATCCCAGTCGCTCCAAAGATTCTGCTTGATAAATGTGTAATTGCTGCCGTGTCCGGCGTTCACCTGCCGCTTCCTGTCGCTATCTGTGAATCGGACGCTACTCGGCGTTATCCCAGTCGCTCCAAAGATTCTGCTTGATAAATGTGTAATTGCTGCCATGTCCGGCGTTCACCTGCCGCTTCCTGTCGCTATCTGTGAATCGGACGCTACATGGCGTTATCCCAGTCGCTCCAAAGATTCTGCTTGATAAATGTGTAATTGCTGCCGTGTCCGGCGTTCACCTGCCGCTTCCTGTCGCTATCTGTGAATTCGGACGCTACATGGCGTTATCCCAGTCGCTCCAAAGATTCTGCATGATAAATGTGCATTTACGTGCCGTGTCCGGCGTTCACCTGCCGCTACCTGTCGCTGTCTGTCATTTACATTTACGCTATCCCTTCGTTAATAAGGCCCTAAGCCTGTTTCATTTGGAAGTTTAGGGACTGATCTGGCCTTTAGCCTGAAAATGAGCAGCCGGGGGGTGAGACAATTCCTGAGACTCTCTTGATCATGGAAACTGTAGTGTTATGAGAAAGCTGGAATGACACAGTAATCCTCACCCTACGGCCCGGATTTTCAGCCTAGTGGGGCACAATGCCAAAGGAAAGCTGCTGCATGCGCCAGTCTCACCAGCTGCTCCTGTGATCTGACTCTTATGTAATTCTCTATGTCGGGACGGCGAGGTTTTCACCATGGCAGCTGCTGCCCACATTGTGCAGAGTTCCTGGATTACGCCACAATTCCAAAGCAAAACTTTTTCTAATGCTTCAAATTCTTGGTGTGTACAGACCCTAAGAACACTTCTGTGCCCAAAGGAGTCTTTGTACAGTACCAGGTGACTGTCTGACGGGTAAGTACTTTGGAGCCATGGGGGCATTGGACATCTTATCCATGGAGGGCAGTTAATAGCTACACACGTAGGGAATCCGCAGCTCATCTAATAGGAGACAAGTGTGCAGCTGTTTCATGCACCCCAATAAACAGCTTTTTTTGTTGCTTTGTATATCCTCAATGATTGCAGGACACAGGCACGGGCCGCATCCCCACTAACCTCTGTTTGAGGTGCGTTTCTGAATGTCCAGTGGTGCGTGTTTCATTCAGCAAATCGTGATGCCTTCAGCTGTCATTTTACATAAAATGGGTGTTGGTCTGTCGATTACAGGGGCATCCCAATTGCCAGTTACCCCACACACATTAAAGTGGAGTCTATGAGACTCCAGGGCAGGCTAACTCCCCCCAGGGCATCTCAAACTGGCCAAGGGTGCCCAGTAAACTCACCTTTCCTCAGAGACCATGGTGCATGCGCGGCCGGTATTACGGTTGTGCGCTTATAAGTGCGGCTAGGGATTCCATTCAGCATCTACAGGCGCACATTAATAAGGTAGAAACATAGAAACATAGAAGGCTGACGGCAGAAGGAGACCATACGCTCCATCTAGTCTGCCCTTATGTGTATACTGTATGTTCTCTTTATCTTATGTGTATACTGTATGTTCTCTTTATCTTATGTGTATACTGTATGTTCTCTTTATCTTAGGATAGATGTGTGCTTATCCCAGGCATGTTTACATTCAGTGACTGTTGATTTTTCAACTACCTCTGCTGGAAGTTTGTTCCAAGCATCTACTACTCTTTCTGTAAAATAATATTTTCTAACATTGCTCCTGATCTTCCCCCCGACTACCTTCAGGTTGTGGCCCCTTGTTCTATCATTAAGCTTCTTCTTAAAAACACTTCCCTCCTGAACCTTATTCAATCCTTTCACATATTTAAAGGTCTCAATCATGTCCCCCCTCTCCCTTCTTTCCTCCAGGTAAGTGAACGGGGTGACCTGGGGGGTTTCACACAGCGGGGCATCCTGATTTGGGGTGCCCCGAGCGGAGGGAAACGATCGGCCCGTGAATCTTATAGCTTCCCGGGTCGATCCAGCTGGGTTTTGGTCCATTTTAAACCAATTTACCAGGAGTGCTACAACCTTTCTTCAAGGATTCCATCCATACCCTTCTCTCATATAGTATAAATAGACTTATAAGGTGCTCACACTAATTTATAATTGAAAAAAAAATGTATTTAAATATACATAATATACACACAACATTACTAGGACTTCAGTTCACAAAAGCAGCTCCCAAGGTTGCACATAAAAGATAACAAATATTTACAATGTCAAAAAACAGTAAAGTGCTAGTGCCTGAATTGTAGCAGTATAACTTATAGCAGTAAACATATATTACATAACTTTGTAGCAGCAGTAGATATAATTGCACATATTCAGTTCACAATTCACAACATCTACCCGGCTGTAAAGAAACAGCGCATCTCTGACGAAGGGCCCGTGAGGCTCGAAATATCCGTCAGGTAAATGTTACCATCAGGTTATATATAACAGCTCTGTAAGGTGTATTCTTTGTATGTGCATGTTCTTAAAATGGACCAACACCCTGTAGGATTGGCCCGAGAATCTATAAGATTCCCGGGCTGATCCAATCCCTCCCCGGGGGGTATACAACATCAGGATGCCCAGCTGTGTGAAACCCCCCCAGGATGCCCCATGCACCTTACCTGCATCCCGATCCAACGGCGCATGCGCAGGCCGCAGCCGCATCTCGCACTTCTCTCTAGCAGGGCGCGTGCCCCCCAGGCCATTTGTGAATGGCCGGTGCGGGCACGCTCCCTGTTAGAGGGAAGCGTGAGATGCGACCGCCAGCGCGCTTGGAGCCGCTGAGCTATGACAGGGCTTAGGCGCGCATAGCTCAGCGGCTCTGAGCGCGCTGATTGGATGAGTGGCCACGCATGCGCTGTAGGAGCCGGGTCAGGTGGGTTTTATTCGGAGATCTGGGGGGTTTCACACCCCGAAGTGGACCAATACCCAGGATAGTCAAAATCCTGGGTGTTGGTCCACTTTAAAGTGGACCAACACCCAGGGGGGATCGGCCCGGGAATCTATAAGATTCCCGGACCGATCAGATCCCTCCCCGCGGGGCATCCGAAATCGGGATGTCCCGCGGGGAGGAACCCCCCAGGAGGCCCACAATCCTTACCTTACCGGCGATCCAACGGCGCATGCGCGAGACGCGGCCGCGTCTCTCGCTTCCCTCTAGCAGGGCGCGCTCCCGCGCCGGCCATTTTGGGAATGGCCAGCGCAGGCGCGCTCCCTGTTAGAGGGAAGCGAGAGACGCAGCCAATGACAGCGCTCTGGTATGCGCGTCCAAGCGGCTTTGGACGCGCATACCAGAGTGGCTCTGAGCGCTGTCATTGGCCGGACGAGGTCACGTGGGAGCGGGGAGAGGTGAGTTTTTGCGGCGATCGGGGGGGTTTCACACAGCGGGGCACCCCCGATCGGGGTGCCCCACCTAAGTGGACCAACACCCAGGATAGTCAAAATCCTGGGTGTTGGTCCACTTTAACACTATGGGCGCTGGAATGGGCACTGAGAGCTATATGTGATATTGTGAATTGGATATGTGCAATTACATCTACTGCTGCTACAAAGTTATGTAATATATGTAATATATGTTTACTGCTACAATTCAGGTACTAGCGCTTTACTGCCATGTTTTGTATTGGAACAAGCAAAGAGATTTAGGGGTTATTTAAAAAGACATAGCGCCAGGTAGTGCTTCGTAGCAGCACGTAGCGAGTGTCTGGTGAATGCTGGGTGCAGTAAGGGAAACCACATTTAAGAAAGCGAATCTGGTGAGCGACTCTAACAGCGCCATGTAGCGTCACATGTATTATTAGAGGCGGCTCAACGTATAGCGCCATGTAGTACCTGTTGCGGGGTGTCCCATACATTTCAATGGGGTTTCATTAGTTGTGTATAAACAGCGTGTTTGGCAATTAAAACATTTTTTTTGCTCAAATCATTGTGTGACCTCTCCTGGCACCTTATTGGTCTACTTATGCTCTCACCATGGAGCCATTTCTTTAAAATATCAGAGCCGACAAAAAGACATTAGAGGCATCTCAGTGAATTCCTGACAGCACAAGATCTCTTTCTTTCTCTAAAACCCCAAGTTAGCCATTCCAGTGTTATTGAAGGAATTTGAATACTTTGGAAAGCTGTCTCACCTTAAAATTGAGGCCCTTATTCATCAAGCGATAGCGCCAGGTAGTGTCTGACGAGCGCCAGGTAGCGGCAGCTAACGGCGACTACCGACTCAAGTACGCCCGGCGGCGGTCACAATGACGCATTTATCAAGCAAAATGAGGCTAGCGCCGGCGAGAGCGACGGCTAGCGCGGCATTCATCATGAAGCCGCCTGGACCGAACAGCGCCGCTGCAAATTCCCTCACAGCGCCAGGTATGAGCTGTCGCTCCCTGGCGATGTCCAATGCATTTCAATGGAGCAATCTATAATTATTCATAATTAATTGGTATTCATTTTTTTTTTTTTTTTTTTTTTTTTAATGTCAAAAAATCGGAGACCACTTCTGCAATGTTAGGATTTATTTTTAAGTAAAAAAAAAAAAATAAAAAAAATATGTGCAGAATTGATCTTACAGGTCTGCGATTAATGTATTCATATTACAAAATGATTCTAAAAACATGTATAATGTTACATTCAAAAAATATGGCTGTTTAGGGGTTAAAAACTAGTTAATACACATCGCCGCAAGCGCTCTGGGGTTTAAACAAGGAATGGACAGCGACAGCACATTCGGAGCGTGATTTGTTGATGAATATGAAGCTAGCCGTTCGCTCTGGCCATTCGTTGTCAGGTGCTCACATACAACGCTGGACCTGTGAAACAGCGACCCCCCAGCCCGTATTCAACATTACCGCACACCGACTGAGTCGCTGTCATCAAGCTAATGCCGGCCAAGCACAGCGAATACTGGCTGGCGCTGAAAAAATCACGCTACAGTCGCTCATCTGTCGCTACCTGGCGCTATTAATGAATCGGCCTCCCCGTACAATAAATCGGATCAACTCAGATCTTCTGATCTCAGGTCTGAAATCTTCCATTCCCTTTAAGTGGTCGAGCCCCACAATAACCTACTTAGGAACGAAGGTCTCAAACCCAGAGGATAAATGTTATGGATTAAACTTCATACCTATGCTCCATAAAATCAAAAGCAATTGGGACCTTCCAACTTTTCCGTGGCTAAGTAGGGTCAATATAAAAAAAATGATAATACTCCCCAAATTATTGTGCCTTTTTGAAACACTCCCCATTAACATTCCATATTCCTACTTTAAATCACTAAACTCCCTTTTTATCAAATGTATCTGGCAGAACCGAAAACCCAGACCCAGACTGAAGTGGCAGCAGATATTCCGGCCTAAACATCAAGGTCAGTGGTGGACTGGGGCCAAAAATCTGCCCTGGATTTAACCAGCCCCTGGCTGGCCCAAAGCATCCCTGCTGAGGCCCCCCCGACTATAATGCCGTGGCCCGTGGCTATAGCATTGGGGACTGGGGTTCCTTGGATTGTGGGTACAGGAGGTTGATAAGGAGTAAGGTGGCAGGTGCACTCGGAGCCACTGGCCTTAGACGAAGGCTTAGACGAGGTGACGTCAGCCAGGAATCCTGGGCCGAACGATTTCCCCCCCCCCCCTCCCTGGGCATCCAAAATCGGAATTCCCTCTGTGTGAACCCCCCAGGTCACCCCATTCACTTACCTTTCTTCCTGGTCCAACGGTGCATGTGCGAGCCGCAGCCGCATCCCCGCTATCCCTCCAGCAGGGCGCATGCCCGTGCCTCATTTTGGGAATGGCTGGCGCAGGCACGCTCCCTGTTAGAGGGGAGGGGGATGCGGCTGCCAGTGCACTCTGAGCCACTTGCCTTAGACGAAGGCTTAGACGACGTGACGTCAGCGGCTCCAAGAGCACTGATTGGACGAGCAGCCGCACATGTGCCATAGGACCGGGAAGAGGGGAGTTGCACTAGGCGATCTGGGGGGTTTCAGACAAGGGGGGAAAGGACCAAAACCCAGGATAGTCTTAGGCCCTTATTTAAGAAGGGATAGCGTCAGGTAGTGGCTGGTTAATGACAGGTAGCGACTGGTGAATGCCGGACACGGCACGCAATTACACATTTATCAAGCAGAATCTGTTTAGCGACTGGGATAGCGCCATGTAGCATCTGATTCATCATTTTCACAGCCTCAACGAACAGCGCCGGCGTTCAGCCTTGCACAGCGCCAGGTATGACCTCTCGCTACCTGTTGCTCTCCCATACATTTCAATGGACGAACCTTTTCTTCTCTTTAAACGGGGTATTTGTTGTTTTTTTTAAAATCACAATCAAAATTCTGTGACCTCTTCTGGCATAGAGAAAGCTGTTTTTTCACAATTTTTTCATGTTTTTATATATTTTTTCAGAAATGACATTACAGCTCTGCCATTAAAGTGTTCGTGTTACAATGTTGTTACAATGTAATTCCATATGTTTTCACTTTGTTACTAGTGGATAGATGCTGAAAAACAGACTTTAAACACACCGCCTCCTGCGCTCTGGGCTTCAAACAAGCATTTTTCAGCGCCAGAGATTTGTGAGGCTGTTTTTTTGCTGAATATGGTGTGAGTCAGTCGCTATGAGCAGTCGCTAACATGCGCTCCCATACAGCGCTGTACTGGTCAAATAGCGACTCCTCACAATGTATTCAACTTTACTGAACAGCGACTGAGTCGCTATAAAGTAGCGACCCACGGCTGAGCACAGCGGGCGCTCTGAAAATGCCTGCTACAGACGCTCATCTGTCGCTACCTGGCGTTAGTGATGAATCAGCCTGCTGGTGTTAGTGATGAATCAGCCTCTGGGTGTGGGAGGCTGCAGGGTGTGTGTGCTGCCAGCCACTGCTGTTCCA